>JAGPOW010003316.1:75371977-75387225 GCA_030014935.1 Caiman crocodilus
ACCCCGCTACTAACATCTCTCCAGGTCGAGTACGACCCGTCCACCACCACTCTCTGGGAGCGCCCCGTCAGCCAGTTTCTGACCCACTCAACCGTGCAGTTCCTTTTATACTTTCAGAGGGCTCCATCCCCTGAAGTCCAGCCAACCTGCAGCTTCCAGGTTCAAATTTGGGATGGGCTTCTCTAATTGGGATTGAGAATTCTTGAACCCAGGATGCACTGGGGCTTGAGCAGGTAAGTCTGCCACATAAGCATTATTGTTTCATTATTTTTCTTTCAATACTGTCACCTGTCTGTCTCCATCTGTTGACTTCTGTCTTAAATTGTGAGCTATATGAGGGAAGAAGTATCTGTGTTTTCATAGTGTCTAGTCCAGCAACACATGACTAGAGTTGCTGGTGTTGGGTAATTCAAACAACAAATATTAATTATAACATCACTGATAGCTGGTAACTGTAAGCTGCTCCTCTTCCCTTCCACTGCTCAACCCTCCTCCACATACTGAAAGATGATATTTAAAGGTCTTCAAAGTAGAACTGTCAGAATTTTGGAAAACTTCCTTTTTATGTAAAAGCACTCAAAAATGTTGAAAGCATCTTTAGAAAAAAAGAATTCTCACAACGTTCTTCAGCTAAGACTCTTTCTTCTGCTAAGGATCCTGGTCCTGCACTTACACAACAGCATTTTGAGGTGTGGAGGTCTGGCAAATCATACTAATTCATTAGGACACTGCAAAAAGTAGAACCATGAGGTATTTAGTAATGGCAAATCATTACTCACATAACTTGTTTAATTCTTTGTTTTGTTATTGTGTAGCTCTCATTGATTTCTCATGCTTGCCTGTGGAAGATTATGTTCTCTGAATGACACAAGTAAAATACAAGAAGTTTTCAAACATCTTGGAAGCTAGAAATGTTGCTAAATGAATTATTCATTAATGATACAATCTTCCATTTTGCACTGTGATTACAAAGCAGTGGAAAATACATAAGGAACAATCTTGCAAGGGCAAGAGAGTGAACAGGATGGCTAAGAAGGTCATTTCTACTTCTGAACTCTATAACTCTATAAATAGAGATGGAGTTATTGTTCCACTCTCATTCATAGCTGTGCACAGATGATAACAATGAGTTCTTATCTCTATTTTTCTGTTCTTCTGCCTATTCATAATACTCAGTACTCCCTTTAAAATCTTGCCAGTTCTTCAAGCTGTTTAAAGGTACCCCAGTTGTTGCACTAACTGTAATTATTTATTTATTGTAATCAGAGAGGATCTTTTATAAAGGCAGTTCTTCCCCCTTCCCTGCCCCATGCCCAACAGTTAGTTTACTGTCAATTAATTGCCCTAAGGAAGACAAGATGAAGTAGGCCTGCAGAGAATGAAGAAAGTGGTGTTCAGATTTATTGTTGTTGTTGTTATTATTGTTATTTCTTTTAATTAAAGGGAATACTATAAATATTGGGGTAATATGTTTTATGTAAGTCACAGGCATAGACAGATATCTCTGTACAGACGTAGCCTCAAGGGTTTATTGGCATCAGATGACCAAATTACGCAGGAATGCATTGCTAAAAAAAGACTTATGTAGCTCATCTCTCTGTGGTATCTATCAAATTTGTATAACGCACAATGAGTTCTATACAGGCCACACTTACAGAATGAAATAATTGGGACAAGACTTCTATATTGTAATTACTACTGCAAAGGGTTCAGAGAACTATATATAAATACTAGTGAATTGCCTGTCAGGAATGATGGAGGGGACAGAGGAGGGGGTGAGGCCAGCATCACTCCACCACCACCCATGCTACCACCAGCTCCAAGAAGCAGGACTTGATGGGGGGAGGGTAAGGGGCAAGACCAGCAGTGCTGGTCTCACCCCCCAGCTCTGTCCCCTCTGTCTCCACCATCATTCTTCCTCCCCACTCTGTGCTCTTCCCTATGCCACTCCCCACTCTATCCCCTCCATACCTGCTGTCATGGAGGTGCTCTGTCCCTGCTGTCATTCTCATCCCCCTCTATTCCATGTCTGGACTTGTGCCACCTCCCACTCTGTCCCCTCCATCCCTGCTGTCACGGCAGCACTCCATTTCTTCTGTCATTTTTGACTGGCAATATGCCCTGTGCATAGCACTGGCTGGAATCATGCCCTGTCGGGAGGCATACCCCACAAGAGCTTTACGGACAGACAGACACACAGACAGATGGAGTAAGTCATATATATATATATATAAGCATACCAGAAAATAGTTTTTAAAAATTAATATCTTGCCTATCCTTTTTTTTTTTTTTTTTTTTTGTATCTCAGCCCTTCCTGTACTGAAAAGGAATGCACAATAATTCACTGGGAGTCAAGGAATTTTCCCTGTAAATGACAGAAAGCTCTTGTTTCTTGCTCAGAATGGCAATGAGTTGTCATTGTATTCATGGTATTTTTATGCTGAAAAAAGCTGTCAGTTATATCTAAAGAAAGGAAACAAAGGGGCCCTATTTGTGGGAAAAGAAGGAAGATTCCTTCCCTGCATAGAAAATGGTGGCTTCATAAAACTGCTTTGAAGTTCAGAATGAGACTATTTAAGTGGTGCAGGCACTTACTCTGGACTAATTCAAGAAATGCTTGGATGCTTATCTTGCTGGCATCCTTTGATCCTAGCTGACTTCCTGCACCTGGGGCAGGGGACTGGACTTGATCTTTGAGGACCCTTCCAGCCCTAATGTCTATTAAATCTATGAGTAGGTGAGGCAGTAAAAGCTATTTATTAACCACATGTCATACAACTCTGAAATTTATTGAATGGATGTCACCTCCATATAAGAAAGAATAAAAATACAATTTAGAAGCTGCTTCTTGTTTATAACTTTGTACATGTAGAGGTGCTATTTTAATCCAGCAAATTTACCCTCAATGGGCGCATCCACACATGAAAGCAAGTGTACTTGCAGCAGCTCAAATAGAAGTGGTGTAAATTTAAGCCAGGGCTTTTTGCCTCATTGCACATGCTTGGGCAAGCATTTTGTGGAGCAAATTGTGCCACTTGAGGCAAAATAACCCTGACTGGCTCCTCCCAGATCTCCAGCCATGGGGAGCTAGAGCCCGGGGCCAGCATCTGTGCTGTCCCCAGCAGTATAAAAATCTGCCTTGTCCTGGCCCTAGCAGTACAAAAACCTGCCCTGGCCAGCAGCTCAGGGTTACTTGACCTCAGGAGTTTTCGGAGTCCAGGCAATTGGTATCCGTGGACACCAGCCCCTTGTGTTAGCTAGACTGCTGAAGCAGCATCCCAAATTCAATTTTTGAAACACCCTAAAATCCACATTCTTCCACAATTAGAACAAAAGAGAGAGAGAAGGGGGATTGATCAGATGGGTATATTTTATTGTTTTATTTACAATGTTAAAGATATTTGGAAGCCTATCAGTGTATATAATATCATAATAAAATAAATCCTAAATATCTATGTTTTAATGTTTGCTTTGGGTTTCCTTATCACATGGTAGGTGTGTGATGGGGGGTGCGGTTTGCAGGAAGGGGTGGGAAGGGAGTTGGGGGATGTGGGTGAGTGTGGAGGGATGTGGGGAGATGGGAATCACTGTGTGGGTAGGCTTGGGGGGACTGTGGATGTGAAGACTGCTTAGGAAGGGTGGGTTCCCTGCATGAAACCCTCATGCCCCAGTGGCTGGCAGAGCATGGTGGCACTGGCAGTGGTGAGAATATGGTGGCAGTGGTAAGTAGGGAGCTCCTGCAGATGCCGCCAGCACTGTCAGCAGCGAAGGGAGGAGTGGTGAGAAGTGAGCACCCACAGACACCACTGATAATGATAGCAATAGGCAGCAGCAATCGCTGACTACCCACAAACACCACTGGTGGGGGGGTGGCAAGTGGTAACTGCCTGCAGGAACCACCAACATTGTTGGCAGCACCTTTTTTGAGGGGGTGAACTGCCATATTAGGGGAGTGCACATGCACCCCTTACACAGTGCCAATGGTTCCCTGCTCCTCACAGAGCAGAGACCCACCTCCAACAGCATATGAATTACCCTGCTGGCAGGGTCCCAGGCCCCCACAGGGGTGATAGCTCCCCCCACCTCCCCACTTGTCTCCAGTCCCCTGATCATTCCCCTGCTCTCCTGAGGTTGGAGAAAAACAGTGGAAGTAGCAGGGTGCTGGAGACAGCCACAGAGACATTACCCTGCTGCCTCCAGCCTCAGGAGAGCAGGAGACAACAGGGGAATGCCTCCAGGACTGTCTCCAGCTCCCTGCTCATTCCCCTGCTGTTTCCAGCCTCCTGATGTTCCCTCCCCGCAACCCCCTGCTTACCTGGCAAAATCTGGGTCCAGGTCCCTGCAGCTTGCAATGCTGCCTGCCCAGCAGGGCCAATGACCAGGCATCTCCTTTTTTTTTTCCTTCTTTTAATCTCTGATTTTAAAAAAGTCCAATTTTTGGATTAAAAAAAATAACCCAATCTCCACATTTTTCCATGATTAAAATGAAACACTACTAGATAGATCAATCACAGTCAGTCACAAAAAGCCATTCAGCTGTGTTAATGTGTAGTAACTCTGGTTTATACAAGTTTATACTTGTTTATACAAGTACTAAATGACTAGGTGGTAATGACTGTACAGTCACCATCTCTCATAGATGTGGCCACTGAATACTTCTTCAAGGTAGTGGTTTTTAGTAGGAATTCTAGGTGGCTGTTCTAGGTGGCTTCTAGGGCCATCCATGAAGGTATAACCCCACTGTTATGGTTCAGTGGTAGCATCCTTGTCTTCAATACAAGTGACCTGAATTCAGTTTTCAGATGCACACATTGAGACACTGAATGTCTGGACTCAATCTGGCCTTTAGATTCTATCTCAATGGTCCAAGTGGGGATGGAAGGTCTGAGCAGCCTCCACTCCTGCCTAGGTATGTTTATTGAAGGTCTGGGTGACCTCTCATGTATACGTCATGAATCAGAAGAATCACTGGTTGCCTCCTATACAGACAAGAAGGAAAGTATTGACCTCTCTCTCTAGGGTATATGTAGTTAAAAAAAAAAATGTGGGGAAGATGATATGCTGGAAAGAATTTTTCATAATTTCTGATGGAAAATAGACTACCTTGGATGCACTAAGGAATAAATACCACAGTCAGAAAAAGCATGTACCTAGCCAGGAGAGGACATCCTTGTCTAGTCCAGTAGTGGTGGCTGTTCCCTTCCTGCTATACAAGTGCCAAATTTTGATCACTACATGAGATTTTTGTTCAAAGTGCCAAAAATGTCATTTATACAAAGATAGGAATGGTGCATACACACAGCTATTCTAAGCAAACATGCAGACTGGATGAGTATAACAAGAGGTGAAGATTTTTTATGGGTCTCATCAATATTGACTAGAAAATCTGGGTAGATTTGAAAATTCCTTTAAAATATTTTAAAGTAGAATATTTAATATTTCCAATGGTATTTCAGGATAGTTTTTTTTTCTTTTAAGCTTCTGCTATTTTTGTGCATAATTGTTTCTTTCCTAGTGTTCTTTTCCTTTTTCTGATCATTTTATAATCATCCAATATGGGTAAGTATAACTTTCTTTAAAATATGTTTTAAGCATGCAATCTGTATTTTAACAATTGGGTGAGAAAATAGGCAAGTCTTGCCACAATTCACACATAGTCTCTGTAGAATCATTATAAATTCCTTCAGCTATCGCTTGACCTTGGTAATAACATCCCACACACAATGCAGGATGCCCTAAAGTATTAAAAAACTACAGGGAAGAAAGCTGAAATAAGAAAAGAAGAGACTTCAGAAATGTGAGAGAACAATTCTTTTGTCTCTTATGTATTACTGGCTGTTTCTTTTGTAAAAGAAAGCCAGAATGTTAATTTGCTATAATTAAGCACACAATGGGGTTATCATGGATATAAAGAACAAAATGGTATACTTCATGATAAAAGCGAATTTCAGCTTCCAAGGTGAAAGCTTAACAGAATTATAAAATGAGTAGCTCTTTGTTTTATTCAAAATTGTATTTTAAACAGCCTTGAAGGGCTCTGGGGGACATTCTTCTAACTTAAAACTCTATTTGATATTTATATTTTGAGAGTCACTTCACTCTTAGTTGCTGTCTAAGTATGTATCTAGTAACTTCAGGCATACGGATTTGAAAATTTCATCAGTAAAGAAAGAGAGTAATTGAAACTGCCTTTTTTCTATATTGAACTTAAATAGCATGCCATAGCAAAGGTGTCAAATAGTGAGAAAGGGAAATGTATTATATTCATGAATACAACATTATAATTAACCAGTATGTATTAATTGTGAATATTCATGTCAAGTTGTTTGGAAAATGTTCACTAGTATTAAAAATAAATCATTCTTATACTGGAAGGACAGTAAATACTATTGGAAATAGTGAAATGATGAGATATGCCAATGAAGAGAGAACTATAAGCAATGATTAGGCTATTGGAGACCTAGTTCCAAACTCCCTATCTGCCTAATTGACAAATAAAGTCTGTCCTAAAACAGGGAAGACTTGAGCTTGTAATGCACACATGTGCCTCAAGCCTCTACCTGCCTCACTTAATTCCAGATTTCAGCTTTCATTCAAAAAATACACATTATGGTGTTGCTTCAACACAAAAAATATTTAAAGTTACTACAAAATAAAATTATAGTTGTCTGGGCAGATGTACTTCTTACTCACTGTTCAGCTTTTATTGTACATCAGTGAGGCTGTTTTGACTGGTTTGACATTTTGCTAGATCAGCCAGGGCTGGGAAGTCAGCCCAGCTGATTTCCGCAGTGCTGGATCTGATGGGGGATGGTGAGTCAGCCTAGCTGGGATGATTTCCTGTCCCCAGCCCAATCTTGCACCGGAGATGGGAAGTCAGCTCAGCTGAGCTGATGCCCTACCTGATCCAATGTTGGGGATGGGAAGTTAGCCCAGCTGGGCTGACTTCTCACCCCCAGCCCAGCTGGGCAGACTTCCCAGCCCTGGCTAGATCTAGACCCAATCTAGCGGGGAGCTTTGTTTTGTTTTGAGGCTGTTTTGAACCCCTTTGTTTTGTTTCAATGTTACTGTTTTGACCTCAAAATGAGTCAAAACAATGTCTAAATGAAACAGCTGGTGAAATGTCACACATCCCTAATTAACTATATCTGATGTCTAATTCCTTGATCAAGTGGTTTTGGTTGGGTTGATGTAGCTAACACAGTTTTTCTATCCCTTCTACAATGTAGGAATAGTGCTGTTTTAGGGCAAAAGCAAAGCCTTAAGGTGAATGGGAGTTTTGTCATTGATTTCAGTATAAGCTACAGTGGCAGCAGTAGTGTCGCATGTTATGAAGCATAACATGACACTATTGTGCAATAGTAATGAACTACTGTACAGTCAGTATTTCCTAAAAGCTATTCAGCAATGCTACTTATATATGCAAGTACTAAATGACTGTGCAGTAACAACTACTTAGTCAGTGTCCCATGTAGAAATGGCTGGTGTTATTCTTAATGTCAGTACTCACTTTTTTTTATAATTTACCCCTGTTCTGAGCTGTAAACCTGATCCAAGGACTATTGAAAACAATAAAAATCTTTTATTTTAATTGGCTTTGGATCAGGGCTGTATAGGGCCAAATCCTATTTCACCATGATATGATTGAATTCTATTTCCATTTGTGTAGCTAGGTTTACCTTGCACTTGCTGCTGAACATGCTGAGAAGGCTTCACAATGACCACATATGCTCTGTAGTATAACAGGATTCCACAGGTGTAGTGATCTCCAGGTACAATAAATACAGGCATACAATGAAAGAAAAGAACTACCAACAAACTTTAACTGTGGAGCAAGAAACAACCTCTGCAGATGCTCTGGGACCATATCCCTGTCCCCAACTCCCTTAGTCTCCAGTTAGGAAACATCTTTAAATTATAACTTCCATTATTTTACATCTTAACAGTAACTACAAAAGTTGAGCAAGATGAAAAAAAAAATAACACCCATCTATAGAGTTGTTCAGAAATTTTCACTTTTCTCTCATACTGGTAAAGAATCTGACCTGGTTTCCAATTTGTTTTTGGTGGGCAGCTTTTCCTTAAGCCATGAAAGATTTGAATTTTTATATTAGCATCCAACTGACTTTCACTTTCAGCACCTGTGCTTCTGCATTAGTTATTGAGGCCAATTTCCTATTTTTGTATGATAGGATTTGTATTTACAGCTGTAGGTACATTTCTTCTCATATGGATATGGTTGCTTTTTGAGTTCTGGAACAACTGGTTTCTTTCTAAGAGCTAAGTACAGACAGTCAAAAAGCCTGAAACTGAATCAATTCAATCTCTACAATTTAGTCTAAGCTGCATAGCTTAAACCAATAAGCAAGTGAATAGAAATCCACTTTTGATTTTGGAACTATAGCCACATGTTTGTAGTGGGTCAGGCTAGAATACACATCCCTGCTTGGCTGTATCAGACATCTAAGGCCAAGGCTATCCCACTCACCCTGCAACGGGCAGTTTGAGGATAGTTTCTGTCCCTAGCCAAGAAGATTGTCCAGAGATTGTCCAGATATGGCCATGAAACTTAAGAGGATTGTCAGGAAGCATGAATACTCTTATATTGCCACCACACATATAACTAGATTTAGTTTTTCACAAGCTGCCAGACCTAAAATTGGTGTTGCTTCCCTAGGTATCATAGTGGAAGGGAGTTTGTATACTCTGTTTTTATTCTAGATGATAATGATGCATCTCCATTTCATGGGTATATTTGTTCCTGAGGAGCCAGTTATTTTGATGGTTATTGGACTCACTTTTGTTCTCAATTTTAATTTTCTGCATAGATGCTTTAGTAAAATATTAACTTGAGCTCCAGTGCCCCATTTAAATGACACCATTGTTCCTAGCTCTTTTACCGGCAAAATTCAATCCCTCTTATTGATTTGGCTTGATTCAACCATATGTATAGTTTCATAGTTGGTAGAGTCGGAAGGGACCTGAGCAAATCATCAAGTCCAACCCCCTGCCATGGCAGGAAGGAGTACTGGGGTCAAATGACCCCAGCAACATGTTCATTCAGCATCCTCTTAAAAGGCCCCAGGCTAGGAGCCAGCACCACTTGTTTTGGAAGTTAGTTCCAGATCCTAGCCATCCTGACAGTGAAGTAGCGCCTTCTGATGTGTAGCCTGAATCTACCCTCTGCCAGCTTGTGACTGTTATTTCTTGTCACTCCTGGTAGTGCTTAGGGGAACAGGGACTCTCCCAATGCCTGCTGGTCCCCCTGTCTAGTTTGTAAACAGCCACTAGATCCCGCCCCCCCAACCTTCTTTTGTAGAGGCTGAACAGGTTCAGGTCCCTTAGCCTCTCCTTGTAGGGTCTGCCCTGCTGGCTCCTAAAAATGTGGGCGGCCCTCCTCTGGACCCTCTCCATGTTGTCCACATCTTTCCTGAAGTGCAGTGCCCAGAACTGGATGCAGTACTCCAACTGTGACCAGTGTCACATAGAAGTGGAGAATCACCTCCTTGGATCTGCTCGTGATGCATCTGTGGCTGCATGACAAGGTGCGGTTGGCCTTCCTGACCGTGTCCCCACACTGTCAGCCCATGTTCATTTTGGTATCAATAATGACTCCAAGATTCTTTTCTGCCTCTGCACTGACAAGAAGAGAGTTCCCCAGCCTGTAGGTATGCTGCTGGTTCTTCCTCCCCAGGTGCATTACCCTGCACTTGTCAGTGTTGAAACCCATCCTGTTCTCATTTGCCCACCCCTGTAACCTGTCTAGGTATGATTGCAACCTATTCCTCCCTTCTAGTGTGCCCACTTCTCCTCACATCTTAGTGTCATCTGTGAATTTGAACAGGGTGCTTTTTACACCCCCTTCCAAGTCACTGATGAAGATGTTGAACCATGCAGGCCCATGGACCGAGCCCTGTGGAACCCCATTGCCCAGATCCCTCCAGGTCAAAAATGACTTGTCCACAACCACTCTCTGGGTGCGGCCTTCCAGCCAACTAGTGACCCATTTGTCTGTGTAGGTGTCGATGTCACAGTAACCTAATTTCTTAATGAGAATGGCATAAGAGACAGTCTTGAAGGCCTTTCTAAAGTCCAGAAAGACTATGTCCATTGTTATACCTGCATCTAATGATTTTGTGATCTAGTCATAGAAGGCCACCAGCTTGGTCTGACAGGATCTGCCTCTAATAAACCCATGTTGGGTGCCCCTAAGCATAATCTCCTCTGTTGGCCCCTCATGGACATGCACCGGGATTATTCTCTCAAAAAGCTTAGCCAGGACCGAGGAAAGACTGACTGGCCTATAGTTTCCTGGGTTCTCCTTTCTCTCTTTTTTGAAAATGGGAACAACATTGGCCCTTTTCCAGTCCTCTGGCACCATTCCAGAGCACCATGAGTGCTCATAAAGCCATGCCAGGGGTCCTGCAATGACCTCTACTAATTCCTTCAGCACTCTGGGGTGGAGATCATCAGAACCTGCTGATTTAAATATGCCCAGTCCCTCCAGAAGCTCCCTGACTAAGTCCTCACTGACTGTAGGCCTGGGTGCACCACCCCTGGGGCCTGTAAGGGTCCCAGTGCGGGCAGGGGGTTGACCCGGTCCCTGCTCAGAAAAATGGAAGCAAAGGAATTGTTAAGTAGGTTAGCTTTGCTGTCTGGTGTGATGACCAGATTCCCTAGTGTGTCCTGCAGAGGCCCCACGTTACTTGATACCTTCTTTTTACCCCCTATGTATTTGAAGAATGACTTCTTGTTGTCCTTGATCTGGATAGCTAGTCCCAGTTCCATCTCTGCCTTGGCCTTCCTGACTGCCCCTGAACAGCCCTGAGCAATAGAGGTATAGTCCTCTATAGTCCTCCCTGGTGATGGCCCCTCCTTTCCATTGGGTGTACGCCTCCTTTTTAGCTAGGAGATGTTCCCTTATGCTTCTGGTGAGCCATGGGGCTTTTGCACCCTCTTGCCCCTTTGATCCATGTTGGGATGACCTCTTTTTTGGGCTTGGAGGATCGTCTTCTTAAGGAACAACCACTTTCCTTGGACACCCAACTCCTCTCACCACTGGGACCTCAGTGCCTCCCTGACTATTCTCCTTACATCATTGAAAACCACCCCCTGAACTCCAGAACTGCTGCCTTGCTGCAGGTCTTTGCCACTTTGTGCTGGATGGTGAATTCCAGCAGGCAATGATCACTGTCGCCCAGGTAGTTAAGCACCCACAGACCCCTCACCAGGTCATTTCCCATGGCCAGGACCAGATCCAACAAGGTTTCTGTCTCCCCTTTCTGCTGCCATGCACTTTTAGCTAGCCTTCAAGGGACAAGATTCCCTCATGCAAAAGCCTTTCTTGTAACGCAGTGTCTGCAATTACAGACACCGGGGGCAGCATTTCCTCAAGAGGAGGGACTTCTAGTAGACTCTTCTGCATGGGTGCAGGGCAAGTCACACCTTCACAAAACAGCTGAATGGCCATAGGAAATTCAAACCTGCACCAGTTGGGCCTGGATACCGAAGGAAGCACACGTGTGACAACATGTGTGAGCCCTCAGCTCCCCCTCAATCACAGCACACCAGAGCAGTGGATCTCTGGTGGAAGACAAAGCAGCTACAAGGTAAGAGGGAGAGAGTGGGAGAGGGGCAAGATCAGGGTCAGCTGTAGGGGATCAGAGAGGGTTTTTCTACCCTCCCATGCCCATATAGCGGTGCCAGGAGGAAGCCATGCTCCTGAGACACATGAAAGATTGAGCAAACAGGCACACTCTTCAGGGGTATGCCAGAGTTTGCACAGCAGTTCATGCAGGAGCATACACAGGAGTGGCCTGAACTCTAAGAGGATGCAGCTTTGGACATAAACCTCAGGTGAGTAAAAGAGGAGTCTTTCAATGGGGGTTATGACATGGCATGCAGCCAGGGACCCTGCCCTGGTGTCACCTTCTACCTGGGGCTCTGCTGAGGCCTCCACCCAGACAGCGCCCTTGGGTGGGCTGGTAGCACCCTGTCCACCCTGTCTGTGGGGCTTGTCTGGTGGGGCCTCTGGAGCCTGCAGCTGGAGGGGAGGGAAAGAGTACCCTCACCTGTCTTATGTGTACCCTGATTGATGTCCTGAAGGGGCAGGTGAGGGAACTCCAGGAAGAAGATAGCAGGTCACAGGGAATCAGGGCTGCAAAGGATGAGATTGATGGGTACTTTCATTGTCTGCAGGATCCATCATCCTGTGAAGAGGCTACACAGGAGGGACCTGATGAAGAGGCATGGGAGAATTAGACATTGTACTACTGAGAAAGCTGCACTGGGAAGCCGGGGAACAGATATGAGGCCCTGGCAGCACTGGAGGAGCGTGGAATGGAGGAAGTAACAGACACAGCTGACACCATGCAGGCTGAGGGTCAGCTGGGCAGCTGAAGGAAGAGATGCCAAGTCATCATGAGGTGACTCCCTCCTGAGAGGAATGGAGAGACCCATCTGTCACCCAGACCCCATGGCACGGGATGTATGCTGCCTGCCTGGAGCCCAGATCTGGGACACAATTTCAAGGATTCCCTCATTCATCCCTCCAACTACTATCCCATGGTTTTCTTTCATGTTGCACAAATGATGCAGCCAGGAGTAGTCCAAACTGTATCATGAGAGACTACAGGGCACTGGGGACAGGCTCAGGAAGATGGGAGCACAGGTGGTAATCTTTTTGATCCTCCCAATCAGTGGTTGTGGTCAGCATCACAATGCCTGCATCAGAGAAGTCAACCTGCATCCAGGGTTGGTATCATCAATCAGGTTTTGGCTTCTTTGACCATGTGATGTGCTTCCAAGAAAGGAGCACCCTGGGACATGATGGCCTTCATCTATCTTCAAAAGGTGACAGTCTGTTCTATTACAGGTCGGCTGATCTCCTGTGCAGGGCTTTAAACTAGGTTCACTGGGGACAGGGATGCAGATGACAGTGAGAACATAGGGTCAACAAACCAGGAACCATGTACTGGAATAGCCCACATAAGTACTAAGGGGGCCAATAGCCATATGGACAGCAGCGCACAAAGAGCAACCAACACAGGGCTCAAATGTCTCTAGGAACATGGGGAACAATCAGAAAGAACCAACGCTCCTGCCTGGAACCAAAAACTTCAATCTAAGTGGGCTAACGCAAACTTGATGAGACTCTAGTGGGACCCTGTACCTCCTGTGTTAGGTGAAGGTCCTGTATGCAGGACTGTTGACCAAGATGAACATGAATCATCAATGTAACAAAGTGATCAGTAAAGCTAACCACACTGTATCATGCATTATCAAGTTCATGACAAACAGGTGCAAGGCAAAGGTACTTCCCCTTTATATGGCATTGTTCAGGAGTACTGGAGTCCTGCATCCAGTTTTGGGTGTCACACTTCAAGAGGGATGTGGACAGCCTCAAGAGGGTTCAAAGGAGGGTCATTCATATGGTTAGGGGCCTGCAGGCAAAAGGCGATGAGGAGAGATTGAGGGCCCTTTATCTCTTCAGCCTTCACAATAGAAGGCTGAGAGGTGATCTTGTAGCTGACTAAAAAAATTATTGGGGGAAAAGCAAGGAATAGGACATGCTCTGTTTACCAGGGCACCCCTTGGAGTAACTAAGGACAATGGCCACAAACTGACAGAGACCAGATTTAGGTTAGACATCAGGAATAACTTCTTTATGGTAAGGATTAGTAAAATTTGGAATAGGCTTCCGAGGGAGGTGGTGATCTCCCCTACGTTGGTGGTCTTTAAGAAGAAGCTAGGTATACACCTGACTGGAGTATTCTAACCTCACCACTCCTTCCTGTCCAGGGCAGGAGGTCGGACTCAATGATCTGCTGAGGTCCCTTCCAACTCAAACATTTATGAATCTATGAAAGCCACAAATAATCACATTTATAATCAAAGATCTTGTCAACTTCCCTGAAAACAGTAGCAACATGTAGGTTGTGCACAGGGGTGAACATGCACCTGTCATGAGTGCTGGTGTATCCCCTGACAACAGCATTCCCAGGCATGTGGGGTAGGCAAAAGCTCTGGTGCCCCCCTGAGAGCACTGGCTGGGGAGTGCCCCAGGAAAACCAGTCCCCCCATGGTTGGTCCTGCTGACCCAGGAGTACCAGCAGCAGACCCAGAAGTGTCAGCTGCACACCACTGCCAGTTGAAGGTTGGTGGGATCAACTGTGGGGTCCTCCCCACCTCTGATCTATGGGATCAGCCATGGTGGGCGGGGAGGGGAGACAACCTCCCCATCTTATGGGATCCCCCCCGGTCTCACTGACTGTCTGCTGGGGAGGCCAGTGCCCCTCCTCCCCCAAATCAGAGTCACTATTTGCCCATGCCCAAAACTATAGTTATTACTCAGTCTTTTGAATTCAGTATCATACTACTATATACTTTCTCCTGTTGTTTGTGTACATGACAAATCTTTGTCTTTCAAAAGTCTCTTAGCATGCAAAGGTCTCTTAGCATGCTCTCTTAGCATGCAGTCCTTGTCAAATTTGGATACTTTTGCACTTAACTTCACATTTTGGCTTTCTTTGAAGGGAAAGGTGTTATAAATATCCAGGGCTTTCTTCCAAACAATATGCAAGAAAAGAGATGATTTGGAAGTCATTTTTTTCTTCTACCACTGTGGCTGCTAGGTGCCTGCCACTCAAATCTTTGTCTGAACTAAAGTAATCTGCTATGTTGCCTGACATCAGAAGGGCAGGTAGAGGTTGCAAAACTTCCATGACTTATTTTTATTTAGCCAATAGGTGCCAGAAGATCAATATTGTTGTCCTTCCATGTGGCTATGTTGCTCTACATGGAAGAACAGAGTGATCTTTTGGCACATTTACAGTCTGAAGAAAAGTTAGCTCAGTGATAGACTCATAGAATCATAGAAAAGTAGAGCTAGAAGGAACTTCCAGAGGTTACATAGTCCAGCCCCCTGCCTCAGGCAGGATCATCCCTATGCTAACCATCCTTTTGCAATTCATCATCTAAAATCTACATCAAGACAGACACAGCATAACTTGCCAGAGGTAAAGCAGAATGTGCCCTATTACAGGGGAGGATCAGCAGGGCATCAGCTACTGCCACTTGTCCAGCCTGGTTCAGGGGGGCATAATGGGGCAGTGGAGGGGGAGTGAGCAATGCAGATGTGGTTTGCTCTTGGAAGAAGGGGGATAGCCTCCCAGAGTGCAGCCAAGCCCATCCCACCCTGCATAGATCTGGGAACACACGCCCACTCCCATGCCCTCACCAACAGGTGG
>JAGPOW010003316.1:75387325-75439113 GCA_030014935.1 Caiman crocodilus
CCTGTGTGAAGTGGCAAGTAGTCACTTTGGATTTGGATTTGGCTGATTCAGAGGGACAGTGATTCAATTCAGTGATTCAAATCCCTGTCCTGATTCAATTCAGCCAAATTGGACCCAAAGATTCAGTGCCACTTTGGAGATTTGCCCATAGACTAAAAAGGCAGCAGTCCTCACCCTGCTGGACACAGCTGCCTCCAGCTGGTAAGTCTGTTGTTGGAGGGAAGAGGGAGGAGGGAGGAGGGACAGGACATGGGGGGCAGATCAATGTCCCCACAGTGAGGGAGGGATTGGGGCTGGGGCTGGGACAAGCTGCCCAGCTGGGTAGGGGGAAGAGGGACTCAGGGAGGGGGGCTCCTGCCACTGTGCACTGCCATGCACCACCTCCACCTGTTGGTGAGGGCATGGGAGTGGGCGTGTGTTCCCAGATCTATGCAGGGTGGGATGGGCTTGGCTGCACTCTGGGAGGCTATCCCCCTTCTTCCCAGAACGAACCACATCTGCATTGCTCACCCCCCCAACCCCGCTGCCCCATCTGGACAAGAGGCAGCAGGGCTTGCCCATCCAGGGGGGAGGGGCATGGGGTGCAAGCACAGCAGCATTGAGAATGGGGGCTCTGCTCTGCTGCCATTTGCCCAGATGGTGCAGAGGGACATGGGTTGCAGGCATGGCAGAACTGACAGCAGGGACTGTGCCCTACTGCCACTTGTCCAGCCGGGGTCAGGGGGGCATAATGCAGGCATGACTTGCTCTGGGCAGAAGGGGGCTAGCCTTTTGGAGTGCAGCCCAGCCCACTCCATTCCATGCAGATCCAGGGGCACACACCCACTCCCATGCCTTCCCAGACAGCAGGGTTGGTGGCAGAAGCCTCCCTCCCCTAGTCCCACACCTCCCTCCGCCCCAGCTAGGCAGCTAAGCTCCAATCCCTCCTTTGCTCTGGAGGCATTAATATGCCCCCCACCCTTTCCTCATGCCTCCATCCACGACAACAGAGTTACTAGCTGCAGGCAGCTGTGTCCATCAGGGTGAGGATTGCTGCCTGTTTAGTCTCTGGCTGAATCTCCAAAAAGGCACTAAATATTTTTCAAATCAATTCAGATGCTTCCAATTCAATTTGGACCTTTTAATTGGTCTCCCAATTTGATTCAGATTCAGATAGTTAGCCACCGAATCTCCTCTGAATTGAATTGAGCACCAAAGCTTCGTACAGTCTTAATACAGACCTAAAATTTGCATCTAGCTACCGGTGAGAGAAGCTCCCCAATCCCCAGTTGTACATTTTCATTTAAAGAGGGCTGGAAACCTTCTTTGGACCTGGAGACCTCAGTCTGGGCCAGCTGTTCTTTCCAGCTCCTCCCCTACCACTCTGAGAGGGGAGGGAGCAGCACATCATTGATCCCTGGGCATTCCCCAGATCAGGTATCTTCTGTCTCGGAGATGCACAAGGATCACTCTCCAACCCCAACTTTCTCCAAACTGGGGTGATCCCAATCTGGAAGGAGAGGAAGGGCAGGGGAGTACATACTGTTTCATTCCTATGTGAGAAAACCTCATGAAGGTAAAATCTTCCCAATTGACTGAAGATCTCTTCCTGAATTAGGCATGTTTCCTGCAGAAGAAATTTAACAAATACTTGTGTTTCCTTTCTTCCAGTAGAAACCAAGCAAACCTGTATGCGACCTTTGTAGTACAAAAGCTATTTAAAAATTATTCCAACTTGCTTATCATTTAATTATTCTCTCTGTATCTTTAAAAGCATAATTAATTAGAAGAATGAAGAAATCCATCCAAAAAGAAAACAATGTAGGACATTGCTACAGGATGGGACTCTTCTCTATGTGATCACAATTTATTGATGGAAAAATCTGGTGGAGCTAGTTAATGAATTTTAAAAACTGACCCATTGAAATTTTTCTTAGGAAAGTATTGATTTTGTTAGCTGTTAATCATGGAATTGGGTTTTTTCAACATCCATAGCTATCTATGATACTAAAATATGTTTTAATAGATCCATAGATCCCCAGAGTTATGTGACTTCATGGTTATTTCACAAAACAAATTCCTATTTTTTTTCAACCATAATCCTGTTTGAATGTGTGATTTAAATTATATTAAACAAATAGAAGAAAATAATTTATTCAATTGAATATTTCCTTGTTCATTCATAAGTTGAAAAAACCTGACTTAAACATTTGAGTAAATGTTTCTGACTAGCCAATACAACTTTAAAAATCAGGATGTTTTGTGGATGTTTCAGTAATGGATTAAATTAACAGGTGGCAATATTTGTAATAACCATTTTGAAATGAGTACCTCTATAGCTTTGAATCTATTGCTATTGTTGTAGTATAATATGAAAGAGATTAGATATCTGATTTTCCACAAAGAAGAGGTTTTTGTTCTGAACCAGTTCTCTAGCTTTAGTCAGTAATGGTCGATAGAAAAATCATGGAACTTTGCAAACCCTTCCCCCTCAATACATTTGGGACAAGTAATTCTGCACTTAACAGATGTATATCATTAGAAGTTTTGTTAACAAGGTATGTAGTGACCACAAGAATTCGTCAATTACTTGTTTTCTGAATGTGGGCGTGGCTGTGTCATAAACACATCCCAGGACTATCCCCTTGTGTTTTACAATGATGTCTAGAATATCGCTTGCCCTGAGATCATACTTTACCCAAGTCAGTAAGGTGACAAAACAACAAAAGGATTGATTTTATAGGAGAAAAGACATATACAAGAACAATCAACTATATAGTTTAAAGGTGGGACAAGGAGACAAGTACAGTTCTTACCCTCTCACCTTGCAGTAACCTAGTCCTCCTGAGCATGCTGACAGTATTTCTAAAGATCCATGTTCCTCCTGATGCTGCCTGCCCTGACCACTGGGGACCTGTTTTCATTCCAAAGCCTGTGATCATATAAAGACAACTCATAAAGCTCCTAAATACCTTCAAGCCAACTTCTCCCATTTTCCCAGCCTTCTCCTCCTTCTCCTGCCACCAGCCTTGTTCAATTGATTGAGGAGCCTCAAAATTTTCCAGGGAAAAAAAAATCTTTCCCTCCTGGAGCACCTGGAATTCTCCTAGCTAAGAGCCTATTTCACTGAGACACCTTTGGTACTGTGGTATTGATTTTCTCGTTACAGGCAGAAAATACCTTGGGTGTCTATCCCAACAATAAACCCTTCTGCCTGTGTTTGGGAATGGTAGTTGTTCTTGCTTTAGTATTCCTTACTATTTTGACCTTCCCTCCATTCCTTTGCCATAGAAACAACCCTTATGTAAAAGCTTAGTTGTTATTTTTTTTAATTAAGCCACAACCTAAAATCGAATCAGAACAGCAGTGATAAAATTACCTCAATGAATACAGGAAAACAATGCCCTTTGAACAAACTAAAACAAAAGGTTTATTCTGATCATCCCTGAGATAAGTGTCTCTTGTGGGACACACTCTAACCCCCCAAAATATTCCTACATTGGGGTGGGCTCATGACAGGATGAAACTGTGAGATAGCTAGATAGCCTGCAAAATGGATGAATAAATTAATAAATAAATAATCTTTAGAGGGACCAAAAAACTTTTAATAAAAACCTGGGACCAAATATTCATTGGATCGAATATGTTGATAAAAGGACAATGTTTAAGGGAAGGATCTGAATTTATTAGCCACTGTAGAACATATGAACAAAAAATCTAGACCAGAATACCCCTTAAACAAAGTGGAAATACCTTGAGAATAACAACATGATAACAGTGTTTCAGGGTTGCTGAAGATTATTTAAACCGTTAAGGGAAATTTGATAGTTTTCAAGGAACATCAGACCATACTAGGACATCTTACAAGTGTGTCAGTAATATTATGGTAAGTGCTTCTCTTACTTTTTTATAATAGAGAAACAAGGCAGAGGAGGCTGATTCTAGACAAAGAGATAAATTAAAAAATCAAAAAGGAGTAAAAAAAAGAATTGAATTAAATGTTATGTGGCTAAACATAAACAAAATTATAAAAACTGAACACAAAACCTAGGTGAACTATACTAGTTTTTCTCAACCTGTGGGTCACAATCCAAAAGTGGGTCACAGGAACACATGAAAGGGTTGTAAACAAACTTTAAAAATGGGATAACAAAATGGATTCTCCTTTAAAGGATAAAAATATGAGGAACTGATTTTTCTTTTGCAGACTGTCAGAATCCCAGCCTTGAAGAGGCTACTTGGGGTCCCCCCTGCCACACACACTGGAGGCCTGGAGTCTGGGGGCAATGGATCAGGAGTGAGAGGCACTGGATCAGGATTGGCCATCAATGTTTACAAATGGGTCCTGGTAAAAAAAAATAAAAGGTTGAGAATCACTGAATTAGAGCATCTAATGAAACAAAGGGGATACTGCCATAGCAGATTTAATTTATTTCATAGATTCCGTAGATGTTAGGGCTGGAAGTGACCTCAAAGATCATCAAGTCCGTCCCCCTGCCCCAAGGGCAGGAAGACAGCTAGGGTCAAAGGATCCCAGCATCCAAACATTTCTTGAATGAGTTCAGAGAAGGTGCTTGCACCACTTCTGGAGGGAGTCTATTCCAGGCCTTGGAGGATCAGACCACAAAGACATTTTTTCTTATGTTCAGGCTAAAATAGAAGTTTATGACCGTTGGTCCTTGTTTTTCCTTGGGCCACTCTGGTAAACAGATGTTCTCTCAGTTTCTGATGTACATAAGGAGTTAACATATGTTATAAGCAGCCACCAGGTCCCCGCTGAGCCTGCACTTTTCCAGACTGAAGAGTCCCATGGCTCTCAGCTTCTCTTCACAAGGCCTATTTTCCTGCCCTCTTATCATGCACATGGCTCTCCTCTGAACTCCCTCAAGCTTCTCAACATCCCTCTTGAATTGTGGAGCTGAGAATTGGATGCAGTACTCCAGCTGCTGCCTCACCAAGGCCGAGTACAGTGGGAGGACAACATCTTGAGATTTATTTGAGAAGCGTCTGTGGATGCAAGCCAGAGTTTGTTCTGCTTTACCAGCTGCAACATCACATTGGTGGCTCATGTTCATCTTGTGGGCAATCATGACCCCCAAGTCCTTCCAGCAGTGGTGCTAGCAAGTGTAGCACTGCCGAGCCTATAAGTATTCTGCAGGTTTCTCCCCCCGAGGTGTAATACCTACATTTATCAGTATTGAACATCATCAGGTTTGTATCCACCTGCTTACTAAGTTTAACCAAGACAACCTGGATCACTAGCCTGTCCACAGGTGTGGACGCTATGCCCCAAAGTTTAGTGTCATCAGTGAACTTAGCCAGTGCACTTCTAACACCAGTGTCCACATCATTGATAAAGATGCTAAAGAGACCCAGTTGAAGGACAGAGTCTTGGGGGACACCACTGGTTACAGCGCACCATAATGATTTGCTACCATTGACCTCTAATTTCTGGGTCTGACCTCAGAGCCAGTTTCCCAGCCATTGAACTGTGGTGTAGCTGAGGCCAAGGTTGTCCAATTTTTCCATGAGCAGGTCGTGGGACACCAGAACAAAGGCTTTTGAAAAGTCCAAATATATGATGTCCATCTCTTCTCCCTTGTCCAGGTGATATGTCACCTGGTAGTAGAAAGAGATGAAATTGGTCAGGCAAGACCTACCCGTGACAAACCTATGCTGGCTATACCTTAGGATGCTGCCCTCAGCCAGCTTATCCAGAAGGGTCTCCTTGACAATCTTCTCCAGAATCTTACCAGGGATTGAGGTCAAGCTGACTGGCCTGTAATTCCCAAGATCTACTTTCTGCCCTTTCTTGAAGATGGGTGCCACATTGACCGTCTTCCAGTTTTCAGGTACTTCACCTGAGTGCCATGAGTTTTTGAATATTTTTGCCAATGGTTGGGCTATCCCACTTGCCTTTTCTTTGAGTACCCTAGGGTGTAATCTGTCAGGACCATCTGACTTGAAGGTGTTCAGCCTCTTAAGGTCAACTAGATCAGCACTGATGTTGGGTATAAATATGTCCTCACCTGGGGTGTCCCATGTCTTGTTAGGCAGGGCTGTCCCATTGAACTGATGAAAGACTGATGCAAAGTACTCATTAAGCAGGTTGGCCTTTTCCTGAGTGTCAGTTATCAGCTGTCCTGCTTGGTTCAGCAGGGGTCAAATATTACCCCTGCTTTTTTTCTGACTCCCTACATATCTGAAAAAGGACTTTTTGTTATCTTTGATATGTGAAGCCATATGGAACTCAGCTGCAGCCTTGGGTTTCCTGATCTTCTCCCTGCAGGTAGGGACCAGTGCTGAGAACTCCTCCTTCATGGTAATTCCAGCTTTCCATCCTTTATAAATCTCTCTTTTGAGGTGTAGGAGGTCCTCAAGTTCCCTGCTAAGCCAAGGGGGACTGCTGTGCCTTTTTGCTACCCTTCCTCTGAGCTGGGATGGCCCTCTCTTGTGCTGTCAGGATCACTCCCTTAAGGAGCAACCACCCCTCTTGGACTCTTCTTCCTGTTGAGTTGTGGTCCCTTAGGGCCTCCTGAGCTTGTCAAAGTCATATTTCCTGAAGTTGAGGAATTCTGAACTGCTGACTGACCTGCCATCTTTGTGATGCATAGTAAAGGTGATCAGCTCATGGTCACTGTCACCCAGCTTCCCATCAATTCTTAGGTCACTGACTAGGTCATCCCCTTTGGCCAGTACCAGGTCCAGCAGCACTTTACCTCTTGTCAGCCCATAGACTTCTTGAGTCAGGTAGAGCTTGTCCACACATGTCAGGAAGCTTTGTGACTGATTGGATTTGGCTGAGTTCTCTTTCTGTGACATGTCAGGGTAGTTAAAGTCTCCCATGATGACCAGGCACTGAGAGCATGCAGCCTCAGTCAGTTCCCTGGTGAATTTCTGGTTCTGCTCTTGTTTCTGGTTAGGCAGTCTGTAGTAGACTCCTACCATGATGTCCCCTGTGCCATGTTCCCCATATATTTTAACCCAGAGGGATTCCAGTTGTCCTTCCTGGGTGCCATTGTCAATGTGCAGGGATGTGTAACTGTCCTTGATGTAAACAGCTACACTGCCACCTCTTTTGTCTTCACAATTTTGTAGGGTATAGCCATCTATACCTGTGGCCCAGTCATAGGTGGAGTCCCACCAGGTCTCCTTTATCCCTATGAGGTCATAATCATTTTTGTTTAGCAGGAGGACTAATTCCTCCTGTTTATTCCCCAAGCTCTTGGCATTAGTGTACAGGCAGGCAACTGTCCTATTAGAGGCTCTTGCCTTCCCCACAGATTGATCTGGGGCTAGGGTAGGGGTGGGTTCCCTTAAGTGCCTTAGCCTGCTGGATTTAGAAAGGTTACCCAATGGGTTTGCAGTGGCAGTAATCCCTTCAACCACTGTCAGGCTTTGTTTAAAGCCTGGTCGAGCAGGTCAACCAGTCTGGCTGAGAAAAGCCTCCTCCACAGTGGAGTGAGGTGGGGCCATCTCTCTCCAGCAGACCACCACCTCTCTCACCAAATAGTGGATTGTGGTCATGGAAGCCGAAGCCTTCATGATGATACCAGCGCTGCAGTCTTTGGTTGACTACCTTGACCCATCTCTCCCTCAGCCCATGACCTACAACTGGGAGGACCAAGGAAAAGACCACCTGTTCTCCTAACCCCCTAAGCCCAACTCCCAGAGCCCTGTAGTCTCTCATGACCCAGCTGGGATTGCTCCAAGCTATGTCATTCATACCCACATGGATAAGGAGCATAGGGTAGTGGTCAGAGGGACAAATAATCTTTGGGATCCTCTCTATGTCCCAGATGCAGGCCCCCGGGAAGAAGCAGACCTCCTGGGCTAGGGGGTCAGGAAAGCAAATTGCTCCCTCAGTCCCCCTCAGGAGACAGTCTCCCATGACAACCACTCTGCGTTTTGTCTTAGGGAGGCATTTTGTTATAGAGACAGTAGGGATGGGTGATCCTCCCTTGCCTGCAGAAGCTGGCATCTCTTCAGGCTCAACTGGGGATGCAAGGGGTTCATACCTGTTGCAAAGCCCCAGAGGGTAGAGGACCCTGGTGCAGCAGGCATTGGGGCCCTTGACTACCTTGGTCCAAACCCCTGGCTGAAAAGTATGGGGGATCTCTGAGTCCTCTCTTTATCCTGTAAGATGATTTTGGTATACACTCTGCCTCCAGGGCATGAAGGGCCTGGCAGTAGTCTATCTCCTGCTCACCTTCCCTGATAGCACACAGCCTCTGGACTGCAGCCTGGATATCCTCTATCTGGTGCCCCAGAGACTCCAAAGTGGGGCAAACCTCATAAGGGGAGGTGGCCATGCTCCCAGTCCTGTGAGCCTGGAAACATGCCAGGGACCCCTCCCCACAGCTGAGAGCCAGAGGCTCTGTCTGTTTGGAGCCTGAAACCATGGGTTCCATCTGGGTGGAGGCCTCTGAGGTGCCAGAGGGGGAGACCACAGACTCTGAGGGGACACTTGGGGTGCGGCAGGTGCCCATCTGCATCATACTGCTGGTAGACCAGCTACTCGTGGGAATGCCTACCCTATGGGGCTCACTGACAGGGCTCTGGGCTCTCCCACTCACCCTCCTGTGCAAACTCCTGCACTATCTCACCCACTGGGCCCAGAAGCATGCCTGTTTGCACAGCCTATTTGTGAGGCTCCAGTCACATGCATTCCTGCAGGGCAAAGTAGGAGCTGGGGCAGGATGAGATCCTCCTTGGCTCCACTCAGCTTCCCTGCAGCTGGGCTATGTCCCTTCCACCATGGGCCTTGCTTACCTCCAGCTGTGCTGGGCAGCATCAGGGTGCTCCATGGTCGCTGGGGGTTGCTGGCGGGCCTGCAGGTGCAGGGGCATGATGGGCTTGCACTCATGCATCTCACACCACTTCCAGGGCCAAACTGAGGTTTTTTTTTTCTGGTTGGCAGGCCAACTCTTCACATGTGTAGTAAGCCTGCTGCCAGCACTGTGCTGCTCCCAGACAAGGGTGGGTGGCCTACCCAGGAGCTTACGGGACCCTGATCTACTGGAGAGTAAGTACCATCTCCCCCACCCCCGCTTCTCTCTCCCTGTGGAGCTGGGCCAAGTAAGAACTGGGGTGGAGGGTGGAGACCCTCCTAAACAGCTGTTTACCTCCAGCTGTGCTGGGGGTCATTGGGGTGCTCTACATCTCATGCTGTTCCTGGGGCCAAATCAAATGTCTGGTGGTGCAGTCAAGTTTCTCACCTTTTCTGCTGGGCATGGAGCAAAGCCTGCCACTCTTCTACATCTGTTTTCCCTCAGCAGGGATGTGTTGTACAACAATGGACCAACAGGGCGGGAAACCCACTGCCAGATTTGAATGAAAGATCATCAAAATCAATTATATTAATAATAAATAAACCATATACACAGAACTATACAAGGTACTGTAGGCTGGAGGTGTAAATACATGTGAGTGTATGCACACACACACACATACACATGCAGGGCTTTAAATTAGGTTTGCGGAGGAATGGGGATGCAGACAACAGTGAGAACCTAAGATCAACAAACCATGAACCATGCACTGGAACAGCCCAAATAAATACTAAGGGGCCGAATGGGCATCAGGACAGTATGGCATGAAGGGCACCCATTGAGGGAGTCAAATGTCTCTACAGTAATGCTAGGAGCTTGGGGAACAATCAGGATGAACTATAACTGCTGCTTGCAAACAAGAACTTCAGTCTAGTTGGGCTAACTGAAACTTGGTGGGACCCTACCTATGAGTGGGCAGTAAGCATTGTGGGTTATAGGCCGTACAAATAAGATCGAGCAGGGAGAAAAGAGGGAGGTTTTTCTCTTTATGTGAAGGAGCAATATACATCTTACATAACCAAGATGAGACCAGAGGAGGGCAAATTGAGGTATTGTGAGTCAAAATGAAAGGTTGTTGGAGCTAAAAGGAATTGGTAGTGGAGGGGTACTACAGGCTGCCACATCAGGAGAAGGACTTGGACCTGGAATTCTCCAGACAGCTCTCAGAGGCCATACGGTCAAGGGATGTGGTTGTCATGGGTGACCTAAACTACCCAGACATCTGCTGGGAGGAGCAGTCAGCTAGATCCAACCATCCAAGTAGGTTCTTAACCTGCATACAGGACCTTCACCTAACAAAGGAGATATATAGTCCCACTAGGGGAAATGCTTTACTGGACTTGGTCCTGGCTACAGGGGATGATTTGGTGGGGGATCTACTGATACAAGGTAACCTAGGGGAGAGTGACCATCACTTGATTGAATGCATTATCTGGCATAGGGTGGAAAAGATAATCAGTAGGGGAGACGTGCCAGACTTCAGAAAGGTTAAGTTCCATGAGGGTAGGAGATGAGTTAGCAAGGCACTGAAGAACAAGAGAAAAGGAGTCCAAGAAGGGTGGTTGTTCCTAATGGTAGCAATTCTATGGGTGCAGAAGGAGACAAACCTTTTAAGCAAGAAAGGGGACCGTGCCCCCCTGGCCTTAAACACACGGTCATGTGAGGCCTTGGTCTGGGTGGCCAGTAGCTGATGCCCTATAGTCTCCTGTAGGCTGACGGACAGCTATTTATCACCTGGGTGGCCTCCCCTGATCTCTCCAGCCATGACTTAGAGTGTTTTACCAGTGGTGAAGTCAATCACCCATAGCTCTGCTGCAGTAGGTAGTCCACCTGGCGGTTGTCTGTGGCGCTCCACCTCCCCTACACCCCAACCTCATTCCAACTTCTGGTGGGTCACCAGGTCTTCTGGGCTATACCATCAATGATGCTGAATCCTTGTAACTGGGTGGCCTTCGTAGCCCTATTATGGTCTAGGCCTTGCTTCCCCATATAACTAACTCAGACTGTGATAGGGCTTCAGAAAATCACTCCCTCTTGTCTCAACACAGTCCAAGCCTGGGACTTTCAGTTTAACCAGTCTTCAAATAAAAGATGGAAGACAATGGAAAATATGATACCGGGCTACCCTCCCTGTATTGCCTCACTCTATCTCAGCCCCTCCAAAAGGGGGAACCAAAAAAGGAAAAAAAACAACACAAATTAATCCAGGAAGGACCCATCCGGTCCTTTCCCCTGCCCTTCTGCTAGGGTATCAGAGTAACCTTCACTCTCTATGATCATGGGGTTTGGCCCATTGTATGGCCAACATAGACTGCCGCCCTTTGCCCCAGGTCATTTCGTCCCTCACTCTGCTGTGTGTGGTATGTGCCACTTCTGTCCTTCCCCACTGTCAGAAATGTTCAGTTTCCAGCATCCTGTGGTATTTTCCCATGTACCTGGCTACTTCTTATGTTATGGGCTGGCACCCAGCCTCCTGCCATTTTGCTCCTCAAAACCCCTTGCTGCTCCCTTCTGTGTCCACCTGGAGGGGGAGCTGCCTTCACCTCCCACATTCCCCCGATGCTCCCACCTCTATCAGTGTAGAGAGCCTCCTCTGGCTCCCCTGTCTCCTCACCACACTGTTCGTCATGAGTATAGAGAGCCCCTGTCAGCTCTCTCTCTTTCAGGGTATCCCGGATGGTGTCCAGCATTGGAGTCCTCCCCAACTATGCTCTACCTCTCCCTCCATCTTCTCTGACACCCCACCTTATCTCCACTGACCGGTGATTGTCGATGATATCACTAGCTGGTTTCAGCCAGATAAAGGCACAGCTTGTGACCCGCATGGCTTTCCTTTCTTGCTCCAGCTGCGCCGTGAGTCCTGCTGCTGGTAAGCATTTTCTTTTAGTTATTTTTGTATTTTTCCCTCTTTTTATGCATGCTCCCCACCCCAGGAGGTCCCCAGTTAGTGTTTGGGGTTCTTCCCCTCGCTCTCTCCCGGGACAGGGACAAAGGGGTCAAGGAACCCTCTTGACTGAACAGGGATGTCCAGGAACGCCTAGAGGTAAAAAAAGAGGAATATAAGCTGTGGAAGCAGGGGTAGCTGCCAAAGCAGAGTATACCTACTTAGCCTGCAATTGCAGGAAGGCAGTCAGAAACGCCAAAGCAGAAATGGGATTTAGGGTGGTAACAAATATTAAAGACATCAAAAAGTCCTTCTTCAAGTATATAGGAAGCAAAAAAAAAAAAAAAAAAAGGTGCAGGGTAGCATAGGACCCCTACAAGACAAACTAGGGAAGTTAGTGACAGATAATGGGGACAAAGCTGAGATCTTCAATGACTTTGTTGCCTCTGCATTCCTGAACTTGGATCAGGACAAATCTCCCAATTCGTTCATAGACAGACATAAAGGAGAAACCAGCTCACCAACTGTTAGCATTAATTCAGTGGGCTGTATAATCTTAATCTAAGCATGCTGGAAGTATTGTCCAGTCTCATAATCGAGACACTGGGATGGCTGTTTGAGCACTCTTGGTGATCAGGTCATGCCCCAGAGGGCTGGAAAAGTGCCAGTGTGGTCTCTATTTTCAAGAAGGGGAGGAAGGAGGATCTGGGAATCAGTTAGTCTCACCTCTATCCTTAGGAAAATCTTTGAAAAAAATTATTAAGGATCACATTTGTGGGAGTCCAGGAGGGTAAGCAATGCTAAAGGGCAAGCAACACAGATTCATAACAGGTAGATCCTGCCTGACTAACTTTGTTTCCTTTTATGACCAGTTCACAAAATGCTTAGATGCAGGAATCAAGGGGTATGTCATCTCCCTGGATTTTAAGAAGGCCAAGAACATGTTATCTCATTATATTCTGATAGCTATCTGAGTGACTGTGATACAGAAGATTACACACTCAGGTGGGTGGCAAATATATTTAGAGGTCACACCTGGAGAGAGGTTATGGATGGACTGGTATCAACCTGGAAAGAGGTGGGGTCTTTGGACTGGTGCTGTTCATTGTCTTCATTAGTGACTGGCATATCTGGACAGGTTGGAAAAGTGGGTGGAACAGAATAGGATGCAGTTTAATGAGGACAAATGCAAGGTGCTGCACCTAGGAAAAAAGAATCACCAGCACACTTACAGGCTGTGGGAGGACCTTCTCAGCAGCAAAGCAGTGGATAGGGATCTTGGAGTCACTGTTGACTCCAAGAAGAACATGAGTCATCAATGTGACAAAGTGATCACTAAAGCTAAACACACTTTATCATGCATTAGCATGTGCATGACAAACAGGCCCAGGGAGGTGATGGTTCCCCTCTATGCAGCATTGATTAGGCCACAGCTGGAGTACTGCATCCAGTTTTGGAAGAGAATGTGGACACCTTTGAAAGGGTTCAGAGGAGGGCCATTCCTAGGGGCCCTGCAGGTACAACACTACAAGAAGTTTGAGGGCCCTGGATCTCTTCATCTTCCACAAGAGAAAGCTAAGTGGTGATCTTGTGGCTACCTACAAATTCATTGGAGGGGGGGGACAGCAAGGAATAGGAGATGCTCTGTTTACCAGGGCGCCCTGTGGAGTAACTAGGAACAATGGGCACAAACTGATGGAGGACAGATTTAGGTTAGACATCAGAAAGGATGTTTTTATTGTAAGGGTTGCCAAAATCTGGAATGGGCTTCCAAGGGAGGTAGTGCTCTCCCCTACCTTGGGGGTTTTTAAAAGGAGGCTAAACATGCACCTGGCTGGGGTCATCTAACCCCATCACTCTTTCCTGCTCAGGATAGAGGTCAGACATGATGATCTGCTAAGGTCCCTTCTGACCCAAACATCTATGAATCTATGAATATGTATATACATAAATGTGGATATATCTGGTTGTGTGTCTTACTTAGTGTCCAGGATTCAGAGGAAAATCACAGCTTTACACACTTGCGCGTACACACACACACTATTAATTAATACATTAGCATAGCTTGTATATTATATATATATATGTGCTGTTATTTTTCCCTGAATTCTAGATGCTAAGACATAAATCCATATCCCATTCAGCTGAGTAAGCAGGCATTTTACTTGGCTACCTTTAGCTGCTTATTTGGCATTTTGTGCCAGTTATGCAAACAAGATATACAACTCTACAACTCTCCTTCTTTCTGCTCCTCCAACACAGTTTGCAATTTGTTCAGCTTTCTAAGCATTCCAACTGGAAAGATCCATTTAACTCTGTGCAAGTCCCTGAAATATTAGACCCCTGCCAACTGTGCAGGTAAAGGCATGATGGGATCTGATGCATGATTCACACAATTGTGCTTTCTGCCCTGCCACATGAGTTCCTGCAGCTGGGAGTCCACCAGGACTTCAGTGTCTGGAACACCCACTACCTGATCCAGGCTCACAGTCACAGGGGCACACCTGACACATGCAATTATGGCAGGATAGGAGCCATCCACAAAGTCATCAAACTTTTTTGTGGACTAAATTTGTGGCTTAAGCCCTCTTTTACAAGGCTATTAATTGTTTTAACTTGTTATATAGATATAACTTAAAAGTGATTAATCACATCTTAAGTGTAATTTGTGGCAAATCCCTAAGTCACAGGGGGAAAAAAAAGAATAAAAAAAGAAAAATTGTTTGCTGGTGGAGTACAAACATCCTGTCTCTTGATCCAGTACCCTTCTGGTTCAGACATTAACTGCCACTTCCCATTTAAAAGTTTGCTCCTTCATCTTTTAACTTTCCTAGCTATGTCCTCTAACAGTGGTGCATAGATTAAGAACTGCCCAGAGCATCCTTCACCCTTTCTGTTGAAGGTGGTCATGATTTCTGGCCTTAGCTCCTGACCCCAACTCCACTCTATCCACTTTATTCAATGATTATTAGATGCCAAAATACTAGAAGCAAAGAAGGAGCAAGGGTCAGAAGCTATCCTCACTGAGTCATGTGTCCTTTTTCTTGTTTGACTTCTGGTGCCATGTATCTTCTTCTCTTGACTGCTCAATGGGCTAGGCTGAAGGGTACTCTTGGAAATGATACTAACCACTAGGTTATTGTGGAGATCCTTCTCCTCTCTCTTTTTTCTAAGACTTGGCCTTTTGACTAGTGCTTGGGTTTGTTTTGTATGAAATATGATGCCAAGTCAAAATATCCATTTTTAAAGCTAACTGGGTGTTTTTACATTATATTCTTTACTGCACAGTAGTGTAGTTTACTGCACAGTAAGCAAGCATGTCTATACATTCACATGCTTACTGCATGGTAAATTTTGCTACTCATGAGTAAATTTGCTACCTGAAATTGCAAGTAGCAAATTTATCACAAGTACTTATGGCACAGTAATGCATGTGTAGACACCAACTGGAAGCACATTTGCTCCTGGTTATCCCTGCCACGAGGGCATTAGCCTGACCTCAGCCCCAGGGCCCTGAGGCTGGAAGCCTCTCCTGCCCCAAGACTAGGCCATCTCTATGGCATCCCCAGTCATAGGCCCTTTAAAAGCCTGAAGGTAGTATGAGTCCTGGGGCTGAACAGCAGGGAGCCTGGAAGGAGTCTTGACTTCTTCTGCCTCTGCACAGGCTGTGGGCTACCTGTGCCAGCCTGCCTGCACCCTGGTGCTGTTGCCTGGTACCACAGTACTATGCAGCTGGCAGGTCCATACCATCCATCCCTGCAGGCTGCTGCAAGTTCCTGCCAGGTCTGCCAGTACCTGGGTCTAGCTGCAGCTGGCTCCTGGCCACCAGACCGGATGTCATATGCCTGCAGAAAACCCCCAACAGCTTGCCTGGAGCCTGCAGGTGCTGTGGGGCATCACATCACCATGTGGCTCCCAGAGCTGGGTGCTGAAGGCAGCTACCCAGGCTTGGCAGCACAAGGACAACTGTGCAGAGGCCTGGAGTGCAACTGTTGGAGCCTCAATGGCCTCATCACCAATGTCATATGTCTCCACCCAGGGCCCCAGCTACTTGCAGGGGAGAGGGAGGGAGAGTGTAGGGGGGCTAGCCAGGCACCAGCACACTGCACCCTGCCACCAGGTGAGTCTTCCAGGAGAAACATGCCCTTGCCACCAGCCAGGACTGACTAGAGCATTTGGGCATGCCAGTCCCACCCACATGGTAAACCCCACACTCTGGGGAGGGTCCTTCCTCCCTTCCTCCCCACCCAGCCTGGCTGCACTTGTCTGGCCCTGACGTTCTCCCCACTACCCAGCACACATGGAGGCCACAGACAATGCTAAACTTTATTGAGCAGCCCATGCCTCAACAGCGTGCCCCAACAGCTAGGCCTCACATAGCAAAGAATATGTTGATACAGGTGGTAATGTGGTCCTGAGCTGTGGGTGGATAGGGACTTGTAGCACGGCCACAGGTAGCCCTCCAGACAGTGGCAGAAGTTGTGGGGCAGCCCGGGCTTGCTCCTCCACTGTCAAAACTCAAGGTGCTTTGCTAGATGCACCTGGGGTACAATGATAATCAGCAGCTGCAGGATGTAGTAAGTCAGGCACCTCTTGGTCCATGCTAACAGCTCCTTGCACAGAGCATGGGACATATGCACCTGGGGCACACTCAGAGTGTAGCACCAATGCAATGGGCAGGGTGGCGGGGACAGGCAACTGGGCCTGGGGTGCCTCACCAGAGAGGCCCACTGCAGAGACATGGGAGTTGTCTGGGAGCTCCTCATCCCAGTTGTCTGGGAGCCCTGTGCCTCCTGAACATAGGCACCATGGGCTGTGTGGAAGTGCAGGACAGAAGAGGACTTGCATGAGAAGGGGAGGCAGTAGGGTCTGAAGCAGCAGCAGGTGCTGCTAGAAGCTTGGCCTGCCCCAGCCTGGGAACATGGCAAGGGAGGCAGGCTGTTTGCAGCCAGCACCCTGCAGCCCACAGGCCCCTGTGGAGTGAACAGGAACAGGGGGCTCAGCTGGAGACAGCCTGTGCCCAGGCCTTACTGGCTGACTTACCATGTTCCTTGGGCAACGATGAATGCCCAATCCCTGATATAAGGTCAGTCACTGCACAACCTTTGGTCTTATCTCAGAAACGTTGCATACTCTTACAAACAGCATTTTTTCTCATGGCTGTGCAGGTCCTGCAACTGTATGTAGGAGAGGGGCCACAGTTAGCAGCTGGGATGCATCTTTAGGGTCAAAGCTACCCAGAGTCTGGGATTCAGCAACTCTGCAGGAGGAGGAACAAGAATCGGATCCTCCTCCTTGACCAGCTGCTGATGGCCAGCCATAGAACCCAGGAGGGTCTGTTTGTTGTAAAGGCATTAAAGTGTGTTTTTTTTCCTAGAACTATCCACAGTAAACATGATGGTGGAGGTGGGTAGTGGGCAGAGGTTCAGATGTGACCATCCAGGTGGGCTACAATTGGTAGTGAAAGAGGAGGTGGTTAGCCAGCACCTCTTGCACCTGGTGCCCTGGCTTTGGGTGGCATATGTGCAGGTTGGCTGGGGCCTCAGTCAGGTGGAGGGCATTCTTGGAGCCTTTTCTGCCCCAGGGCACTGCTGTTGCTGCCTCTGCTAGTGTTTCTGCTACCAGGCATCCTCTTCAACCTAGAATTCACAGAAGAGTCTCCCCTTAGGCCTCACAGATGTTAGGAAGCATGCAGAGCATGATGATGACCTGAGGGATGTTATCCTTGGTCAACCCAAGGTGAGTGGTAAGGGTGCACCAGCTTCCCTTGAGGTTTCTGAAGGCACACTCCATCAGGGTATGAGTCCAGCATTAGTTGAAGTGGGTCTGGCAGGAACCAACTGGCCATCGTGGGGCTGTATGAGCCAGCACAAGAGTGAGTAAGTAGGGTCCCCGATGAGGAGAGGCAGGACCACCACAGCATCCATCTAGGGGCCTGAAGCACCTGCTCTGCACCAGGGCTTCCAGGGCAGAGATTTGAAACATGCAGGCATCATGTCCACGCTCATCCATGGACATGGATATGTCTAGCCATCACTTATGTTGCTGAAGTCACTGCAAAGGTCAACAGTGAAAAGCTCCTCCAGATATAGTAGGGACAGTCTCCATAGGGTGGACAGGTGGTGGGGATGTGGGTCCATCCAGGGCCCCAGTACAGGGAGTCATATACACAGATCACAATATGCCCTAGCACATCCTGAAAAGTACTGCACAACTGTAGGATGGCCTTCCCAGTGGTTGCCTTGCCTTGCCTATGCTGAAGAGATGACCCACACAGTAGAAACTGGAAGAATGGCCAGCTTCAGCAGGGTGATGACCACCCAGGTGTCTATGGGGAGGGGCAACCACATGTTGGTGTGCTGCCACTCTGGGTGCAGGCAAAGCTGCTCCAGGAGGTCCAAAAAGGTGGCCAAGAGATCCATATTCAAAGTGCATGTTGTGTGATAGAAAGCTATTTCTGTTAATGTTCGCCATCACTGTCTCTTAATGATTTGTAAATTCAGATTTAAACCTTATTTTCATTGCTAAATGTCATTTCAGTTACTTCCAGCACCCATGAAGAAATAAAATAAGCAGCACTGTCACAATACAACATTTAAATTCCAATATTTCATACAATAACATGCTATTAAACGTGTTTTATAAAAAACAAAAACAAGTATAAACAAAAAAGTATTAAAATATTCAGTAAATAATTACATAATAAGAATACTTGTAAGTAATTGATTGTAAATCTCAGGATGCTAAGGCTGTAGCTCAGAGAACACTGTTGGCCCACAAATTATATTTAATTTTCATTTTGAAAGCCCAGTTCCAGAAAATATAAGACTATAATATTTTAAATTAAATTTTCTGTCCTGCCTAGTCATTTAGAAAATATCAGTTCCAAAGGTTTAAGTAATGTAAGGCATAAAAAGAACCCAACATTTATTTATTTATTTAATGTGATTTTATTTATTGATCAATATAATTTTTAACATGATCTTGTCATTTGACGCGTCCAGCTTATGATTTTGGAATGCTTGAGACGAGCCGTAGTTAACATCAGAAGATGTGAAGATGTTTATTCAAGTGCATGGATGAATCTAGGATTTTAATTAAAGAAGTACTAATAATGACATATGACAGCAAAAGGGGTTGAGGGATGTGCAATTGGTGTGGTGCATCATAGCCTATGACACAACACCCATTTTTTTCTAGGTAAGAAGAAACTAAAAATTTTACTAATACACTGGAGGCTTAGAGCTATATTATTCAAAATTGAAGCAAAAGAAAAAAAGCGCTATTGGAATGTGCATTAATTTATTATATGCTATCTATAAAAATACAATATACTGGACAAACAAAATCAAAAGATGCTGTTGCATTAGTTCTGTAGTCATTAGAATTAAATGTGCATATCTTCACAGATTCATAAAACAAAATATGGCCTTCTTGAGCATCTTGATTGTGCATCCAGTGTTTCACTGAATTTTATTTCTGCACCTGAGTTAATGTTTCTTACTAAAAACAGTCTTCGGGGCTGTGAAACAGGAGCTATATCTCTAGAAGCAGCTAACAGACAGCAGAATTGCAGAAGAAAGTACAACTTGATTAATGGACTCACTAAGGACCACTAAAAAGAAGAGATGGTCATTAACACCTGTGGAATCCTATAGAGTATAACGAATCATGAAGTCAAGTGACTCTTTCACTGCTGCCTGAATGGAAATACTGATGTCACTGCCAGACTGTTGGTTTTAAAATTTTGGGTGGAGTAGGAATCCAAGGGAGTGGGGAGTATAACTCTACACCCTTCCCCTGCCTGCTCTGGAACCACTCTGGTCCAAATGCATGATCTGTTTTCTATCACTTTTTTTCCCCAACTATCACAAAATGCATGAAATAATAAAGCCTGGTAGCTATGCAAACATACAGAACAAAATAAACAGGAAGTTGTATGAACATTTATCCCAAATTTTTCAATATTCTGGTTGCACAGATACTATTAAACCAGTGCTAATTTTGTGTATCTTGTGATGATAATTTAATTTTGGAAAAATATGTTTACTATGTTGTATTCCTGGTTTTAAGTTTGCAAATGTAGAACTATTATTTACAATTAAAATGGGCAGATTTCCTTCTAAGAACGGGTAACAACCAGAATACCAAGAACTGAATGGAGTCCATAGCAAGAGCACCTATTATTGTTCTATAATGCATACAGATGATTAATAGTTCTGAGCAAAGAAAAGATTTAATAGATTTTTGTCTGTTCATGTGCAATTGCACTTCTCTATTGAGAGCTTCCAGTTGTAGAAATTGAATGTTTGAGGAAGCATTGTTGTCAATTACATACAAAATTCCATTAAATCTGGTTCTTTAGTTTGATTTGCTATAATTTTAATAATAGTATTATCTATTTTTGCATAACCCTTATGCTGGGTATCAGTCAGCAGCAGCAAGGGCAGGGTTCAATTTTGGGGTACTAAATATATTTTATATTAGCTTGAGCTCTCACCCAGACTGCCTGGGAAACACTAAATTTGCTGGGGTTTCCCACAATAACAAAATTCCCTCCTCACAAGCAGTGAAAATACAGAAGACAGATTTATTAAAGAAAACAGAAAAAGACCCATCAAACACAATTTAAAACACTAACTAACTACAGAGCAAGGCCTATAGGTGGCACCTTCCTGAGGAAGGCTTCACCCATATCCAGGCAGTCTGGGACTTCGGGCTCCCTAATTGGTAGTTCCAGAGGCCTGCACCCCTATACCTACCCACAGTGGGAGACCTACACTGGAGAGTCCTGAGCTGCTCCTTGCACCACAGGTTGCTACTTGAGTGTGGCCCTTCTGCATTGCAAGGGACTCCATTGCTTCTGGAGACATGGTACAAAGCCAACATCTACTTTCACATGGCAGCTTTGAGGAGTGGTCAGCATACCACTCCCCAAAATTACTAGTCCCCAATCCCAGTTCTGCTAGGTAGAGCTGAAAAAGAACTCATAGGAAAGATCAGGCCTATCTTGGCTTGGGACTGAACTACATCTAGCACCTAACCACACCACTTGGTTGGGACATAAAATACAAAAAGGACAAAAGGAAGCCCAGGCCTATCTAACTGGGCCTGAACTGGGAAGCAAAAAGCCACCCAAGCTTATGATGCACTGAGTCCTGGATCAACTAGTAGTGCCAGGGTAAAGGCACAAGGGCACAGAGCCCCAGTCCACAGTACGCAGCCCACCTCTGCACATAATCCCAGGGGTACGTGCACCCCCATGACCCTCTAGTGGTGCACACAGCAGCAGGGATCCATGCTCCCCATAGTCCTAGACAAGTTACCCACTGCTCCAACCCATGATCCATCCCACCCTCAGATCCCCCTTCATTCCAGTCCCCACTCCTTCCCTCACCATGGGGGCTTTGTTCTTTCCTCTCACCCCTGCCCTCTCCCCCTGCCCCTTCCACTCCACAGACTTACCCGCTGAGTGCTGCTCTATACATCACTATGTTGCTTTTCTGACCATGTGCATGTTGTGGCAGCTCATGTGTGTCTCTGTGTGTGCCTTCCTGCTACAGCAGCCCACACCTTGGCAGCCCTGTGGTTCTCTGCACTGCTACCACTGCCCCACTAGGTGGCCCAGAGTTGGCAGTAATGACAGCAGAGTAGAGCCTGGGTGTGGGCTCCCAAACCATGTGCGCATTTAACGCATTAAAAAAATTAATACAAGAACCAAGAAGCACATTAAATGTGCATGTTAATGGTGGTTGAAAGCCCTAATGCTTTATTTGATTTTGCTTTGTTCTCTGTAATAAATTTGGGTATTTGTGTTTATCCAGTTTGTGAGGAGGGTTTTTTGTTTATAAAGGACACTTTGGCAAATGTAATGTTCCCAGATCTCTGGATGGGGCCTCAACCCACTAGTAAATATATTTTATATCCCAAAAATTGGACCCAGCCCTTGTTGCTGCCAACTGGTGCTAGGCAGAAGGATTACATTTTGATTTCACCAATACTCACTGTTGCAGAGCACTTAGGTGCCCTGCTCCTTTACAGAGCTGAAACTGCTAGGGGAAGAGCCCTAACAGTGAGTTTAAAGCCCCAGATGCTGGTTAGTAAGGCAGCAAGAATGAGTTAGTGACCCACACCTGCCAGTGGTCAGCTGACCAGAAAGGGCAGGGCGTGGCTCTTAAATAAATCTCAGGGATGAGTCCAAGAAGTCAGTTCCCTGCTGGTAGCCAAAGGGGAAGGAGCTTTCCCAGAGGAACCAAAGGTGAGAGGTCTGACTGCAGGAGCAGCTTCTGACACTATTGAGGGATGGAGTATTCCCTGGTATTGTTTGAATGATGCTGTAGCTGGACAGCTTGAATTTATGTTGCAGCCCAGGGGCATGTGTTTTGTTTATTGTTGTATAAGACTGGTGGTTTGGGTGAGGCTATTAAGGGATGGATGAGGCCTCATACGGGACCCAAAGCAGCATGGGGACCCCAGTGCCAGAGAGGGTGCAGCCTTGGGGTGGGGCTGCAGAGGGCCCAAGAGCCAAGCGATGCAGAGCCACACAGGGCTGTGGAGGGCCCAGAGAGGACAAGGGGGGCAAATTACATGGCCCAAACCGAACAATGTCAGTACCATCTCTGAGTCTTGGGAAATGGTAAAGGGGTGGTTGGAGCCATGCATATATCCCATAAGCCTAGGGTGCCCCCAAAACATCCATTGTAAAATAAGACCCATGACGGGGCTCAAGATCCTACGGGGTCAGAGAGTCCAGCCAACCGTGTCCAAGAGGACTTAAAGGCAGCCTCCCTACTTTACATTTTCCATCAAAGACATGGCAGGTTAGAATCGAGGGTGCCCATTTGGCCAAGTTACCTTGGTAAGGGGGCCTTGGGGAGATCATGGCCATCATGCAGGACCTCCTGCCATAACACTCTTGCTTTATATAAAATATGGAGTGTACCATAATAATAAGTATGAATTACATTTTCCAGCAGACATTAATAAATAATAAAGGATTTTTCCCTGTTATGTACAAAAAATTACATTTTGGTATACCCATTCTTTTTCTTAAAGTAATGCACATTGAAAAGTGTGTGTGTGTGCGTGCATTAAGTTGGGGACCATAACTTTAATTTCTTTTGGGGGTTTTGTGGGGTTTTTTTTAAACTCTTCATCTAGACTTTTTCTTTAGCATAGTGTTTTCCCTTTTCCTGTTTCATAACGTTACTTTCTGCTTTGTGAAAGGGTTCAGGTCCAGAATAAAAAAAAAAAATTATCCAAGCCACAGAGAGCATGCCCAGATTAACCGATGACTGATACACATACCTATCAACTGAGAAACCCATGCTCAAGTCCTTGATTGAATGAAGTGATTTAAACACATTTTTCCCTCATACTACATGAGTTCTTCAGAATCAGTCCCCCCCTGGTTCAATGAAAATGTAATTGTTCATACAAAAAGGAAGAAGCCATCTCTAAAATAAATTGGGCAAAGCAGAGACTTTATCCTGGGTTTCCTGTTTTTCCCAGGACAGTGACTATAAAGCAGGTAGGTGGCTAGTCAACGACAGGAAAACAAATCCCAAAAGGTGTCGGTTTCATCCAAATGCAGAATTGAATACTGCTCGCATATCCCATTTTTCAAAAAAAGGTTTTGGTGGCATGTATAATCATTTCCTGTCCAGTTTAACTAAAAAAGGTAAGTGGATCTGTGGAACAGAAATGGATTCATGGTATAGGCCCAGAGCTCCAAGGACCTTATGTGACAATGTCTAGTATCTCAATTTTGCCTTGTTAAGACTACGAAGATAACAATAAAGTTTTTAGCACTCTGTATCTCCTTTAGCATGATAATAATTATTTTATTGTTCATAAAGGAACATTTGTGAAGAACTGTTATATTTTACTCTATAGTATTTTTCCCTCGGAGAAACAAAGTAAACTGGAAAAGTACATTAGCCATATGTCTCATACAAAAAGGATCAGTGATGTCAATATAACACAGAACATTAACAGCTATTTCATCTTCTTTCATCTTGTTGTCTACAGTTTATGTGAAATCCAATTTGTATAATATACTACTGCAAAGAAATCCTGTCTAACTCTAATCCCCTATATTCAAAATTGCACTACAAATACAGAATGGGTTTGTATGGCATATTAAGTCCTTTTAATGTGCAGTAATACAAGAAAGTTTTCAGCGTGACCTCTATAGGCTAATGTAGATATAAAACAAATACAGATGTTACAAGGAGCTAAGGGGTAAATGTCATAATAGACTGCACTAATATCCCCCAGCCTTCTACTCTTTGTGCTTAATTACATAGTTTCATAGACAGATGATGCTCTTTCACACTTTTCAGTGACTCAGGACCAAAAACCATCAAATATAATCCAATTTGAGAATCTTAAATCCTATCCTGAAATAGAGTCTATAAAGAATTCCAAGATAGTAGCTGAACAAACCATTTTAAAAAAGACTAGACACCTTGATATGGTCAAATGTTGTTGTGCCTGCAGTAACAGACATTCAGTACAAGCTAAAATAAAACACCGCATAATGTTCTGGTCTAAGGAAATGGACAGTTAAAAATCAATCTCTATCTCACACTCCTAGCTCTGAAGCTGAAAATGACAGCTATTATCCAGATTTACATTTTATCCCAGATAGAATAAAGCCAATAAATCACAGGGTTTGGGGCTGCTCAGATAATTACAGTGTGAATGGCTAGCATGAGTTGAACTGAGGGGAGAAGCTTGCAGAGGGTTAGAGCACAGTGTGGAAAGAATGACAGTGAAAAATGGATATGATTTCCATGTTAAGATGAGCTCTTAAAACATGCAAATCACTGAATACTGTAACTAGTGCTGAGACAAATATAGCTCTTCTCATCAAATACTAGGCAAAGTAATTGTAGCATCGTATCTCTGGAGAACTAATAGCTCAAGTGAACAATCACTTGCTCTGAAACATTGTATTGTGGAGTAATCTAAAACATTCTTGTCAATCTTTGCCTGATCTAAATTAGAATAAGTGGTTCAATATTTTTAAATGTTTCATATTGTTTGTAAGTTTATGCTTTTAATGTTAGTGTGGCCAAGAAATGTGCCTGAGTGTCACTTGCAAGAATTTCTTTCTGGATGTCACTTAATTTGTCAGGTTAACAAAAAAAATAAGCAGTAATAAGAAGAGATGTGTTAATTTGTTGAGAACTTCTGCATAAAGTTTCAAGTACAGGCATTAAGCATTTCATCATAATGATTTTTTTATTCCACCAAATTATACTTTCTTTCATTTCTGGGTGCTTACTCTCCTCCATAATAACAACACGAATCAAGTTTTTTGCCCAAGTTGTTATGGTGTCTCATGGTAATTTTAGTTTGTCTGCTTTATTCATAAAAACTAGGCTCCCATATCTGTCTACATGTTTTCTAGTGCATCTTGGTCTTCTTTCTTTCAGAACTGGCCAGTAGCATAACTACGGCTGGGTGAAGAGGACCCTACTCTTGGTCTGATTTGTAGGGGGGGGATAGTGCCAAAATGGTGGTCCCTGGAGAGTCTATACTTTGAGGACCTTTGCAGCTGACATGCCCCTTGTTTTAACTTCACATACAAGGAAACCTCATGAAATGCATTGCCAATTATTAAACTGCTGACAAAAGTAGCATGTTCACAGTAATAGAAACCAACTATGAAAATTGATTAAATACAACCAATACTGAGCATGACTAAACATATATATATATATCCATGTAAGGCAAATATGCTGATGCAAACCAAAGTTTTGTGGTTTTTTTAATATAATTTGTATCCAAGGCCAAATTAACCCAAACTAATTCCAAATCCAAGTGTCCAGAACCATAAGTGGCCCTGCTACCAGCAAACATTCTCCACCCACACCTGGGGCTTCAGATGTTTCCAAAATTTTTGGTAGACAATCCTATTTGCAGGCCCAAGCCCAGAGGCTTGGGGTTTGGATGCCCCCGAGTTTTGCTGTTGCTTAGCCATAAAGCCCTCAGGGCAAGCAAGAAAGGAGACTCCCATTTCCATAAACTGGGCTTAAAGCTTCTGCACCTCGGCAGGTACTGAATCAGGCCAGAAAAGCAGTTCTCCTGAGAAGTGGTTCAGAAAAACTGCCTTCTTGGACACAGATGCATGTTATTTCCCCTGCCAGGTTAAGAAGCCACTACACTTGTTTTGAGCCTTCAAGAGGCCAAACCAGCAACAAAGATAGATTAATACAGCTCATGTGAATAAAATATAGGGTAGTGTCCATTAAGCATTGCATACTTTTCAACTTTCTCTTCACTCTCACACCTGAGGTGCACCTTTCTTCCCAATTTCCAGTGATTCCTGTTTCTTCACCAGCCTCAAACATATGGCAAACTTTACCAGACAGGGCCCCGAATAATTTATGCACAAACTTTCTGTCACTCCCCCTCCCTTTCTCAGTCAGTTGCATATGATTAGTATGACCCTATCCTTCATGAGGTTGAGTCTAACTAGTTTGCCCTGCATCTCATCTGCATATATATTTGGAGCATCCCAGGACTCATGACAAGAACACCTAATTCCAGTCATGAGTGGGGGAACGATTATGACATGGATCCTCTGTCAGTGGTATGTGGAGAACATACATAATGAGCAGTGCAGAGCTTTTGGGTCACTATGGCTTGAAACACTTTTGAATCTGGTGGGACCCAACTGAAAGAGCTATATAGTAAATCTTGAGCCTTCTGGCTGTGGACTAATATCATGCATAGTGACACATCTACACATGCACTTTAATGTGCAGTAAACTATTTTACTGTGAATTAAAGTGTCATGTAAAAAACATGACATTGTGCTAACACAGTAAAATAATCTACTGTGCATTAAGCATCACTAAACAGCATGCTAATACACTACTGTGCATTAGCATAGCCTAATGTGCTTTTAGTACAAGGCACATTAACACATGTGTAGATGTGCCCAGATTGTATGATATATAGGTAGGTGCCAAGGTGCTGCTCAAAAGTGAAATAAAATTAAAGTCTGTTATAGGTATGTTTGGGTTTTAGTATATTATTTGTTTTTTTAATCTATAATTTAAATGATATTTGCTGAAAGATTTTATATCTGGCCCTCCAAAGCTCACTAAAACTCATTAAGTGGCCTGCCAACTGAAATAATTGCACACCCCTACTCTACACAGCCCAGTTTTGCACCTCTAGCAGCATTGTGATGTCTGTGTGGTTGGCTGCTCCTGCAACAACTTTGCTGTTGCGCTGTCTTTTCTCCTGGTGTAGACCTATAAACTGCCTTGACATAACCAATACCATTTTTTTTCAAATGGAAACTATGAGCTGCAAGCAAAATAAGCCATAGGCAATGAGCGTAGAGGCAATGTAAACAATTATTGCAGGCAAAACAAAATGTAGATAACTGTAGAATGTCTAAAAACAAGATAGAATAGAGAAGCAAAACGAGCCTTAAGATGGCTCAGTAGATGAGAAGTAAGTTAAAAAGAAACAGGCAGTGTGTGACAGATTTGATGAGGAAATAACTGCTGTAACATGTAATTGGTGAGGATTTATAGCATTAACCTATACGAAAAATATAAAAGAGGGCTATAAAATGGTATAAAATGGTATAAAAGGAAAAGGCTTCAGTTTAGAAGTTATCACCAAGCAAGAGGAGACCATGCCAGTCAGAACCGCAACCCCAGGTGCCATGATGTTGCCTGACTAGCTAAGACGTCATTTTCAGGTTATAAAAGGTAACTCAAAATCCACATTTTTCTGTGATTAAGATGAACTGTCTAATACATAGATACGATATAGCGGTGTTTCATTTTGATCACAGAAAAATGTGGATTTGGGGTTACTTTTTTAAACCTGAAAATTGGAGGATTTGTTTTTGGATTTCTTAGTTAGAGAAAACCAGCATCCCTGGTCATCATTCAGAAGGCCTATGTAAGAATACCTATATGGACCATTGAAGGTTGTTTAATATCTTGATAGACTTTATGAGTGTTTGCTTAAATATTGGCATTGCTTACATGTTCAGTAAATTAGGATGTGAGAATGGAATAGTCTCACTGATCACTAGATTCCATTCACACCACCCCTTAATCAAAATTGATCTCTACACTGCAAATACCACGTGGGTGGGAGCACCATTTTGCACCACCTCTAAGCTGGTGCTCAGGGTTGGTACAGCTCTCACCTATTTCAGTTGTACTCCTGGCACAACCTGAAACAGTTTGAGACATCCAAGACGTCTAGCCAAAGTATTTAGAGATTAATAGATAAAGAGCTCCACAAATGTTGTAGGTCACAGTTATACTGAACATAACACATGTGCCTACAGGCCTATTCTCCATATACAAGAATTGTCAAATATGGGCAAAGCAAATCAGTGGAATGTCGGTCATTCATTTTCTCTAAATCTGCCTAACTTCTCCCTAGGTAGAGTATAATAATTTCAAAAAGATTTAATACACATACCAATCTATAAATTTGGCCATTGGCTGACTCTACACATATGGTAATTTGAGCAGCTGTTCCCAAGGCTCACCTTTTTCTACAAGCCTACATACCATTTTTGATACAATAGGGAAGCTGCTGTATAATTTGTATGGAGTGGTTCTTTGACAGGAGGGGGAAACATTATGTGGTATCATGTCCCCTTTGAATAGCCACAAAAAAGGTTTTCTGCTCTTCAATGGTTCACAAAAAGAAAAGGAGCAAGTGGCTGATGCTGAGCAACTGTGGTCCCATTCATCACCCACCCCATCCCAGTCCCAGTCTCCAGAAACAAGATTCGTAACAATTTTCTTCTTTGTTAATTGAAGCAACAAATTATGAATGTTTGTGACTAGATCTGAATATAAAATACTTTAAGCCTCTCAGTGAATGTCATGAAGATCATTTGTTTTCCTGTGAAATTCTGTACTCTTGCTCCTCTCTGTGGCTCAGATTCATAGGATCAAGGAAAGTCAAGCTAATTGGGCTTTTGTAGGCCTGATTAAATTATTAGAAAGAAAGGAGATTTGCTATCTGTAAGGTAGACGGTGCTTTCAGAGACAGTGCTAATGAGAGAGAAAGCCAAGTTAAACATCACTCTGAAGGAAGCTTCCTAAAAACCTCAAGCATGCAGTGTCTGTCTGCTGAACTTTTGTAGGATTAAATGTAGAGCCCCCTATGCAGCCATCTATCAGTGCTGGAGTATCCAGAATGAGGGGCACAGCCAGGGCATGCCTGGTGCATAACGCTAAGACCTCAAGTCCTGGTCACCTTATTTGCCTTTCTGTGTTCCTACTGCCACTAGATCTCTCTGCTACATTATGTGTTTGGAATATGTGATGGAATTAAAGCTCCTGATGGAATTCCTACCAATGAATTAGATTAATTCAAGATCAGATGCTCCTTCAGTCCAACATCAAATATTTAAATATTCCTCCTGTTTGGATACTAAAATGACTACACAAACATATTTTTAACGTGTCTTGCAGCTTGACTGAGGTTACACACACAAAACTTATACATCAGTGATGAATGCCTGGACCCATACTAATTACATAAGGAACTGAATAAAATGTAGCAAAGCAATAATAAATTGAGATGATGCCAATAGAAGAACATGGAACTATGCCGTTATGAAAATATATTCAAAATTGGAGAATAATGAGACCAAAGAGAAGAACAGTTTTGTTAAAGGACACAGGCTGAAATGGAGGTGGGGGAGAAGAGAAACAGGAAGAGAAGAAATTCCCTGAAATGGAAAAAAATACTAAAGATATTAAAATACCATGATGATGGGCAATATATGGCTAAGGGAGAATGGGTAGATAGGGAGACTGAATATGCTACTTACACACATGAGAAACTTTATTATGAATTTAGCACATGACAGTTGAATTCAGTATTGAGATATATAAAAGGGCTGGCAATTTATGACCCACCATCTGGATCTGGGCTGCAAAAAGATTTTAACCATCCCATTAAGCTTACAATAATATACTTACTCCCCTTCCCTCTTTCTTACATATTGTACACTCCCACATAAAATATGAACTTTGTTTTTGGAAGACAGAATGTAAAAACATTTTTTTCCAAGAGTCATGGTGGACAATGTGACTTAGAGTAAGTCATCCTAGAAACATATGTGGGTCCAAGAAGTGTATCATCCCAGGAAACAGGCTAATTGAAGCAGCAGGAACATCCTGGTGGCAGAACAACAAGGCTAGGTCTCACACCCTTGGGAAGGCAATAGCAAGACAGTTACTTCCTTACTGTAAATAGTTCTTTATATAAGTTCCTTTAAATAAAGGGTTGTTTCTACACCACAAGCCTTATCAAGATATTACAAATTGCATAGCAAAGCTTATTCGTTCCCAGCCAGCTCAGTGGCTTTTCAGTCAAAAACTGCTCCCTCACCACTGGCTTTGAGAGGGTTGCCAATGGACTGAACCCCTGCTCTTTGCAATCTTAGGGAGAAGTTACATGCATCTTGACAACTATAAGACATAGTGTCTACTAAGTCAATGCCACACTTTTATTCCAACAAACAAAAAGTATGTTCCCCATTTAAGGTGTATATCCCAATTTTGTGGGGGAAAGATATATATCATATGCAAGTACATATGCTATATCCTAACATAAGTTTTGGAATGTTCCTTCCAGTGGCAGAAAATATAACAACTGCCTTTTTGTAGGACCACTCTTATTAATTTAGTTTAATGTTAGTGAAAGGTTGCTGACCCCTAATGTGAAGGATTCCAGGATGTGATACTAAGGGTCCCTTCCCTCTGCATGTACAAGTGAAGACAAGACAGGGGTCTAACGTGCAATTCACACTATCATGCCTCCTGAAATGCCACATGTGAGACTGGGAATCAGATCCCATCATGCCATATTACCAGTGTTTGCTCCCCTTCCACCCTCAAAAAACAAGTTCCCATTGCTGGGCCCCTCCTCAGCTGATCAGGCTCCCAGCTGCAGAGTTGCATGATGCATTCCTGTGGCTGGAAGACCACAGCTCATACAATCTCACAGCCACAGGGGCACCCCACACACCCTATGGCTATAAGACTTCATGAGCTGTGGTCTCCCACCAGCAGGGATGCATGCACTCCCTGCCCCACTCCCCCCACACACATACAGCTGGGAGCCATATCAGATGCGATCTCCCAGGCTTGGGGGTGCATATGAGTCCCCCCCAGTTGGGAACTCTGACCAGCTGACAGGGTTCCAAGTCACAGGGGCCCCTGGCCACATGTTCAATTAGTTGTGTGATAGGAAGCAGCTACAAAACTATTATACCTATTTTGTGGCATTACTTTGTAGCTTATTCCTCTTTTTATTACACCATTAATTGATTGAACATGGTACTGGGTGACCACTTAAGGCGTAATTACCTGGTTAGTCATGACTTAAATGTAATGTGTTGATGGGGCCCAAATGGAAGATGGCACCAGCTTCTTGATATTGAGTAGCATCCTACCCCTTGAAAAATGTTAGTTATACTACCAAAGGCATGTATAGTTAGGCAAAGTGTATGGCATGGTTAAGCAAAAGCTGATTAATGCCTAGTCCCACAAAATACTGAACATTCCAATTAAGTGTTAAATGCCCTCAGTTCCCAGCGATGGTGGAGCTTATCAAGGGACAGAATACACTTAGCATCTAGTGCAAGAGGATATCAATGTTTTACAAAATTAGATGTTTTACAAAAATGTTTTACAAAATGTTTTACAAATGTTTTACATGTTTTACATGTTTTACATGTTTTACATGTTTACAAATGTTTTACATGTTTTACAACATGTTTTACAAATGTTTTACAAAATTTACCCTATATTTAGTTAATCCTTTGTAGATCATAAAAGATCAAAAGCAAAGATCAAATTGATTTTAATCAGAAATCATCCTTAATCTTTAATCATCCTTCTAGTTAATGGTGACTTAACTGGGAAAATCTCAGAAAGGAGAAGAACAGAAGAGCATTTGAAAATAGATAATTTAGAAAGGAGGAGCAGGATATATTCTTAGAAGGAAGCCTGTATAAGTTATATATGAACAGAAATTTGTTCAGAAGTCTTTCAAATGCCACTAAACTGACTGTCAATGTTCATTTCACTTGTTTGCTTTAATTTATGGCTTTATGATAGGAACTATTTAATTTTGTAGATGAAGTAGGCATATGTTGGCAGGATTGGCCATGGGGGACCTCTCCCAGTCACTGACTATCTGCTGGGGGTGGTAAGTGCCCCCCTGACTCAGGAGGCACCAGTCACCCATGGGGATTGGGCTGGTATGTCTTGAATAAGGCTGGATCAAGACAGTGCCTGGGTTGACCTGGGTGCATGGTATTGGGCCTACAAGCCAACCACATGTGCTGACTGTGGGGGATTCAGTGTGCAGACCAACTTTGCATCACTTATCTGGTCCATAGGGAAAGAAGGTTGGATGCCACTGCTCTAAACCAGAGACAATTGAAATGTACAAGTCTGATTTACCACTATGCTCCTCTGAAAGAAAACAAATTAATGTAAATAGTGATGCGCTCTAAGAGTGTTGCACTCATTTGATGTGCCTGTAAATCAGTGGTTCTTAACTGATGTGCCGCAGCACACTGGTTTGCCGACAGGCATGTCTAGGTGTGTGGCAGCATTTTGGGCTGGAGATGTGCCCTCTGCCTGCTGCTGCTGCAGACACAGACAGACAGGGAGCATGGCTTCAGCCAGGCAGGGGGGTGTGGCTCCAGCCCAAAATGCTAACCAGCTGGCCACGCACCTCCCCTCCCTGTTGGCATTCAGCTGGCTGCTTACTACCCCTCTCCCCTGCTCTGCATCTAGTGTGCTGTAGTGCTTTTTTATTTAGGTAAGTATGCCATGGGGTGAAAAAGGCTGGGAAACGCTGCTTTAAATCTAGGCAGAAGGAAAAGTAGTTGTTCACCTTCTAGACTAACTAAATCAAAGGTATATTGCATAAGTTTTGTAAGCAGAAGGCTTACTTCATCAAATACTGTGAAGGGACTTCATGAAGCAGAACTGAATAGAAGGCAATGGTTGGAACACAAAGGGCAACCTACATGTCCATTAATATGCCTTACTTAATGCACATTAAATTTAGTATTTCTGGGTATTTTTCTAAATGCTCTGGGGGGCAGGGAGGTAGCATGTTAATTACAGTGGCTCCAAGAGCTGCTCTACTGAAAGCACTGCAGAGTGCTATGTATCATTTTCCCTTGCTTCAAAATCTTGGCAAGGGTGCTTGAACTAAAACTTGTTGATGAATTTTAGCTTAAGCACCCCCCCCACACACACACACACACCATTTGGAAGCATGATGATGGCTCAACACATGTGAGGCTGCTGGAGCACGGTAATTACCATGCTCCAGAGGATTCGATTAATTGAGTCTGCTCCAATGCACTGTAATTACAGTGCATTGGAACAGCCTCTGCGCTCATGTACAGGCAACCTCTATTGTGAGGTACTAGGAAAATGCATGCTAGCCTGGCTTAATGCACATTAAATAAAGAGGATGCTTTTTAAGTGATGCTTAGTGTGTATTAACCTATTTCAATGCACAATAAGTAAAAAGCACTGAGAGCAGCAAGGTGGGTAGCAAAGCAAGAAAAACTGTTTCCAACAATTGACATTTCCTCTGAACCATGGGTATAGCTATGGGCCCTTCAATAAACCAGCATTTTCATGAGCCACCTACAGAAATAATTTTTGTAAACTGCCCCATCAAACCTGCACTATACCTGCATTATATAGAGGATCTGTTCATCATCTGCACTCACTGATATCAACTAAAAGTTTAAGAACTATCACTCTTTGGTAAAACTTTCTCAGGAATACTCCTACTTCACTGTCACATCATTCTAAACAACATGATCCGTATCTGGGATGGCATTATATAGAAAAATATAGAAGGCATTATATAGAAAAATCCACAGACTACCTTATATACATCCAATGGAGCAGCAATTATTCCATGAGTGCCAAAAAAGTTGTAACCTTGAGTCAGGCCTTCAGATAACACTTTACCTGAACACTAGTGATGCCCACCTGTCCACCCTAAAATCTGCCTTTCTAGAACAAGGACTCTACAGTAGAGAAATAGGTCATGTCTAAAGAGCTACCCAAATACCATGCAGTAACCTACTAATAAATAAATGTCCCTGAAACTGCACACATTTAGTGGTCACTTACCACTTCACACTGGAACTGATTAGAAGAACCATCAAGTGACTACCATTTTTAGTCAATACGGATTAGACCTTGCAAGAAATGTTCCCAGACCCTCTGCTTCTGGTTTCCAAACAGCTCTCTAACCTTGCCCAACCCATCATCAGAAGTACAATACCCACTGCTCAACAGACATCAAATGGAACAGAGCTTTGCCTTAGCAAAAGATGCTTAACTATCAACATATTTCCACTGCTATTGAAATCAACACCCCTGACAACAAACCCATCTCAATCCACGGATCCTACATAGGCTTTTCAGAAAACATTATATACCTGACCTAATGTACCAAATGCCCTCATGGTAACTATGTGAGGGAAACTAAATAGCAACTACACACCAGACCAAACTCTCAGAGCAAAAAAAAAAAAATTATAAAGGACAGAGACACACATGCACCTTCAGAAGCATATTCTTCAGAACAACCACTGCCTTTCTGACCTTTCTTCATGCTCATATGAAATCTATGAAGCACCTTTAAAAGGCAAACTTGGGAACCAAACTTAGTGTCTGGGTAGCCACTAGGAACCAAGAATTGAACATCAATATTAATTTTATAACACACTATAATCTCTTTGATTCCTGAAATTCTTCCAATATGCTATAGGTGATAATGACCCTCTTTCCTTTTGATAGGCCCTGATTGCCCAGGAATCAAGATTTTCTACTGTTAAGTATTTGTCTGTTACCCCTGGGGATTTCTCCATCTTCCAACTTCACAGCTCTTAACAGTCTCTGAGCTTGTTTTCTTCCTCAAACCTGAAGAATGCTTTGTATTCAAAAGCTTACCTAGCTTTATTCTAAATATGCAGTTGGTCCAAAAAAAATCCCTTTCCCCTCATTTGAGAGACAGCATTTTCTTTACACTTCAGTCAGCCATAATGTATGAAATTTCAGAAAATACAATGACTTCATATAATAGCAATCTGATGAAACTGATTCTTTTGACTTCCATATAAATATCTCAAGCTTAAGTATTGAATCAACTATTTTTTGTGCATAACCTAAACAGAAACCTAATTAAAATAAATTAGTATTCATTACATGTTTTTCCTTCTATAAGTAATAAGATGTAAACTTAAAAAGTAAATGAATATTTTATGATGATTTCAGAGAGATATTTTTTCCTACAAAAACTGGCAAATTTGCCCATGAAGACAAATTTGTCACTCTTCACAATGCTTTATATGTGCAAGCAAATTACTTTTCTACTTCTGTCAGTTTTATTTGTTATCTTATTGGGAGCATGCAGCACAATAGTGTCCTACTGCATCAGGAAATGCAGCAATATTTCTAAGATTCATATTTTTGTTATGTTGGACAATTAAGAAAAGCTGTGACATTATAATCAGCTGTTTTCACTAGCAATTTTGTTTAATGTTGTAAATACGCATAAATGATTTGCAGGTCATCTATTGGATAAATTGACTTCCTTTCTGCTCCTGGAACCTCCAAAAACAGTTTCTGCAACTTTGAATGTATTTGTGATCTTATGCAAAACCCTCTGAAATGAGTAAATGTATATAAGTAGACTTCTGCAGGTTTTGTAGCAAATAGTTTTCCCATTATTTTCAACATACTTTCATTGAACACACACATTCTAAGCATACTCTCTGTGTCTTTAAGCCATCTGATTCTTATATTTGAATTACATTTCATAAATTAAGCTCAACAGGACTACTGATATATATACAAGGTTAATCATGTATATGAGACTACAGAACTAGACTTTAGAGTCAGGGCCTGCACAGCAGTGTGCTCCAGTCTTATTATAATATGGGACTAGTCCTCCTTTGCTCCTTTACAATCCACTTCCTATCAGTAAAATCATCTTCAATTACTGATAATACCTTGATATGCATCATTAGATAAATGTCTTTTTAATAAAGAGAATCCAGGTGCACTAGTAAAATACTGTGATTGAATACCTTTAATCTCTCAGCTTCATTAGGCAGTGACAAGCTGTCATGCTCTTTTCTTACGTATTCTGCTTGAGTTGCCAACCCTTTCCGGTGGCTATCAATGATGACAGATCATTTATTACTTTATGAGACTACAAATACATTTCCATCTCTGTCTTATATATTTCCCAGACTCACAGAATGTCAATTTAGAAACCTGCTTGCACTCCAGAGAAAAAGATAGGCGCTTCAAGCTGAAACATGTTATATAACTGCAGAATTAATTATAGATTAGTTTAGCTTTCCTTGTCATGTGTCAATAATGTTCCCTTTGAAAAATGATTGTTAGTCTAATTCCATTTCCTAAAATAAGTAGCATTTTATTTTCTTTTTCAAAGAGTTATAGTGACTCCTGGATAGGGCTGAAGATCAGAATAAATAAGTCTTACATAGAGGAATATTACTGAAGAACAAATGATCTGTAGTGATGTGTTTCTATTAAACACAGCAAACCTTGGCCACAATGCCCATAATGTTATTCTTTAACCACTATGGATACTGTTTTTTGGTTTTGTTTTTTTATGTGTGGTGACTCTGACATGCTAAGAAGACAATTTTAGATTGCAGGAAAATTATATATTTTCTTTTCAAAAAGGATAATGCTAGATTAGGACACAAGAAATTCAAACCATCTACTTTTCTGCACATCAAGGGAATTACCACCCCACAAAATGAAATTGCTGGTGAGCAACTGCAGATAATGCTGATGGTCTTGTAATATGTTTCTTACTAACAAATGAAACTGACATCCTAGTTTTTAATATTTAAAACAAATGGGTGCAAAAACAAACCTATCATAAAAGAATATCCTTGGAGCATCTTAGAGTGATTTTTGTTGAGTATGTAATGTTTTTCAATATAAACGTTTGTTTGTTCAGTTTTTGAATTTCATGCATCATGCCACCATCAATGTCTGAAAATATGATACTATGATAAATATTTAGCATCTAGCATATATGACAAATATGGATTAATCCATCAGGTACTCATAAGTATGTTATGAGTATATGGATAATAAATATGGAGTAGCAGTCTACACAATGACCTGACTTTAACATTATTTTTACTGTACCTAGAACTTAACATTTGGGGTTATCAAGGTTCTGCCCTGTTCATCCCAAATCTAAAAAGCTGGTCACTTAAGAAATACATAAAGTTAGAAAGAATTCAGTGACTTGCCCTTTAGAAAACAAATTAAAATATCAGAAATAAATAATTTGAATCAGAATGTAAGGTGCAGAACTCAATCCCAAAACACTGTGTTTTCATATAGACATGTAAAATGCACTGTTTTTTCAGTCTAAACATATAGAATAATTGTTTAACCAATGCAATGACTTTTCTGTTGCTACCAAATATTATAGTTTTCTATCTATAACACCAGCTATATTCTAAAACATGCACATTGGAATCAGATCCCAAAGCTAACCAGAAGCAAAATGAACATACCTTGTGTTTTAGTTTATTAGTTGACCACACAATATGTGTGCAGTAAGCTTCCATCTCCAAGGGAATATTTCAACTCTTTAACTAGCCTCTTTGGAGGCAACAAAGGAATTTCTTTCCCTTCTTGATTCCATTGGGAATTTGGGTAGTCTATATATCCTCTACTCTTTTCTTTCCCATTGAGAAGTTGGACTTCAAGGGACTTTTAAGACACTAAGAATAATTTTCTAAAAGCTCTATACACAGACAGATTAGAAAAAAAATGGGAACCCATCCTTGGCTACAGGGGTCTGGATGGGTTAGGCAAATCTAGGTAAGGATTTATGCTAGGCAACATTTAAGGATTCTTGTACAATAATTGCTATAAAAATGCATGCCAGGAACACATGTTTACAACTCCCAGTGCATGACTGCTAAAGGTTTCCTGAAGATAGGTTGGTGAGATGGCCCATGTCCTGTAAGGGAAGGGTCCTGTGTTTTGCCCCTGCCCCTAATCAGCAGCCTCAATGGGTCAAATGCTATTCCATTGCCATTTATCAATCAAGGTGTGGGAGAAAATGAAATGATGGCAAGGACCCAAGATACCCTTATCTCCAGGACAGCAGCTGTCTCACTGAATCATTCTCACACTAGGTTATGCTCCTTCTCCTGGATTTGCATATCTTTTCTTCCTGGTTGCCTAGTGAAACAACTTCAATAGGAGGGCTAGAAAAGATTCTGGGTAATATCAGAGATATCCCTGAAGTTATGAAGTATCTACTTAACCTTTATCCTAGGCTCAATTCCAGTCTTTTCAAGATGTACTGTAAACATGTATCATAGTGGTACTCTATGGTAATTCTTTCAAAATTCTCCTGCTTAGAAATATGGTTAAGACCACCAGCAGGCAAATTCTGCAATGACCTGTAGATGTCCTGACTACCAGTACTATGACATTCTGGAATGCACTATTGGCTGGTATATATTTCACAATTATTTAAGGATGCTCAGCAACTGTTTCTGTACCATCTTTATTGATCTAATTATATCCTCTTACTGACAACCCCTGATGCAATTATTCCTCCCTGGCTTGGTAAAAATAGCAACTATCTGACCATGGAATGGATCCTTGGTAATGTTAACTTATCCACTATTTATCATATATGCTGAGATGCTTTTCCTACTGAGGTAAAATAGAATTCATTTCAATATTACAAACCAATAGAATCTACAGAAATCTATATTTAAAAAAATCAAATAAGTCTAGAAGCACAACTATACTTAACATGGTCAACACTGTAATTGTTTAAACTTTCTGGATTTTCATTGGCTTGCTAGAAAGCACTGGTATGTGCACTATTTATTCTTTATTTATATGTGGTCAAATCCTAGTAAGAAACAAAATAATTAGCAGCTGTTGACAATGAATTTTCCTTTTTAAGTTGATACTTCCATTTCTTAAAGAAAGTGACTATATTGTCTACATTTTCTCTATATGAACAAAATCATCTTAGGTTTACAATTATTTTTACTCTTTTGAAATGTACTTAGCCTGAGAAAGTAGTTAATATCACATAAAAAATAAAAAAGGATGGAGGTTTTCAGTGTTTAGGATGTTTTCATGAAAAGTATCTGGAATCACTAGCCTAATCACTAGCTTAGTATGCTTCCCCTCTATCTCTGGTCCATTGATTTCAAATGATTTTCTGCTTAGTAGAACAGGTTCAAAATGAGGGGTTGAGAGGAGTCAACACTAGGCCATAGCATGTTAACTAGGGCAAACTCCTAAAGTATAGGAAACGTTCATTTGAACACACTCTGGCAGAGGAGGAAACTAAACCCAAGTCTCCAACATCCCAAGTGAATTCTCTAATCAATAGATTGTTGGGGTGTGGACACTTTTGCCTGTGTTTTTTAGTTTAGTTTTGTTTTTTTAAGTAATGCTGTCCTCCTTTTTGATAGAAACAATGTCAATTCCTAAATTTTGGAAGCATCTTTCACCTTGTCAAAAGACAAGTTCACATTTAAAGATTGTATACACATTGAGTACATTTTCATTGGAATACTTTTTTTTTAAGAGTTCAATTCTGTTAATCCCATCTAAAGAAAAGATTTAAATACTTCCTTCTTTAACATTTCTTATGAGTTTCTTAGACATCTCTCTGTGTTTATGAGAGCTTTTTTTGGTTCTAACTATTCTTAGGCTCTTAACTCTTCATGCATAATTTTTTTAGGAAGCTTAGGCATTGGGAATTTGAGGCTATACATTCCACTTCAGGTGCAGACCTTGAGTGAATATGTCTACATGATCCTGGAGACCCAGGTCCTCAAAAGTATTTAGGAGCCTAAATCCTACTGATATCACTTAGGTACTCTGGAATATGTTGTTGAATGTCAGTAGGCAAAAGGGCAAACACATGTACTACAACTAATATTAAAAAAAAAACCCAAACCCACAAATAGTCTTAGAAGTATAATTAGAGGGAGACCTGATCTCCAATCTAAAATCTTTCATTAACAAGTAACATGCAAATATGAATTCTGTACCCTCAGTCTATGATAGCTTGCAAACCTGTGCTATCCTGCAACTTTCATAATGTAACTGTCAACATTTTTTCCTAGTTTTTTTTCTATGTTATAAACATGTGCCTTAATGTAACCATCTACAAAGTAAAAAAAAATAATTGTGCTTGCCATCAAAATCCTTCTTACAGTCCCACATCAGACTGCATTTGGACTTCTTCAACAATATCCCATTTCAACATTTTCTGTTCTCCTAGTGAAACTTCTCTCATGAATGCCATTATGCTTTTTTTCCTATACTACCCCAAAGCTTTCAATATTCTTCTTACATCTATTAAGCATCTACTTCGGTGGTTTAATTGAAATTCCACTCCAAATCTCATTTCAGACATACCACACATGAAATAATAAAAGGAAAAGTGATACTTAACATATGGCATTATTTATCAGAGCAACCAAGTTGTGTACAGCCTTATTATGGAGTCACATATGGATTATTATTGCCATTGTCATCTCTTTCTTTCATGCTTAACCTTTTTTTCTAATCCTTACCCTAACTTTTCACTACAGATGCTTATAATTTCCACCATGCTTTGTGCTGTTTTTCCCCACTAAAAGGATGGAAGATTCCAACTGACCTTAAAAGGAGTTAAATTGGGTAAAGCAATCAATTTGCTTATTTTATTCAGCACTGAATGCTTAATAAATCTGCAGGCAAATACATCTTCATACAATACACCATTTATGCAAAACATATATTCACCAAGGCAATTACATACAAACGCCTGCACAAGAAAAGTTTCAGCATAGTTCCAATGAAAATGTACTCAGTGTGTATACAATCTTTAAATGTGAACTTGTCTTTTGACAAGGTGAAAGATGCTTCCAAAATTTAGTGGCATCAACTAACCAGAATTTTTTTTCAGATTTTGAGCACAAGAGTTCATATCCTTTCTACCCAACTTTTGGCTATGTAAAAGATTTGAAAGGAAAACATGCACAGTAATTTTTTTCTAACCTTAATAAAGCATGAGTTTACTAACTGATGTGATTTATGGGTACATACAAGCATTCAAATGATCCGGTGAATGTTAAACAGTTTAAATTAAGTGGCTGAAAACCCTTCTGATATACAGTCATACAAGTTTTCATCCAGCTGAATGCTTACTGTAGACCGGGGTTAGCAAAATGTCTGATCCAGCCAGCAGGTGGACTTCATTTCCTAGCAGCCCCTGCCTGCATGGCTAGGGTCAGTCTCTATGGATACCCAAGCCACAGCTGCACTGTGATAGCATAAGACTGGGGTTGCCATGGAAATTGGCCTTAGCAGTGCTGGCAGGGCACACAGCAGGGCAGAGCAGGCAGACAGATGCTCCAGAGCCACTGGGATCTTGCGGTGGGGGCAGCTGGAGGAATAGGCTGAGGAAGACAACATGGTATGTGATGTGTTTGGGGGTGTTAGGGTGTGGGAATAAGAAGGGGACCCCTGGGGTCCCTACACCATTGCTGCAATCAAGCATGGCTGCTAATCCCAACAAAAGTTTCTTTTTTACTGACAATCTGCAAACTTTTTACTGACAGCCATTTTTTTTTACTATAGTTGATGTTAAAACTCTAAATTTAAACTCCATCCATTTCACTTTGATACAGGGCCTAATGAAAAAGCTATATTTACATTAAAAATGCAATTATTTTAAAAAATGATTTTCAGTAAAAAAAGAAAAAAGTTGGGAGATTGTTGGAAAAAAAAAATGGAGTGGGCAGGTTATCACTCCTGTCCATTGTGTGCTGCCAAGTCTGGCTGTTGGCTTTCCCCTGCATGCTCAGAGTTGGAGGAGTGAACAGTAACATGGTCCTAGAGCTAAGAGGGAGGCTGGGATTTTCTATCCCTGAAGCTGCCAGTGGGAGGGTTTTCACCTGTGACTCAGCTGGAGCAGTGGCGTATGGCTCAGTGGTGGAATTGAGTGGAATAGGAGACAGCAATGCATGTTGGGATGCCCAGACAACAGCAAGGGAGTTTATACCAATAGCAGAATTGAACAAGTATTTAAGAAACCTGACTAACCCCATCACACTAGAGTTAAACTTTGTCTAATGAGATTTAACTTTCCACTGAGTGCCCCATTTTTACACTAGCCAAAAGCATTGTAAATACTTGCCCACCAAGCATTTCTACTGAACTAAAAGGATCCCATCAATAGAAATGTAATGCCTGTACACACTCTACACTTGGCAGTAGTTTGGCTTCATATTACCTTTTTTTTTTTCTGTGGAACTGTGCTCAAAGTCAACATTTCAAACTTTGATAGAAGATTAAGACTTCCACATCATTACAAAGCATTCAAATGTGATTACACTGTAAAACAATATTATGTTTAGAAAGTATTTCTTCTTTAAATAGACCTGGATAGAGACCCAGAGGAATGTAAAATGAACAGGCTCAATTCTGTGTTCATTTCAGCCATCAAATTTCAGTTAAATCAATAGGGTAGCACAGAATGGAAATCGAAAAAAGATTGGCCTAATATGTCTTGTGTCTAAAGAGACCATCAAGGGAAAACAACAGGTGCTATTTTTTTTTTTAATTGAAAAACATAAATCAGGAGCTTGGTTTTTAAAAGGTTATGAATGAAAAAGGGTTGTGTGACATAGTCTGGAATACAACTAGCTTTTTATGCTCTATATTAACAAAGCATTGAAACGTAACTGTAACATAACATGCAACTTTAAATATAGGAGAAACATGATTAAGTGCCATGTTTAATTACAGCTTTACTATCCCCTTGAGACACAAAACCATCATCTCTTCTTCCTTGTAAAAAAACCAGACCACTCAGGTGCTTAATTCCTTCTAATCCCCTTTGTGTAATTAGACTGTCAATACTAAACTGCACATTTTTGATAACCCTTGTCAACATGTCTGTCTACTGCTAGGCTGCTATCCTTATCCCATGGAAAAAGGCTTATGTATGGCATGGGCTGGGGGCAGGGAGGGGGGCTGGTCTCAGTGCACTAAGAATCACAAGCAGGTGAACTGTACAAGGTTGTTTTTTTATATATATATATATTTACTCCAAACTTTTTTGGCAACCAGTCTTGAACATTGTCGGGACAAATACTAGAAGGGCATACTGTTGAGGGATGAAATTTTGGATCATTGTCATGTCATGTCTAATATCTCAGGTCATAAATCTGGGGAAAAACCATAACCGTACCTGCTTGTAAAAGATGTGATAATTGTTCCTGTATACTAGAGGAATATTTTTCTTTTGACAGAATTGTTTAATCCAGACTGAAGTTTTTCACTATCCACTTATTTCAATCCACTTTGAGAGTTTATTTGTATTGTATTTTTTCTTGCTAAGACATATTTTTTGTACAATACAGACAAAGAAAGTGTTCTGTACTTGAACTGCAAAAAGGTTTTCCATGTTCTTTTCAGTTCTGAGCTATATATTTATTTATCTATGATTCAAGAATCATAGATTTGCTTTCTCTGTTTTTCACAAAGTGGTATTATGCACTGTGAGGTTTAAGACAAGCAGCAAACACATATGTGCATGTTTAGACAGGTTTTGTTGATATTATTGTTGCTGTTGATAATCTGTTTTTGCAGCTATTTGTATGTATATTGACCAGGCATGAGTAAACCAGTTTAAATTCAGATAAAATAAGAATTGACCTCATGCATCTTACATATTGTGAAATTAAACTGAAGCAAACAGTTTTCTCATTCAAGAAAGTTTAAAGTTTTATTATTTGCTTTATTAAGTTTGCTTTTAGGACTCTGGTACTTCCTAAAGTTAAATTAAAAATGTAAAATGAAAAACCTATAAAAAGCATCAATTGGGCATTTTGGACCTAATCAGGAAATGTAATTACAGGGACTTTTCTTAAACTGACTTCAGTCCAGTTTGATAATCATATAAACCCAAGCCTTCTCCTCAATGTTCAGCATACAAAGACATGTCTAGCATTAACTAAGCTGTCAGAGGTGTCTAATAAAGAAAATAACTATCAAATATCCTTGTTAAGAAACTAAGAAGTCAAGGTAATCATCATTATTAATTGTTTTGAAGGTTTTTGTGTGATGTTTTTAATGATTCTGATGCATTTTTAAATTGTCTATTTGGGCAATTATGCATGTGCATTTAGACATGTAGGTGAGTATATTTTTTTTATGGGGACATAGCCCTTGTCTACTTATTTGTCTTGAAGAAGCACTTTGGCACACGGTGATACGTATTATTACTATTAAGAGTGAACAAAAGATCTAAATTCTGTTTGCATTCCCACTAATGCCTGTGAGAGGAAAATCCTCTAAAGGTAGTAGATTTGCAGCTGTGTAATGATGGTTTGCAAGGAGATCCACATTTTTATAAGGGATAGATAGTATGCTATCCATTATATGATGTTCCAGATCAGGTCTATCCAATTTCTGAGTGGCCAGGGGCTGTCCTGAGACCACATGCTATACAGACCATACCACATAGCAGACACCCGCTCCTGCTACACCTTACCAGCAGTCCCATGCTGCATGGAGTCTCTGGGATCCTCATTGAACCCCTCCCTGCCACCCCCTCCCAACAGCTGTGGGTTCTCTTAGCTCTGTGAGACACCCCCAGGGGCAAGAGCAGGAGCAGTGGCAAAGGCAGGAAGCAGAATCTAATTTAGTGGACAAAAAATGGCAGCTGGGCTTCAGTGTTGACAGATGCAAAGTAATACACCTGGTGGAAAATAACCTCAACTATCTGTACACAATGCTAGGTTTGAACTAACTGTTATGACTCAGGGAAGAGACCTTGGAGTCATTATAAATGAATAGTTCTTTAACTACATCAGCTCAGTATGCAGCAACAGCCAAAAGAGCCAATAAAATGTTGGGTATCGTTAAGTGAATGAATACAAAACAAAGAACATTATCATGCCACTAACTAAACAAATCCATGGTGCATCCACATTATATACCGTGTGCCCACATCTCAAAAAGGATGTCACAGAATTAGAAAAGGTAGAAAAAAGGGCAACCAAAATGATCAGGGACCTAATGCAGCTGTCATTCCAGGAAAGACTAAAAATGCTAGGACTTTTCAGTTTGGAAAGGAAAAGGTTCAGAGAGGATAAGATATAAAATCATAAAGGACATGGACCAAGTGAATAGGGAACTGTTGTTCACCAAATCCCAGAATACTACCACCCCTTGAAATTAAGAGGTGGTGGGTTTAAAACTAACTAGCAAAAGTACTTTTTTTACATAATGTGCAGTTAACTTATGGCATTCATTGTTACAGGAGGTGGTGGACACAGATAACATAGCCAGATTCATAAAGGGGATGGATAAATTAATAGATTATATTAATGGATATTGAACAAAAAGTTCAGACATGTTTTGCCTAACATCTCTAAACCAATAATGGTTGATGCTAGAGGAGATACTGAATAGGACATTTATCACTCTAGAGCTCTCCCTTTATAGCATCCACTGGTTCTGCCAGCAAAGACAGAAAGTGGGCTAAATGGATGATTAATCTAGCCCACTATGGCACTTACGTTCTTATGGAAGAAGGGGAAGCTCAGAGATTTTAATGACATCAGTAACACAATAATAGAGGGAACAATGCCACAGATTAACCCCTCAGGGATTGCATACAACCAACTAGCCACTAGCTGGACAGACCTCTTTTAGATGTTCCCCTACACTAGGAGCCACATTACCTATACAAACATTTAAGATAATGCAATATACAAATATGGTTTATATTATTTTAAAATTTAGCAATAGATTTTTGGGGTTCTGACAGACATGGGAAAAACAACAAAATACACTTTCCTGGATGAAGCAGTGCATTATTTAAACCCAGCTTCATAGCAACTTTACAGATTGAGTACATCATCATTCCCCCCACCTCCATCCCTCTATCTGCAAGCAGCCTATATATATAACATTTTTTTTGGAAGGAATGAAATTTTGTCAGGAAAGCAAAACATTTAGAACATGAACTAACTTTATTTTCCAGTGGCCTAGCTGGGTGTATATACTTACCATCTCAGAAACAGTGTACTTAATTTGTTTAATTAATTATAACTGTGATAAATAGAAGCCAGGTCTTTAAGTCCTGACATTCTAATTTCAGGGACATTTTGGCCACTGATACAGAATTCCTGCTGCTGAAGATAGATAATATTCTCCAGAGGAAACAGTTGGTCTCTGTTAATTGAAATTACACTCTAAAATAAAAGGATCATAGATTAAAATGGAAGGAAGCTAAACTCAGTGCTAAACATTAATACATCTGACTTTTACTCCATAGGAAAAGAGCTGTACTGTTCTAATGTAATGCTAATAAGCAGAGAGTTTCTTTTCATTGAAATATTTTCTCATATTTTTTAAATTACAAGTTTACCCATTGTCCTAATGAAGGTCATTGTGGATTGTTGGAAATAGGCTACAGAACATGGACAAGAGAAAGCACTTTCTAGAAGACTGATTTATGCATGTTCATATTTCAAATTCTACTAAGTAGTTCTTGCACAGTATCTGTCTACAAAAAACAAACACAAAAAAACAAACACAAAAAACCCACATCTCTCTTTTCTTATGCTTCTCAAATCCCAGTAATTGGTCCCTAATTCATATTTTGCAATTACAAAAAGGGGATATTATGGTAGTGGCATCAACTCAATTTGGTGAGGTTTAATCCCCAAATCTTGTTGGAACATTAGAAGGTTTTTCTTCTTGGAAAAAAAAATAGAGAGGAAAAAAATCATTCATGTAATTTTCAGGTTGCAAGTATTTTAAGGCCTAATGCTGTTCGATACAGAGCAGCTAATGGAAGATGTTGAACTTTCTAATTTTTACATAACCCATGGGTTGTGAGGCAACAAAACATCCACCAAGATGTACAAAACACATGCTATGAATAAGTTTTCCTTCTCTTCTAATTCTTAAGTTATTTCAAGTCTTGATTAATCATAGTATCATAGGATCATAGTAGCTAGGATCAGAAGGGACCTAAACAGATCATCAAGTCCATCCCCCTGCCTTGGGCAGGAACGGATGCTGGGGTCATATGACCCCAGTCAGGAGTCTACCCAGCCTCCTCTTAAAGACCCCCAAGGTAGGAGGGAGCACCACTTCCCTTGGAAGTTGGTTCTAGGCCCTAGCCACCCTAATCATAAAGTAATGCCTCCTGATATCTAGCCTGAACCTGCTCTCTATCGACTCTTGGTCATATTCTTAGTTACCCTATGTGGTGCCTTAAGGAACAGGGCATCTCCTACTCCCTGCTGATCCCCCTTGGTGAATTTGTAGACCACCAGATCTCTCCTTAGCCTTCTCTTGTGTAGGCTGAATAGGTTCAGACCCTCTAGTCTCTCTTCAGATGACCTGCCTTGCTGCCCCTGATCATGTGAGTGGCCCTCCTCTGGACCCTGTCAATGCTAGCCACAACCTTCTTGGAATGTAGTGCCCAAAACTGGACACAGTACTCTACCTGCGGCTTAACCAATGCTACATAGGGGGGGAAGATCACCACTCCAGACCTGCTTGTGATACATTTGTGAATGCATGACAAGGTGCTGTTAGCCTTACTGACAGCTTCCACTCATTGGTGGCTCATGTTCAACCTGGAGTCAACAATGACTCCAAGATCCCTTTCTGTCTCTGTGCTGATGAGAAGGGAAATACTCAGCCAACAGACATGCTGCTGGTTCCTTCTCCCTAGATGCAGTACCCTGCACTTGTCTGCATTGAATTCCATCCTATTCTCATCTGTCCATCTCTGTAACCTGATCAGATCTAGCTGGATTCTGTTCCTTCCTTTTGGTGTGCCCACCTTGCCCCACATCTTGGTATCACCGGTGAATTTGGACAATGTGCTTTCCACCCCCTCGCCCAAGTCATTGATTAAGATGTTGAATAGTACAGGCCCGAGATCCAAGCCCTGGGGAACCCCAGTGCCCACATCCCTCCTGGTCGAAAACGACCTGTCCACTACCACTCTGTGTGTGTGACTGTCCAGCCAATTAGCTACCCATCTGACTGTGTAGGCATCAGTGCTGTGGTAACTTTTTTTTTTTATTATTCTGAGAATGGGGTGAGAGACAGTGTCAAAGGCCTTCTTAGAGTCCAGGAAGATAACATCTACCCCCATGCCTTTGTCCAAGGACTTTGTGACCTGATCATAAAAAGAAATAAGGTTAATCTGACAGGATCTTACCTTAATGAACCCAAGTTAGTTCCACCTGAGTATGATCTCCCCTGCTGGTCCCTAACAGATGTGTTCCTTGATAATTTTCTCAGAGATCTTTGCCAAGACCGAGGCAAGATTGATGGGCCTATAGTTTCTTGGGTCCTCCTTTCTCCCTTTCTTGTAAATGGGGACCACATTGGTCTTCTTCCAGTCATCTGGCACCTGACCAGAGATCCATGAGTGCTTGTATAGCTATTCCAGGGGCCCTGCAATGACCCCTGCCAATTCCCTCAACACCCTTGGATGAAGAGCATCTGGGCCAGCTGATTTGAACACATCCAGCCCCTCCAGTATTACCCTAATCGGGTAACTACCGTGATTTTACAATACAGGCAGTCCTCAGCCTTACAACACAATTGGCTCCTGAGACGCACATCTTAAGTCAAAACGTTGTAACTCAAAACAAATTTTCCCATAGGAAACAATGTTATAAATAGGGGATTGGTTCCTGAACCAAGGCCTGATACTCCTTTTTTCACCCAGAATAACCCAGAATTTTGTACAGTACTCACTCAATTATATAAAATAAATAAATCCAGCTATATTATTTGTCTGTATGTATTTATACAGTATTATAATTAGCAATCATATTAATTTGGAAGGACTTTGAGGTGACTTTGCTGGACTTTTGAAGGGTTCTTGGCTGGAGTCTTCTCAAGAGTCTTGTCTACTTTCTGTAGACAAAGGAATGTGCAAGGAAGTTTGGACAGATGTTCCCTTTTTTTGCTTGTAAATTTTTCGCAGCAGCTGTACATGCTGGATATGCCCCTATTCACTGATGCACTGCATTTAACATTGGAGTCATGTTCCTTAAACGGGGACTTAGCAGCTTCCAAATGTTGAAATGCCTCAGCCAACACTTTTGTTGTCAAGACTTTATGAAGAGGAGTCTCTTCAACAGTGGGTATATCTTCTTCCTCTGTCACTTTTTGCTGTTCCGATTCAATGAGGTCCTCATTGGTTAATCCATCACAATGGGATGTACACCAACATCTTCTGGTGCAAAGTACAAGTTGAGTTCTTTGCTCATTTCAACAAAAAATTTGGTCACCTCTTCAACAGTGTCTGTTTAGTCTTGGAAGTCAGACACAAACTTAGGACACAATTTTATCTAAATACCATTCAAATTTGATTGTTTGACTTCATTCCATACCTCACCAATGTTCTTCACTGCATGGTAAATGTTGAAGCCCTTCCAAAAGTCCTTCAGAGTTGGTCCACCTTCCTTCTCAATTGCCCTTCTGACCTAGGCAAATGTGCACCTAAGATAGTAGGCCTTGAAGGATGTCATTACCCCCTGGTCATAGGTTGCAACAATGAGGTGGTTCTGGGGGGCAGAAACACCACTTCGATGTCAGGATGCTTGTCATGAAGGATGGTTGGATGACCAAGAGCATTGTCAAGGATTAACAATACTTTAAATGCGAGATTGATTTTGCTGCAATAATTCCTGACACTTGGCACAAAATTATGACTAAATGAATCCTCAAAAATGTTCTTATTGACTCATGCCTTAGGATTGGATTTCCATATCACTAAGAGAAACGCCTTGAATGTTCTTTCAAAGCTCTGGGGTTTTCTGAACTGTTCCCAAGTCAAGGTATAAATTTAAAGCCATCTGCAGCATTGGCACCAAGCAAAAGAGTGACCCTATCTTTAATCTCACAGGAGAATGGTGTTCATTTTGATTCTCCAGCCAAATGATTAACAGTTTCTCAGCCTGAGTAATGAGTCCAACATGGTGCTTAGTTATCACAGTTATGACTGCACAGGAACTGAGTACTTAACATGGTCCTGAATTCATGCCTTTTCTTTCAGGATGGTCACATTAGTTGTTTGGGGGGATATCCAAAGCTCTACCCATTTCAGTTGGGGTCTCACTTTTTTCAGACCTCTTATTTCCATTTTTGTTTCCGTAGTAATTGTTCTTCATTTCTTAGCAGAAGAAACATCACTTCCACCGGATTTATGCTTTTTTGCCATTATTATGCACAGTTTGGAAAAAGTATGGAAACAGAACAGTGTATGGGCAGCACAGTGAATTTATTATAAAATACTGTACTGTACAGTAGTGGGACTTATTCTTTTTTCAATACAGGTACAGTCTTGGACCATAGATCTTTAGTTCTAGCAGCAGCAGTGACAACTGAGCACCAGAGGAGCTGCCTAGTAAATGGCTTCCAGACAAGTAGCACACTGCTGCTCTGGCCACAGGTCCAGAAGTGCATTGGGGGGTGGGGAGCATATGCCCCTGGATTTTCCCTGAGCACAGCCCACCCCTTCCCAACCAGGCCAAATTTAGTGGTCACATGTCCTTCCCCTACCCTACCCCATGCCCTCCTAGACAAGTGGCAGAAGCTGCTAGACAGGCTGTGGCTTCTCCTGTGCCGCCCAGTTCAGCCCCAGAGCTGCCTGTCCTACCCCAGTGGGGGCAGCCAGGGGACCAGGCAGATGAGCCATGGCTTTTCCTATGGTTGCACAGTGCAGCTCTGGCACTGCCTGCTTCACCCCAGTGGGGGCAGCAGGGGAAGCAGCTGGACAAGCTATGACTTCTCCCACTACTCATAGCCCCTGCTCCCAGAGCCCGGTACAACCCCAGCTGGCCAGCATTTGCCCCACCCCTTGTTCCAGCCCAGCTCCCACCCTCCTGTAGGGGCCCTGATATGCTCCCCCACCCCACAGCCCTTTCCTTTCCCCTGTGTTTGTGTCTGACTTCCCAGTCCTCTTACACTGACAGACCTGTATCCCTCATTCAGGATTATAAAGTTGAAACCTGTGTTGGAACTTAGAAACCCAGGGGTCAATTTACAAATGTCATAACTGTGGATCATCAGAACTCAAACTGTTGTAAGCCAAAGACTGCCTGTACCAGAATTATACCAATTCTGATCATGTTTCTGAGTTAGGGTCAGAAGGAAGAGCAACAAGGGTGATGTTGTGATGCGTATCTGCTATATACAACAAGACCAGGAGGATGAGGTAGATGAGGCTTTCTTCAAATAGTTTCTCAATCACAGGTTCTGGTTCTCAGGGAGGATTTCAATCAGCATGATATCTTCTGGGAGAACAGTACAATATAGTGTCCAGGCAATCCAGGATATTTTTGAAGCACATTAGAGACAACTTCCTGGTGCAAGCATTGGAGAGGCCAATTAGGGGATGTGCTCTCTTTGCTCTGCTGCTAAAAAAATACAGGGAATAAGCAGCGGGGAACATAGAAGTGGATGACAACCCAGGCAGTAGTAACTATGAAATGACTGAGTTCAGGATCCTGAGGAAAGGAAGGAAGGAGAAGAGAAGACTATGGACCCTGGACATCAGAAAAGTAGCCTTTTGCTTGCTCAGGGAACTGATAGGGAGGTTTTCTTGGGTGTCAGTTTGAGGGGGAAAGGAATCCAGGAGATCTCATGCTTGAAATAAATCATAGTATCATAGTATCTAGGGTCAGAATGGGCCTAAAGGAGGCCATCTAGTCTGACCCCCGCCAATGGCAGGAATGAGTGCCAGGGTCACAGAACCCCAGCCAAGTACCTATCTAATCTACCCTTAAAGATGCCCAAGGTAGGAGCAAGAACAACTTCCCTAGGAAGCTGGTTCCACATACTAGACACCCTAACTGTGAAGTAGTGTTTCCTAATGTCCAACCTGAACCTGCTCTCCAGTAACTTGTGACCATTGGTCCTAGTTACCCCTGGTGGTGCCTGGGA
>JAGPOW010003316.1:75463137-75480942 GCA_030014935.1 Caiman crocodilus
CCCACAACAGAGCCATCAGCATCCCTGGATCTTACAGCTGCACCTCCAGAAATGTAATATATCTCATCCAATGCACCAAATGCTCTGATGGAAAATATGCCAAACAACAACTGTGCACCAAAATGAACGCACACCAGAAATCTATCAAAGACAGAAATACCCCATTACCTGTGGGGGCACATTTCTCACAAGAAAACCACTCTCTCTTCAATCTCTCAGTCCTGATCCTCAAAGGAAACTTACACAGCACTTCCCAGAGATGAACCTATGAACTCCACTTCATCAACCTCCTGGATACTAAAAATCATGGACTAAATATAGACATTGGATTTATGATACATTATAACCTGCCTACATCTGACTTCCCAGGTATCTCTCCACTATTCACCCCCCTTCTCTCTCTCCCTCCCCCTCCCCACCCCAGCCTGTCTCTCACCCATTGACTCTTCAATCTACATTTTCACTGACTACCTGTCTTGTATGCATACCAGCCCTGCCGCTGGCTTATTTACTTTTTGTTCCATTCAGGAGGAGTGCACACCAAGTGCTGAAACTTTCTTATCCTGACAAAGGGTTTTGGAACCTGAAAGCTTGCTTAATAATTGTTTTCTAATTATTTAAGCTGGTCTAATAAAATATATCAGATTCGCCCAAAGAACCTTGTCTGCCTATGTCCTTAAAACAACATGGCTACAACCTACACCCCTAATAGACTCTCAGAATTTACATATGTGGCTCTTCTATGGAGCTAATTAGTCAGCTCTGTGGTAAATATCTCATGTAGATGAGTCTAGTGTCATGTTAATAACGTCACTTGTTTCAGCGTATGTCGCATGAAACAATGCACATTAAGAGAAGAGTTCCATTGACCCCTACTACAAACCCGATCGTGTAGCCCAGATGGAGATACATTTTATAATATTGTTGCTGTTGTTATTATTACCATTATTTGTTTTAACACACTGTTTTGAAACCTAGTTTCTGAAGTTCGCTTTGGATTGTTACTACTGTTATTCTTAATCATCTGTTGGTTGTGTCAAAAGCTAAGGCTCCTTAAGATTTCTAAAATGCAGTTTCCTTGATAGCTGACTAACCCTGGACTATGTCAAAGCAAGTAGTAAACAGCCTAAGGGACTGGGAGTTGCCTAAAAGGATGAAATGGTTAAGAATGGATTAATACATGCTTCCTTTATTGAGTATACTGTTAATCGTTAATCAGGTTATAACCCCCAAGTCAACCAAGACTATATCAGGGGATATAGACAATGGATTAAAATGAAAAGGTAACTAAAATGAAAGAGAAAGGAATAGTAAGATGTTACTTAGCAGTGTGCACACATGTTAGTCTGTAACTGGATGGTTCAAGGAACAATCCTTGTGAGTAGTACATTTTCAGGGGAACTTTGGGTTTGTGTACCCTGACATTTATTCCCCGCCCCACCCCAGCCCAAGTCATTAGGCTTTTTCTAACAAATAACAAACTGACAATGAATAAAGGCTGTTGGTTTATATTTAAATCAAGCTCAAGCTTGTAGCAATGGGGATGGAAGAAGTGTCCCTGGAAGTTGCAAGTTTCTAACAAACAACCACCTTTTACTTGATGCAATACTCAGTATGTCAGAGCAAACAGTTATTCCTGAGATATGTTCATTGAATTTCTAGCATTGCATACTGCTGTGAACTCAAGTATGACTTTCTATGTACACTCATTCCATCCTCCCTCATGGATGCATAGGACCTACTTAAATTGAAGCAGGCATGTGGTGGAGGCTACAGACTGCACACAAGCCTATTATTTCAGGGACAGGATGTTCTGATTGAATGTCGCAGGATGGATGCAAGCAGGGAATACACTGCACATTTTTTATTGTAAAATCTTTAGCACAGTATTGATCTCTTAATCTCTATTCTTACAATAGTTAGCAAAATGAACTTTTGATTTCAGGTAAGTTTTCCAGGTACTATTTTAATACTAATAATAAATCATAAATAAGTTTCTGTGCATTCCCCAGAGTGAAAATGGGGGGAAAACCATATCTAAAGAAATGATCTGGAGAAAACAGATCTGTGGATGTAGAAGATGCAATGTGTTCCTCATGGCATTACTTCAGGGAGACACAGTTATGCACTGTCCATTTACAGACATATACCTAAAGGCTCTGCCTCATGTTTTTTATTATTGTGCTGAACTCCTCCTGTTTAAGTGACACATCTCCTTGACTTCCATTTAGAAAGCTTGATCTTATGTTGCTTTTTGATACAGAAATATATGTTCTTCATGAAAATGACAGATATGTAGAGGTTACAATGAGGAATATGTGACAGGGCTGAAAAATGGAACATCAATAAGAATATGATGATACTGTGATGTTTCATTTGTCTTCTCTGAAAAATTGTCTACATCCAGCTCTACATTCCTTACAATCCAGCCTATCTTTCTTTTCACAATGCAACTCACTGGACAGCAGTTGTCAAGGGCTAGAGGAGCTGCTTCTGAACTTTATTAAATTAAACATCTTTTTGAGAGAGTACATTACAAAGATGGCAAAGGCAAAGGAGGTGGCTGGCAGAATACTTACTTGTGAGAAAAGTCCCCTATATTACTTTGACTTCAAAGCTTTTACTAAGTAACACAGTACTAATGTAAGACTTCTTGGTACTAACAGAAGAGTTCCTGCTAACGGCATGCATCTCATTAGACTAAAAAGTGAACTACTGTTACAGAGGCAACACTTTAGCATACAAAGTAGTCTACATTTTTTAACTGATGTCATGGTGAGTCATTTACTGAAATCTCATCTTAACATTGCTATGCATGTCGGTTCAATCTTATTTGAATAGCCAAGTTCATTTGTGAACAGAAGGTCACATACACCTGTCAATACGCAAGCTGTAGAGCTGTACATAGGATGCTTCATCTCAGTGGGTTTGTTGTTCCTCAGGGACAGGTATTTGTGGTGAGCTCTCAGTGGTCTGGCTCAGTCTAATGAACTGATAAGATATGCTATGAGGTTTCTGGCTAACCTCTTTAAAAATCCTGCATTTTTTTTTTATCCTGTAGGGTAAAAAAATGCTACAGATTGGTAGGAATTTCAAACAAGGGCTGTTTACATCCACTTGCTAGACAAGAGACTTCATTAAAAAAAATTCTCATGAACAAGGCATTCATCCAAACTTAAACAACAGGAGCAAATTTCCTTTTTATGGGGCCCAACTCCCCTGTAAATCTACTCGCTTAACAAGACCTGAAGAGATGAATTAGAACAAGGCTCTAATCTTTTATTATAGCAGAAATTTCTAAATGAGCACTGACCTTTTCAGAGTTCTTGTTTTTACAAAGACAGTTCTCGTGGTACTGAAATGCATATACAGAGACAATACCAGAGAAGCCAGAAAGAATGTAGTTAAGGTAGATATCACATCTGGATATGTCTACCCAACAAATAGAACAGTCAAAATGTCCATGGAATTATGATGGTCTACTTGAAAATGTTGTCAAGTCTATGGGCTTTGCACCACAAAGTCTGAACTTGGTGTCCTGAAAACTAGAAAGGACTTTGTAAGAAAGAAAAAAGGATTGCATAATCTCAATAAATCCCATGAAAGAAAGGATCAGATTCTCTCTCTCTCTGGCAGCCGTCTGTCACATCTATTGTAATCAGATCATGGAAGATGCAGGTATCGACATTAAAAAAAAATGTGAAGCTTGCTCTAAGAGAGGATACTGTCTACAGTGCTAATCCAAGGACATGAAATGGCTATAAAATATCTCTGCAGTATGCTGTTCTGGAACACCCTCTTGTCTTCCTGATTGAGGTAAACAGCATTTCCTGACAAATCTAATTATTTAGCTCTTGCAGTAACACATCCTTCTTTTGCTTCAATTTACCTCCAGAAGAGGGGATTGCCTAAATGATGCAGCATAATCTGTTGCTCATAAAAGATTCAGGTTATGCATGTATATACGAACTTTCATACATATGTGTTTATTTCCACCACATCTAATGTAACTGAATAGTAACTTTAACAAATGTCTGAGACAAAAAGAATTATTTGCAATTTCAGTACTTTCCTTGGCGGAAGAAAACCAAGGTCTCAAGAAAAATACCTCTGATATTCCAGATGTCTTGCTTTTGTCACAAGACACTATCAATGTCCATATTTATGTGTTGACACCAACATACATGGGAGATTGTAATGAATTTAAGACAGCAGAACTGTCCATTATTTTATTATTGCCTAAACAACACTTCCTTACCTTTTCAAAAAACAAGACATTTTTTATTTTTAACACCATTTTAAGTTATTACCAAGATGCTACTTGCACTCTAGAAACTGGAGTTATAGCACGGTAATGCTTTGTTGAAGATGGCAGTGTCCCAATAACATCAGGAGTGTGGAATCTTGTGAAATATTAAGAGTCCTAAGGTCATAGTCATGCTGGTTTCTGGTGAGACAGATGCATCTTGAAAATAATAGCAACTGGAATAGTAAAGCCAAACATTCTGACAATACCACCGTCTGCTGTCTGCCAGCACATACAATGTAACAGGAAACAATCATTCTTCGGTAGCTAAAAGAGGGAAAAGCAGTATTGGGATCTTTGCGTATATATGCTTATTGCGAGACTTGTATATAATTTTAAGATAGACCTCATTGTATTAATTTAGTGGGAAAAATAGTTAAAATATTGTGTGAAAATGCCAAGCTGAGTTTCTCTATTCATATTTCAGTCTTATTGCTGTAAAAGATAATGTTAAGCTAGATTTCTTTAGAACAACATCACAGTCTAGAGCCCCAAATGAAATATAGTAGAGCTTTGGTGGGGAAAAAAAAGATTTGCTTTTCTTTTCTTAAAAAAAAAAAAAAAAGCAGTTTTTTTCCTTGCTTTGTTTCTTTCTTTTTAAAGTGTGGACTTCTTCTTGCCCCTGTGGACTTGATCCAAATTATTATCACAGACACCTAAATAAGTCATCTCTCCCCTTCTTTTTCTAATGACTGTCCACCCCAATCTACTATTTTTCAGTATTAATAGCAGGTGAGATACCAAGGGCAAGTTGCATTCAAGTGTGAGAAATTTAAATAGAAAGTCACCAAACAAATCAAACTGGTAGACCCTCAAGAGAAATACTTAAGCAGAAATTAGGTGCATAAATTAAAAAAAAAAGAAAAAAAAAGAACAATTCAAATCAACATTAATCCAGCATCTGCAAAACCACTGAAGCATGCTGAATCATTAGACATTTTTTATTAATCCCCAAAAATACCTTAAGAATCTAGGCTTAGACTTCTCCATATGTTCAAAGTAATCTAGATCAGGCATCAAAGGGCCGAACTACAGGTATAACAATGTAACAATGCCAGGTGCAGCTATGACACACACAGAGACAGTGGCAACTTCTTCCTGCTGCTGTGCTACTGGCGTGGTTGTCATGCTGTGGTGGCAGTGTTCCTTCATCAAGTTTGCACATGGAGCAACTGCTCCATTTTTCCTGCCCTAGTTAAGTTAATGAGTATAACCTCCTTAGCTCCTTTGCTATCCAGACTGGACCTGGGAAGCATATAGATTATCAATCCGTTAGTATCCACAGAGACTAACTAACTGGCACTATTTATAATGAGTTCAGCACATTAAGCTCAGAAGCTAAAGTTTAGGTTCCTACTTCTCTGCAGTTGGCAGGGGGTTAGACTAGATGGCCTGCTCTAGGCCCCTTCTGACCCTAGGTACTATGATACTATGATTCTCAGGCCTAAATGTTCAGGCCAAAATGAATCCCCCAACATTCTGCCCATTGCCCAACTGGATGCTTAAAACAGCGATCTGGATCTGATCCTTCCTCTGTTTGTCTCACAAGTATGTTTCTAGCTTTCTCCCTTTCCAGCCAGGGAGACACATGCCATATTTACTTGCATACCAGATGCACCTTTTTCCCCAAAGTCTGTCCTCCAAAATTGTAGCTGGTTCTTGAAAGAGTGAATGAGCTGCTGCAGGGTTGCTGCATGTAGTCTTTAGTATTTTGATGAGGCTTGTGGTGTGGAAGCAACATTTTATGTATTCTTTATATAAGGCCGTATATATATTTACAGTCAAGAAGTAACAGTCCAGCTACAATCCTCCAAAGGATCTAGGGCCTATACTCTATGATTCCAGGAGGACATAATATATGTCACATACAGTGTGTTTACACATGCATTAGATCCAAGAACAGTTTACTCATGACTAAACTACTTGCAAGTAAATGCTTCCACTTGGGTGTTTACACATGTAAGAAAGTGGAAGCAGATTTGCTGCTAATGGCAGCAAGCTGCTCTCATTTCCTGCGGACCTGCAATGAGCCCCTACTGCCAATAGGGGGAGTTCTGGGGTCCCCTCTGGGTGTTAGCCCAGGGGCTGGCAGGGAACACTGGGTCAGGAGACAGCTGTCTCTTTGTTGGTACTGGGACATTATTCCCTGCCTCCAGGGGGGCTGTCTGCTGCCTGGGTAGCTCCCTGATCTAGGCAAGAGACTTGGAAAGAGCTGCAGGGAGGGTCAGGTCTTAGCCCCTTGCCCCAATCTACCAGTGACACAGCTAGTAATGAGTTCCCACCTAGCCAGGAGCTTGCTAGTAGCTGCCCCACTTGCAGATCAGGGCAGGGGCCTGGGGCTGGAACCTGCCTCACTCTTGCAACTTCTTCTAAGCCCTGAACCTCAATCACCTGATTGAGGTGTAGGCCTGGGACATGTCCCTGACCATGAAAGTTCTTGCCCCTGCTCTACAATTGCAGGGTGGGGTCTCCAGAGCCTGTTTCCTGCTCAACTCTCTGATCATAGAGTTGCGTGGGGAACAGACTTCCCAGTTCCAAGCAGAAGGGAGCTCCCAGCACCAGCTCTGCAACTGTAGGGCCGGTGCTAGGAAATCCTTATCTCCCAGTCCACGCCTTGTGATGTGGAGCTCAGGCTGAGAAACAAGGATCTCCCAGCACTAGCCTCACTATCATGAAACTGGCACTGGGAGAAAAGGATCTCCTAGCCCCCACTCCTGAATTGTGATATTGCAGCAGGGAGGCTTGGAGCTCCCTGCTGCTGGGGCAAGGGGACATAGTTTCTGACTGAGCTCTGGTTGTGGAGCCCACCCCAGCATCAGGCAACTCCCAGGGGCAGGGAGCAATTGCCTGCCCCCAGCAGCCAGCTGACCAGGAGCAGATTTGCTTCCAGTCAGGTATCTACATGAGCAGCATCACTGCACAATTAGTAATCACAAGTAAATTTGCTACTTGCATTTGCAGGTAACAGATTTACTTGTGATTAGTGATGTTTACTTTGCAGTAAACATGTGCACATGTAGACGATGTAATTTATGCTGCTTTACACTAGAGCATCTTGTGTAGATGCATCCACAGTCAACCACGGCTCTTGAAGAAAATGTTTTCTACATTCTGACTTCCAAAAACAGGGTGTACATCTCATTTGGGAGCATGTGGTATTCAAGAAAATATGGTACTTCCCCCCCATTCTCTCAGTGGGTAGCCTTGGCATAGTCTTAACTGACCTCATCCTGATGAGTAAAAGGGGAAACACCCTATTCATATCCTCAGAGAGGAGACATTTACAAGAAGTAACATATCTAACTGGTGAACAGCAGCACTGACTTCTTAGTCATCTAATGACACTTAGATATTTAATAGGTAGAATAGGAACTAGCCAATTTAGATAACACTTAGTTTTGCATAATATCCCATATTGAATGGTATTCATTTGATCCCTCAAAAAGCAAAGCATTTGCAAAATTATGATCTACAATAGATTATGTTAATGGTGCCAAAACAAGGAGTAGCTTATGTTTACAGTTTCAGAGTCTTTTCTCCCTTTCTTATTTGAAAAACTAATGGGAAATTCCATATACTGGAATTAGAATCAGTGCTATAACCAAAGTCACAAAACAGTCTTATTGATTTGATGATAAAAACATAATGTGAGGTTGAAAAATCATGTACAAAACCTTGTCTGCTGTTAATGGTCCACTTAATGAAGCCAAACTGAAAATAACACTTATACCAGACATATCAATCCTTCTGATAATCCCCAGCAGTGCTCTCATCTATGACGCTGGATTTAAATTTTCTAAAAGAAATAGCAGTACTCAGTCCATAATACCTTACTGCAAAAATGTGCCTGCATAACTAAAGCATTATCAAGTGAATGTAACTGGTGTATGTTTCATTTTTCCTCAATAATCACATTTAGATACTTTTAGAGATGCCTTGCATTGCTTATTTTATTTAAAATCTCTTCAAAATTATTTTTAAATGTGTTTAGTATCTCTACCTCCGCCAGAGAGCCTTTCTGGCATATGTTATAGATAATACACATGAACATTTGCATACAGACTGCAGCACGTGTGATAAATTTGGTTACAGTGCTCAGCAGAACTCTTTTAAGAACCAGGTATTTGAGTTTTGTAACCTAGACGCATAGGCTAGTTACCCTAATCATGCGATAAGTCAACAGAAATTGCTCTACTGCCATAAATGAACAGATGCTTATGACACATTGAGAGCTTATGACCCAACAGACCATTATGAATCATCCCACAGACCTGAAGCAGAGCCCAGGAGAACCCTCCAGGAGTAGTCACATCCGTGCAGGTGGTCAGATCACCTCTGCTGGGTCAAGATCTCAGGTGGCAGTACATTGAAACTGGGTCTGCATGAAGACCTTTGCAGCTCAGACACCACCAACAGGTACCTGGCCCATGGTACCTGGTTTACAGCAAGACCTTTTGTCCCACAGCTACAGGGTCCTTGAGTAATAGGGTGAGGGAGGGAGGTCACTGAGCATCCAAGCTGGAGTAAGCAGGTTCCTAGAAATTTCAGGACCAGGTTTGGTGTGGCCAGCTCCCTTTGTATAGCACCTGGAAGATAGTGGACATTTCCAGCTTGGAGTGAAAGGTATTATCAGAACTGTGTGGTGTCTGCTCTAAGCTCCTGGAAAGTTCAAGGTTGTGGGGGTGGTCTGACCAGTAGAACCATGCTCACTGGAGCAGGGGCCGCAACAAGTTGAAATGAGAGGGAGAGGCACATGCTGGAACCTGCACCTTCTCACATCCTCTGCTTCTTCTAGCAATCCACCCTTCCAGCCTACCTGTCACCCTTCCAGCCTGCTGCAGCCAGACCCTCAGGTACCAATGGATGCTGAGACCTCGTGGACCCCACACTAGACCATAAATGACACCCTGTCCTCTTTTACCAATCAAAGCTGGGCACACAATTGGGAGTATGGGGAGATGAGGGATTTTATCCCCATCCAGGGTGAGAAATAGATCCAGCACCAGCTCCAGAAAGGGCACAACAACTAGGATATCTTCAAGAAGATTGACAAACAAATGTAGATGTGGGACCCCAGCAGGGACTGGTCACAGTGCTGCACTAAGAGCAAGGTGATGAGAAGTCAGTATCACTGCATGCTTGATGCCAACAAGAGGTCCAGGAGACAGAGGCAGACCATGTCCTTTTATGACGAGCTGTCCCACTTCCTTACCAAGGACATTGCTATTAACACTTCACACACTTATGGCACCACAGAAGAGGGTTGAAGGAGGTGCTGGCATGTCCCCTGCAGAGGGAGAGGAGATATAGGAGGCTTCAGGTTAGCAGGACAACTGGGTGCCCAGGAGCAAGTCGCCAAAGGCCACAGGGCAAGAGCAGTCTCACAGGATGTGGGAGTGGGAGCTAAGGTGTACCTGCAGCTGCAAGTGTGCTCCCAGGACATTTTCTCACTCATGGCTGAGAGCATAGGCCATGACACACAGGAGGAGGGATAGAGATCTGATGCCATGGGCATTGGGACTGAGAACCTGGAGTCTGGGCACATGCCCTCCTACTCATGGGAGAAAGGGCACCATGGACCATAGTAGAGCTGCTGATTGTACCCACACTCACAAGACCCTGGAAACCATTCCCCACACAGGGACCAGGGTTGTTCTAGACCCATTCCTCTGACACCTCTTGTCCCCCTTCCAAAGGCACATAGCCTACCACCCCTACACACTTCCAGGACAGTGGCTTCTGAGCAGCATGACCCACATGACTCATAGCCAGTCCTCCCTCCACTTCTGGAGATAACTCAGACCCTGAATATGCTGTGTAGTCCTGAATGGAATGGTTCACCCCTGCTCCACGCAGGCTTGATACAGAGACCCTGGGGGAATGAGGGAGATGGGGAAAGAAGAGTGAGTTAGGGGAACTGCAGCTGCTACAGACCAACACCATGGTCACAGCCCTGTCTCAGGCAGCTGTAGCCTAGAAAGGGGTTGGGGTGGGGGACCATGGGGGGATAGTGAGGCATGGAGGGAAGATGAATTGCCCCATCCTCCTCACAGTGCACGGTCCCAGGTTGGAAAGGATTCTGTCATTCAGCATTAAACTGAGAAGTGTCCCTGTCACCTCCCTTCTTCTCAATCCCCACCCTCCCATGAGGGTTGCTAAAGCACTGGGTATCCAGGTTGTAGCCATGTTGGTCTAGAGGCAAAAGGAATCAACACTCATGGTAAAGGTGATATTTTTTTTTAGAGCAACTAAATGTTTGCAAAATACCAAGCTCCCTTGGCCCCCCTTCCCTACCCCCAGTCTCTGACACTTAGCTGCCCATATCACATTCAATGGAATATAAGTCAACTTAATTGACATCTCCTTTCCCTGTCTCTCAGGGCCATGCTGAAATCCTGAAAGAAGTGAACCTCAATGCAGATGCAGCTGTCCATGGAGACCAACCTCCTCCTCCCCCAGAGCAGGCACAGAAAGGCACTAAAAGCACTTATTGAGTTCTGAAGGCAAACTCTAAAATGCAGTTACATTTTCAGGTGTATATTTCCCTGTCATGGCTGGCAACACAGCAGGCACAGTTGGCAGAGAGCCCCTGCAGTCAAGGACCGGAGATATCATGCAGCTACGTATGAGAACCACAATATTAGAAACAAGAAAACTTTTTCCTTGTAAAAAAAATCCAGTCCTTCCTCTCTCCTTCCCTTACAGTTCACCCCTCTCTGCCTGTCTAAGACAGGGACAGATGTGATGGCAGGAGTCCTGTATGGGGACCATTATCTCAGCCACTCATTTCTCACTGCCACGGTGACTCCTGGGTTGTACACACGGAGAGGCTGACAAGTGGTACATCAGCACTTCCCCCCATCTCCTCTGATTCAATCTCTGGGAAAATTCCATGGGTGCCAGGTGACTCCAAGTTTCATGACACAGACACTCACTGTACCAACCACACCAATCCCCCCTCCTGAAATCATGGCCCAGCCTCCCACCACCCCTGAAAGCAAAACAACCCCTCCTTTCACCCCTTTTGGAGTATTCTTAGAAGAATGGTGCTAGAAACCCAAGTGCAGTGCATGGCATGGCTGTTTTTAGGCAAGGCTCTTTTTAGGCAGCTGGGTTCACTTTTTTGGGGGTGTCAGGTCATGGGCAGAACAGTGCATCAATAGCAGTGAAAATCACAAACCCTTCCTGGGGTGTCAAGAGCAGAGGCACAGGTACAACTTGAGACAGATTCTCACACTGAATGGCAAGCCAGGTTTCCCCCATTGGATTGCCAAAGCAAGGATGTGTGGGCCATGTTTTCCAGAGGGTGCGTGGAAACCGGCTGTTGTCACGTCCTGAGTGGGGCACTGGGTGGTGACACCAACCCAGGCACTCTCGGGGATGCCAAGTATGAGAGAGACAGACACTGGAGATGATGGGGAGATAAGATCAAGCTTGATGTTTACTTACAGAATGGTTGAACAGTTGAACAGCGGGTCAAAGTAACTATATACAGCCGCAGGTAAGAAGACACTGTACAGATGATAGCCAGCCATGCCTCTTAGGTGGTCTGAGATTGGCTAGGCCACAGGTGATCACACTCCACATAACATGGTGATCACGCGCCGCTCGTATGATGGGTCAAATTGTGAACACACTCTGCTACCGCATTACCAGCTGACATGTATAGGCGATCATGTCTCTTAACCTCTCAATGCAATAATCTGGTGGGGGTCATTTTATTCACTGACCTCTGCCAGATTATTGCATGAAAACATACTATATTATAGTCCACTGTCCATCAAAATGTCCCACTCCTGGTATAGATAATCAGGCTCCTCCCCGCTGGTGTCGGCAGTGGACAGTTGGGTATAGACTAAAGTAGATAGTATGCCTACCTTTTTCTTGATAGTAATCTACAACACAAGATCCTATGCAGACGCAACACAGAATTCCCAATAAAGGTACACATAATGAAATTAATGGAGTAAGTAAATACATTAACCATGCAGAGGGTTTCTACCCTAGCGAACTAAAGATGTTTGCAAGCCACGCAGTTCCTATATCATTGATCTTATTAGTTTCCTCAGCCACTTTTCTGAGGTTATTAATTTGCTGATTCAGGGGTACTGATACGTTTGGGATGGCTATACAACAATGCTCATGTGATAAGTTGAGATATCCACTGGCACCTCCTTCTTTTAGGAGCATAAAATCTAATGTGAGAATTCCGTAATGTCATTTGGGACGTGGCCTGGAGTTGTTGATCTACCAAAGCAAATCCCCTTGCAGAATTGTTAGCGATGACCTCTACTTGCTCTGTCAGCTTTGCGATAACCATCTGGGCTTCCGCTATACTGAATCGTGTCCCTGCCATTCCTCCCCACAACCCTGTCCACCAACAGGCTCCACCACTTATCCAGCCCCAAAATTTGTTAACTCTCATCTTGCAAGAGTGAACTCCATGTTGCACTCCACTTTTATCAGATCAATACAGGGCTGACTGGCTTCACGCTATTAATAGATAGTGGGGGACATAGCAGTATGTTTGTGATGAAACAGCTCACATTTGATAGCGTAGCTGGGAGGTTGGTGTAAAGGCAGCCATTGGAGCATGCCCACAACATTCCTAGAGGGGCCGGTGTTTTAAGCTTCCCACAGTTTCTGTTCCCCCATCTACCTTTGGTCAGTTTCATGGGTAGAGCAATGCTGTTTGATGGTAGCTCATACCCATGGCACCACTGGTTTATCATTGTAACTTTATGCACTGGATAAAAGTAAGATGCCCATCTGCTTAGGTCTATTACATTGACAGCATTTTTAACGTTCCATGTGGTTAAAGCCACACAGTGGTGTAATGCAGGACGAACCACAGGAATTCGGTCAGTTTGTTGAAATGGACCAGGGGGAAGTTTTATGAACCATGTAGGTTCAGTTTTCTTTGGGTCCCAAATGAGAGAATCGTCATCCCTTACTCCATGGATTCCGTGCAGGTGAATTGCCCATGGAACCTCAGAACATTTAATTGGAGCTGGGTTATCGGGTGTTGGTCTCCCTAGGAAACTCTTAACATATTTTGTGCATCTACTTTCTTTCATACTAGCTGCTGTTAAATTATTTTTCTAGGTATATTGATGTTCTATAATAGATTGATTTCTTACCCTTGTGTCCATGTTTACGTTACAAGGATCATCATGGTTTCTGGCTTTGAACCATGCCCCGAGGTTGAGAGCATGTACATATGGAATGACTACAGGGTCATCAACTGATAAGGTTACCCGTAGGCATGCAGTGAGTCCACTCTTATCTGGATCTCCAATGACATTGGCCCAGAGTGTTAGTAGATTGAGTATGGAGTTCTCCTGGTTCTCGGCCGCAGTATCGTTGAGATTCTCTTCCGCTTCGGTCGTCATCAGGATGGTAATTATACACGCTATGATGATACGTGGAGTCTTCATCTTTGCAGTTTCTTTGCTGATGTTGTGCCTTTGCTGGTGGATGAAGCTGAGGTGAGTAGCACGGCAACTCTGAGATGCTTGTCTTTCACCTCAGTCAAGATGCCACAGGTAAGGCAGCAGGCTAAGGGTCGGTAGCTTAGTAGCAGGTTCTAGAGCATCTGTAAAAGAAAACTTAATGCCTATTAATACAACTTATTTACAATACTATATACAGGTTCTTTAGCTCCTCCTGCTGAGTCAGTTATGGTGAGCCAGGATGGTGCGTGGTGGTATGGCTGCTTCTAGGGAAACAAAACAGGTGTTGGGGTAGTCTCCCATTTTCACAATTGTCCCTAGGATAGGAGTTGGGTGTGCCGACATGGCTATAGGTATGGTCAGCCACACTTTCTCCTGTGTTTTGTAGCAAGGCCTCCAGGCTGGTAGCATCACTGTTGGTCTCTTTTCCCATAATTCTTTGGTTTTATTCATCGAAATTAGTACTTCATTATTAAATTGTGTCCAATTTTTGTAGGTTCCATTGCCTTTGAGGCACAGGTACTCTTTATACAGGCCTATGTGCCTTTCCATTACGCCATTCGATTGGGGATGGTATTGTATATGATGGTGCCAATTGATCTTGTGTTTAGTGGCAAGCTGCTCAATAATTTTGGAGGTAAAAGGAAGCCCTCTGTCTGAATGGATTTCATTAGGCACCTGCCAGCGAGCAAATGCGTGCAATAAACTCTCCTGAAATTTTACAGCTGTTGTTTTTGACACTGGGATAACGAGGAGTTGTCTGGTTCCTAGATCTACTATAGCTAATCTTTTATTTGGTACTCTGGCTTCTGGGAGAGGGCCTAAAAGGTTGACCTGCAAGGTCTTCCCGGGCGCAAAGTGTTTGGCATTGAAAACACCGTGCTTGTGCTTGTGCCTGTGGAGTTTTGGTTTTTCTCTGGCACAAGTGGGACATGCCTGTACTATCTCCTGCCATTGCCTCAGGCTGGGTCCCTTGTTTGCATCTAAACACCACCGAGCTTGGGCTTTGCCAGCACTGGGTGTCCCCAAAACTCGTAGAGCCAATTTAGAAATGCTTCATTATCTTTCGTACAGTGATTATCTGTGGTATTCATTTGATTAAATTGTACTATGTTTATATTATCCTATAATGTTCTTTGCGCTAGGAACTGATCTATGATTTGATGTACTGGGTCAGTGTCCTCGTGGTGAGACCAGGTGTGTCTTATTAGAGGTAATGTTATGAGTTGCATTAACACCTCTCTAATATCTTCCCAAATTTGTTGATGTTTAGTGGCTTTAGCGGTCTCAGTTACAACCCGATATATGTATTCAGAATCAATAGTGATTATAGGCACTGCCAGGGTGTCATCATGATGATCTTTAACGTGCAAAAGGGCTAAGTGCCTCAAAAGGGCTAAGTGCCTCAAAGCTCCAATGCTTGAACAGATTCATTATCACATGCATCACGGATTTCAGTACAATTGCACGGTTTACAGTGGAACCCATATGCTCCGTTTCCCCTGGAGGTACCATCAGACGCTAACCAGCCCGGTTTTATGGTTCCATATAATTTGGGTAGGTATGGTTCTTCTTTTTCATCTGGTGGTAGGTCTCCCTCCAGTATTCTCCACCCTGACCAGTAGTACTGGAATCTTAAGAATAGTGTGCACCAGGTTCTCACTGTTCCCTGATATTCTGGGTGCTCCTGCCGGGGTTCAGTGATGATAAGAATGAACCCCATGGTGCAACTAAGGTTCCTGTATACGGGGCTAGGTGTTCCACTAATTGAACGGCTAACATGCTTTTAGCTAGGCACCTGTACCAGTGTTGGTGTTCCTGCAAGGTGCGGTGGCCCATATACACTGGGTGTCCTGTCTCGACATTCTTCGCAATAGCCCAAATGTGCTCTTGTGTGAATCCCACATAGATGTGTAGTGGGGTATTTTCCAATGGCGCAGTTAAGTGAGTATTGTTTACTTCAGACAATACTAACTCTAAGGCCCTCTGATCTTGGTTTGTCCAGGGCTTACGATTTCTTGGACTTTCATGAAGTTGTTGTTGGATATGTTGGACTATTTTTAAATGTGGGGGTGCCACATAATGATGAGGCCAATTTAATTGTCCTAATAGGGCTTGAAAGTCAGTTTTTGTCTTTGGCTGTTGTATAGGCATAGGTATGATGTTATGTGTGGTACCCGACCAGCACTGACCTGTGAATTGAGTCCCAAAGAAAGTGAAGCTGTTGGCTGGTTCCTTCATTGATTTCTTGTCATTTATCCTCCAGCCCTCCTTTTGTAGCTGGACCCTCAAATTCATGGCTGCTTTGTGCACGGTCTCCTGACAGTGTCCCATTATCACTATGTTGTCCACATAAGACCAGATGTTCACTTCTTTGCTTTCTGGGTAGATATTTCTAAAGCATTGGATACTATTATTCATTGCAGTGGTGGCAAGGGCTGGGGAGTTCTGATATCCCTGAGGACACACGTTCCATTGATACATCTTGCTACCCACACACATATTTAGTATTCCTTTGTCGTCTTCTAGTGGCACTGAATAAAACGTGTTTTTTAGGTCCATTGTTACTGCCCACCATTCACCTCCTGCCTGGATTTTCATTATGCCGTGTATAATCTCCATTATTGTGTGGGTTGCGGGCAAAGGCTGAACAGTTGAACAGTGGGTTGAAGTAACTTGATGGGTGGTACAACTTGGAGAACACAGGTACCAAACTATATACAGCCGCAGGTAAGAAGACACTGTACAGATGATAGATGATGACAGATGGTGACTGCAGTCAGAGTGCACAAGTTCCAGGGTGTTCTGAATATGCAAGGCAGTAAGCTATAGCGTTTGGAATAGCCAGAGCAGCTTCTGCTATAGACCTAGGGGTCTGACCGGGCCCCAAGACAGTTGATCAGGCTGTCTGGAAAGCTCAGACCTGGGGACCACGCGCCAGGGCGCGCAGTTCCCTATATAGAATCTCTGGCCAATCAGAAAGCCTCCCTGATGGTGAGTTCTGGAAAGCTTGGGCATGCTGGCCAGCCAGCCATGTCTCTTAGGTGGTCTGAGATTGGCTAGGCCACAGGTGATCACGCTCCACTTTACATGGTGATCACGCGCTGCTTGCATGATGGGTCAAATTGTAAACACACTCTGCTACTGCATTACCAGCTGACATGTACAGGTGGTCATGTCTTTTAACCTTTCAATGCAATAATCTGGTGGGGGTCATTTTATTCACTGACAGGATGTGGCCATAAGATTATTATGCATAAACTTCCAAAAAGTTAATGAAGTCACTGCCTTCAATGCCTTACTAATGCCTCACATTGAGGAGATGCTGAAATGAACTGGATAGGTGAAATTCATATCCTCATTTGACTTCACAAATGAGGCAATTAAGAACTACAAGTGCCCATAAACAAACAAACAAATAAACAAAAAAACATCTGGGTTCCTTCCTAGGACTGGCCAACTATTATGGAAAGTCTGTGTCTTGATTCTCCAAATTGTCAGCACCCTTGAATTATTTGACAAAGGGAAAGAGGAAAGGCACTATACAATGGTCCTTTCAGCCTTTGATCAATAAAAGAGGTTTTGCGCAGAGACCCTGTACTTTACATCTCTGACTTTGCAAAGACCTTCTTTCTGCAAATGGATGCTTCAGCCCTCATTTTAGAGGCAGTGCTGATACAGAAGATGGAGAGAGAGACTAGACCAGTGGCCTATGATAGTTGGAAGCTTGTGGGACCAGAGACACAATATTCCATGATTGAAACAGAATACCATCACATAGCATGTAGGTTTCTCTCATTATTAACTGTTGGGGATGAAATTTGTTTTAGTTACAGACAACACCCCTTAAAATGGCTGTAGTCAACCAGAATTGATCATACACAATTAATGTATTAATTACATTAATACTGGCTGGATGTCTTTAAGTCGGCAGGCCCAGATGACCTTCACCCGAGGGTGCTGAGGGAACTGGCGGGGGTGATTGCTGAGCCCTTGGCTCGGTTATACGAGCTCTCTTGGAGCTCTGGACAAGTGCCGGAGGATTGG
>JAGPOW010003316.1:75481042-75501218 GCA_030014935.1 Caiman crocodilus
CTGACCCCTGTGCTCTTTCCTGCCAAGGCAGGGGGTCGGACTAGATGATCTGCCCAGGTCCCTTCCGACTCTAGATACTATGATACTATGATACTATGAGAAGCCAGGACCTGAATAGATGTCTTACACAGCCCAGCAGCAATAGAGGAATACAATGTATTCAAGAGTGGGGACTGAAAGCTAGGGTCAGTGAGTGAATGAGCCTAAAGAGCAAAGCTTTTCAGAAAGGGAGTATTTAAACCATCATCACAAATCAACAGAAGGGGAAGCTGTGCATTAAAAAATAAGATTGCATTAATTAGTTATTAAGTTATATGAAAGTGAATCAGAAGAAGGAACCAACTGAGGACTGAGTCTACAAGAGTAAATAAAGGGACTGAGATAACTGAAAGTTAAGTTATATGAAATTAAACAAGAAGAATGAATTAATGATTGATTTGCAGGGGACTAAATAAGATAAATGAATTAGTTGATATAGATTTGCAGGGGACTAAATAAGATAAATGAATTAGTTGATATTAGCTGATAAATGAATTAGTTGATATAGTTGACAAGGAAGATTGTGCCAGAGGATTAAAGAAGTCAGAGTCTGAACCCGTGGCTGAATTGAATTCATGAACAGTGCCTAGCTAAAAAACAAGAAGCTATGACAAAAGGACTTAATTAAGGAATACTGTGATAATAGAGTAATTATTATTAGGAGTACTGTGTAATAGAGTAACCAAGTATAACTGGTATACTGAGGTGAGGGGTGATGGACCAGGAGAACATAGAACCTTTCACCAGGATGGGAAAACCTGTGAGCAGGAAATGCATAGCTGACCCATAGGGAATGAGCAGAGCCCATTGCCTGCAATCGAGCTGGCTGTCATACCTAAGGGCCATAAGTCAATCTCAAATGGGTGTGTGACAAAACAGAGTGTAGGAGAGGAGGAGCCCTGTGTATACACCCTGATCTTCAACAGTTTTGTTAACTGCTGATACTGCCTCCCTATCATCATGTTAATTACATTAATTATACATTATAGTGAGAGAGTAGGGAAAGGCAATGACAGAGAGGACAAGATACATTAAGGAGTACCTGCTCAAGTGGAAATGGAGTGACAGCTCGCTGGTGGCTCATGGGCATGAGGGTTCATGCCATGAAGAGCTACTATCACATCAGGTCCAGGTGGGCATCTCCAGCAAAAGTCATACAAGGCAACCAGCAGGGTCTGTTGCAGCTCCTGGGTCTCCCTGCTTGGACATAGGCAATGGGATGCCATGGTGGGGATGCCAGGACGTGTGTAAATCATGTTGGTGGGTATCTTGCACTTGTCCTGGAGCTCTACTTGGAACCTAGGACTGGGCATAGGGTTAGGTCCACAGTGACACGGCAGGGTGTTGAGGACATGGTGGCTTATGCCTAGTAGCCAACGAGGGGTGGCTCACCTTTTCAGCTCTGCTCGGGAGTCTTCAGCAGCCTGGGGAGCCTGCAGGGCATGCTGAGAGGCATGCAAAGGTGCCCCTTCCTTACCGGTCTCCACTCTGAACCCTCCCTCTCCCCCTTGCCCCAGTGACAAATGTCTGTTTGGTTCACTCCTGCTCTAATTTATAGCACTTTAAGCACATGCAATACTTAAAACACTTCCGCCATGGGCTTTTTGGACATCTGTACTTAGCTATACTGTGTGCTTTCACAAAATCTATTTGAATTACTATTTTTACCACAACTAACTTAAAGGGGCATATAACTTACCTGCTACATGACAAAGCTTCATTTTTACAGAATCTTCAGCCTGGGTCTTTAATTTTAGAAACTACTTGATTTATTTATGTTCAGACAGGGTTGTCCTTGCTCAATTTAAAATTGCCATGGTCTCGGCCTGGTGAATTCATATTGGTGAATCAAAGTGAAAAATTAACTGGCATGCACCAAAGCTTCTATCAAAGATGTCCCATTGAAAGAAGATTTATCAATACCTGAGAAGCAAAATAGTTATTTTAAGAGTTTCAGTTTACTGCATTTCAGATAGTCTACTATACAATAGTAACGTGCCAGAGAATTCTACTGAAATGTGTTTTTGTTGTTGTTGTTTTATTAATGTATTTTGAATATTAATTTCTGTCATTTTTGTTCTATTTTTGAGGAGATGCACTTTTTAAAAGGACCATTTTAAAAAGGGCATATGTGTGGTCAAAATACCAAGAGCAGTCCAGGTCACCTCCATACTTAAGAAACATTCTGTTTATAGACATGATCTGGGAGACAGGAGGGTGGTAAGGAGTGCTTCCCTGTGCTGAAAAATGTTGCTCATTGAACAAGCTTTAGTTAAAGTGCCCCCGCTGCCATTTTTTGGTGCAGGGACACTGATACACGTGATGCTAGTCTGCTGGAATGTGGTAATTACCATGCTCCAGCCTTGATTAATTGAGTCTTCTCCAATGCACCGTGCATTGGAACAGCCTCCATGCATGCATATAGGAGCCCATACTTCCTTGCTAATTTAATCGGGGAAGGAGCATTTTTTTGTCCATTATTCTGTCAAATTTTGCATTCTAAATGGATCAACATTTGCTTCAGAAAGTATTTACAACATTATTTTTTCACCATAAGGATTTCACTAGAAAATATATAAAACTTCTGTGACTGTCCACATATAAAAGACAGCCAAAGTTTCTGTTTAACTTCTGAAACAAAGTTATTTGGAGAGCACTTATCCTGGTTTGTGGCTTCTAGAAAGAAATCTTCTGAAATTCCTCCATTAGTTTACAAATAGAAATCACCTACATTATTTCATGGATGTTTCCATGTGTAGTAGCATCACATTTTTGAGGGTGCTGGAGAACCTTTAAGGAAATGAGACTTACCTTTTTTTCATGATTTCTCAGTGACCTTGAGTATTGTTCCAACTAGCAGTAACAGTGCAAGAGAAACAAAAATCAGGCAGAGTTTTTAAAATGTCAATGTCCTTTTCAATTTGGGGGCAAGATGGGCCTTTTATTTATTTATAACTTTTTAATAGTAATTACATACATTTTTATCAGAATTTTATTTTTTATTGTAACAGTTTACTGACAGGTATTTGGATAACTCTTTCAAAAGTAGTGTCTCTTTTTCTCCTGAAGTGTTCTTGCTGTATAAAGGCATATTTTAGACTGGCCAGGTGAGGATCACAGGTGTTTTTCTCAGACAATTAGATTCAGCTGTGTCTTTGGAGATGTGGCAGGTGGGAGGAAATTATTTATTTCAGTTACTAAATGTTGATCCATTTGCAATATATATATTTTTTGCCATCCTCTTTCCCTACCCCACCCCACCCATTTTACCATTGGGAATGGGGAAAGGGAAATAAAGAAGGAAATATAAAAGGAGAAAAAACAAACGTTGTTAACTATAAGTCAAGCTCCTCAATAAATAAATACGGTTTAAATGGAGAAACCTGCTATGGTTTGTGTTTTCTGGATCTCTTAAAGAAAAAACTTGGTGAATTTGGCATGTTAAAAGATTTCAAATTTTCCAGAACCACAACAACAAAAATATGGTTTGAAAAAATGTAAGCAGATTTAATAAATAGAACATTCAAAAGTAAAAACAGAACCTATAGGTTTATCCCACCAGGAGGCAGAACTAAGTGGTCTGATACTCCTTGTCTTCTGATCCTCTCAATACAGTCTTTATGTAAATTTTATATCAATTCCATCTTACAAAATATAACTCTTCCAACTCATAGCAGCAGCATTTCAACAAAGCACAAATGAAAGAAAGACAGAAAGAGAGAGAGAGAGAGAGATACAGTAGTTCTAACCTTGTTAGAGGACATTAATACATTATTCTTCCAGAGATAGTAACTGAATATTCACCTACAACTCCGAAGTCTATCTTATCTTGTGGGACTCAAGCTAGTTGTCTCCCTGGAAATATGATTATACAATCAAAGGATCCGGTATATCAGATCACTGATTGATCTTCTTCAGCACTACGCCTCTGTAAGTTAGAATTGCAGTTTCACGGTGCTGAACTAGAGGACAAGTTTCTTCAAGCCCACTACAAAAATCATTAAAGCCGAAGAACTGATCATTTCTATTTCTTATTTTGCAAACCAACGAAGTGTTGTGACACTGGCTATAACATTATTATTCAGGCAAACCTAAGACTGGTCCCATCATGTGCTGAACCCCAGTCTTCAATTCCTATTGATATTAGTTGGCGCTGAACGTGCTTCACATCCAAAAGAAGGCTCTGATCCTTACTTACCCAGAACTGTCTTGTCCTGAGCAGCTAAGCAACTGAGTCTCACTGAAGTCCCATTAAGATACAAAAACTGGTAGAGTAGCATCTGTCATCTGGTAGGCATGCTCAGAGTATACCTGTTACATCCCGAGAGAGTTCTCTGAAGTAAGAAAACATAGCCACTTAATTTCCAAATAAGTCTGTGAAAAAAGCCTCCTACTAAATACCCTAGTGATTATAGCACTCAGTATACAAGCTGGAAACTGGGTTTTATATTTCACCATAGGGGATTCAAACTGAAACCGTCTATTTTCCAGCAACATATCCTATCACCTAGGCTACAGAAATAGTCAGGGAAATTCTGCAGTAGATTGAGGCCTGGACAGGCAAGGTAAGTCACTTGTGGTACAAAGCAACAAGCCAGAGGTAATCAAGCAAGGAACCACTGTCTAGAATATGGCGCTCAAGTCACAAGCCAAGGTGAAGTATCAGGGTGCTTAAACCTCCCAAGCAGGCTCAGGACACAGCAAAGTAGTCTTCTAGGGCATGCATAGACAAAATGAGGGTTTACTTCACCCTAAATTGAAGGAGTAGGTTTCTAAAAGCACCACTTCAATTTAAGGCAACGTAAACCCCCGTGTTGTATACATCCATGTCTTACCTTCCTCTCTGGTGGTGGAGAGGGGAGGGCAAGCTGCTGGCAGGCAGAGCAGTCCCTGGGCTGCAGGGGGGCTGGTGCTTCCCTCCATAGCATCAGTGGCCCTCCCCCAGGCAGTATCTGCCTCCAGGCACCTGGCTGGTACAGTCCCAGGGTGACCCACAGCCACAGAAAGAAGTACTGTGTCCCGGTGCAGCTCAGGCAAACAGGCAAGCTTCAAGGAAAAACAAGAAAAAGGTCTGGCTTGCTGCGTTTTTGTTTTTGTTTTTCTTCGCCGGAGCCTGTCTTCCCAGGCTGCCTTCATGGTCTGCCTGCACAGCCCCTGAGCTGCACAGAGCTCAGTGCTTTGCTCTGCACCTGCAGGGCAGCAAACTAAAACTCTTCTGAGTAACACCAGTTACTACACATTTAGTACTTGGTTATGCAAGTACATAAATGACGGTACAGAAATAACTGCACAGTCAGTGTCTCATGTAGAAGCAGTCACTTTGTCACAAACATTGCTCACTTTGAAATTGGTTAAGCACATAAACTGCTTTCAGACTTTCTGTCACCTCTGTAATTTAACTGTACTCTGCTTAACTGCCTTCTAACTTAATGATCTCCTTTGTAACTAATTGTACCCCTACCTGAACCAGAAACAGTGAAAGGGAAACAGCTGTCAAAGGGCTGCTATTAGAAGCTTTAAAAACAGGACCTAGTCAATTCCATGTCTGTTCTTTCTCCTTGTTTTAAAGGCTGCTAATAAAAGACCTGGAATTAACTCTTTAAAACCTTGAAATTGAGGGAAGCTCATCATTTTTAAGTTTGTTGAACCCATAAGACTACATAGTGAATGAGTGCTGTTTGCTTTAAATTACATAAGTATATATTCTGGGTGTTTGTAATCCTTTTTCTACGCACTGGAAGGCAGTAACAAGGGCCAGGTTCAAGTTAGGGGTTTTACACCAGCATCTCAAATTTGGCTTAAGTCCTCATCCACAAATCAGGCAAAATTAAATTGTGACCAGGTATTGTAAAGTGAACAAACTTCCTTAGTCTCAAGCAAATGTTAAACTAAAACAGGTTTTATTACAAGTGGAAAAATAAAAGAAGCAAACACATAAGATTGAAGAAAGCTTAATTATTTAACTTTAACTAAAACCCAAACCAGATCACAGTCACCAGTGAACTAACCTGGGGAGTCACCCTTAGCCCAGTCAGTTGGAAAGAATCTTATGCAGGGCTCCCATCTAGGGGCTGTGCCACTTATGCCAGCGCCAAAGTAGTAAGTGCTGCATAGGAGGACCAACAGTGGAATTACTGTCATGAGGCTGGGAATGCTGCTTTGGCTACTAGGGAGCACTGCTGTGGTGCAAAACTAGAGAGCACTGCTATGACCACTACATCTAGGGGTCATTTTTGGTCCTCTTCAGCTTGCCTATGCAACCCCAGGTCTTGCAAGCTCTGATCTTCAGAGGCAGGCTTAAGGATTTCAGCTCTTTTAGTATCAGCAGGGGCATCTACATGTGCAATTAATGCAACACTCGATAAACTCGAGTGCATTTTGAATCAGAGTACAATGCTCCTAGATGCAGCATCTACACATACACCTGAGACTAGAACACTTTTTGCTGGGGCAGAGCAGGTCTAGGCTGTCAGTAGGCCTGGAGGATCTTCCCCAGGCTCTAGGTAGTGGTGTCAGGTGGTGGAGGGACTGACTGAGTCACAAGAATGCTAAAGTGCAGACATGAATGACACATGCCCCCAGTGGCTGTGGGGGGCATGGCAACTGCCTGCAGGTGGTGCCAGCAGTGAAAACAAAAGGGGCATGGCAGCAGTGAGCAAGGAGCTCCCCCAGGCAGCCGCAGCAGTGGCAGACAGAGCGGAGAGCTCCTGCAGGCAGCTGCAGTGCTGTTGGTGTGTGTGTGTCGGGGGGGGGGGTGGTAAGCAGCAATGGCCCACAGGCACGTGTCACAGGGGGTGCATTGCCAATCTCAGGGGATGTGCATGCACCCACGTGCACCCCCTACACCTCAACAATGAATGCAGAGCCATGTGGCTAGGTGGCAGACAGATGTCTGGACTACTGCTGCCTGGGCTGACTGCACAATTTAAGCTCGTACTTACCATCATCATGTGCATTTCATCACAGTTAATTACTCTCCCATAAGATAGTGTTGTTCCTGACAGCATTATCTTACAGTAGAATTAATTAATGTACTACTCCCTAAGAGTGCCACACGTTAGACAGTGACACTTTAATAAAGAACTAATTAGTCTGCTTCTCTGTAAATTGCATGTGTAGATACGCCTAGTTAGTGTCAGGTATCTCCATGAACCTACAATAGGGACTTGTGCTCACAAGCATTTCTCTTGCGGAGTTAATAACCAGGGGTCCTGGTTTTCTCTGATTAAAAAAAAGTCTCCAATTTTCAGATTAAAAAAAGTAACCCCAAATCCACATTTTTTCCATTATTAAAATGAAACACCACTATATATCAAATGTGGATTTGGGGTTAGTTTTTTATCTGAAAATTGGGGATTTTTTTTTTATCGAACAAAACCAGGATCCTTATCGATAATCCACAAGGCCATTCACAGAGTGTCTCTTGTCTGGAATCTCTTCCATTCTCATTCATACTTATTTTTGTACTAAAGCTGAGGGCCACCCCACAGCAGACCAATGCACAGCTCATAGCAAAGGCCTTTCAGTTACTTTATATAAATTTTCATTAACAACATTCATGTGCTTACAAACTTCACAAATTTGGAAGGGGCAGCTGATGGATACAATCTACCTGCCATTTACAATTATGCACTTTAACCTCAAACAGCACAACCCAGGTCCTTAAACAGTGAAAACAGATGTGACTAGTCCATCAAACCTATATACTAATGAGGGTATGCAGGTGAAGAATACACACAGTTACTCCAGCATCATAGAACATAACCATAAAAAAACATGCAGAACATATTCAGAATTATATATTTTCTCCTATGCTCTTGATCTTATGGGGTGCAATATACAAAGCTGTGTATGGAAAAATCTGACCTGAAACATTGTCTCTTACCCATCCCACACTCTCCCACCAGTCTCCACCTGCCCCCTGCACTGATGCCACGTCTCCATTTCTTCTAGTTTACAGGTGAAGAAACAGCCAGTGCAATGTGTTCTGGAAATCATAGTTCTCTAGAAAGTGGAGTTTGCTGCTACTGGAGGGAAACTCTCATCCCATTTTTTTGGTGTTGAAGTCCATGTTCAGAAGGAAAAACAATTCTGATTTTTTACAGCAAAAATGGGATCAATTCCCTCACAGCTGAAGTGATAGCCTCTGCTGCCCTACAAATCGATGATTCCCAGAATGTTTTGCAATCCATACCTGTGCTGGCTGCTTTCTGAAACCAAAAAGTGTAGCCTGAAGAAGACAAACAGCCAATAGTCTGGCAGCAGCTCCACAATGAAGCTACGCTGCCCCATCCTTCTGGCACTCCTCTTCTTAGACATCACCTGGGGCATGTGCCATGCTCACCCACCCCACACTACTGGCATTATACTTGATTACCTGTACCTCTGTCTCATACCTTTATGAGACACAGAGCAAGATATAAGTGGCAACAATGGAGTAAAAATTATTACCTGAATTCCTAATAGAGTATCCGTGAGAAAACTGGAAGATGCTGCAGCACTTCCTAGTATTCTAGAGAATGTATATTGGGCAAAATCCTTTCGCTGTTCCAAGAGGCATTTTGCTTTGTTTGGCTTCATTGGTTGATTTGCCTTTGTATTTCTTTACATTTGGTAATGATTTTCATTCCAGAAATAAAACAAATACGACCTTCAACTAGAGTTGGAGCTATGTATGTATGTGTGTGTGCACATGCAAATGTGCATGTGAATATATATACACACATATATGTTAATGAATTTTTTTTTATTTCCCAGCCAGTTTTTTTTCTCAATTTCCCCCTATTTTTGGACCTGATCCAAAACTCACTATGATAAATTTAAGTCTTTCCATTAACTTTACAGACTTTTGATCTGGTTTTGAGTGCTTAGCCTCTGTCAGAAGCAGGACTTTAGAATTAACCATTGTCAAACATGCAGCACATAATCAGGGTTACATTATCTTTCCCCAGGGTCCTGATATTATGATTTTAAATGCATGCAATATGCAGAGGTGTAAAATGGAAAAAAAATGTGACCTAAATGTGACATGTGACATGAATGAGGTAGCATGTTGTCATATAAAATAAATGCAAAGAAAAACAAGACAAAGAAAAGAGGTAAAAATAAAGAGCAACTCAAGATCAGAGGTGTAAATAAAGGGATTATAAGGTTAAGTACTGTCTTTTCCAATCAGATTATAGCATTTTTTCTTTTCTCTGGGGAAAGAAGTTTTTATGTATTCTTTGTTAAATAAATATTATAAATCCATAGTTTAAGTAAGGAGTTCAAATGAATTGGTATCTGCTGTTTCCAGGTTTACAGCAGTCTTTTTTCTTTTTCAAGTATAAGTGACAGAGTTTTAAAAAACATGTATTTGCAAATGACTTTAACCATATTATAACTAGAGGCACTAGAAAAAAATGCAGAAAAATCTTTTTTTTTCCCACTTTCTTTAGGAAAAAATATATAAATATTCTACCACTCATAAAAGTCACTCAGTTTTAATACAAGTCAACAAAGTGCATATTCCTGGCATGAATATATGAGGTGAGATACAAGGAAATACCAATACTATACTATAATTTCTGTTTGAGATGGTTACAGTGAGTTAGCTTGGTGTAGCTTAAGGATGTAAGTAAGGTATGATTTATCTTCCAAACCAAAACCAGACTGAAAAAAAATTTTTGGGTAGTAATAATCTTGCAACACCTTGTGAGATGCTTCATGTTTTAGTGTATACCCTTAAAACAATATATGAGCATATTTAAGCCTATTTAAAACTGTGATGGCTTCCTTTTGTAAATGTATTTTTGTAGTTAAAAAAAAAGTAAAGGTTTGAGGAAAAAAGGGTGGGAACACAGTGCAAGGTGAAGGTATAAGTAATCTGACTGTGAACACAAAAATACAAGTATGACCTACATCTTTAAAATAAATATAACTTCCTTTGGTTCTTTTATTTAATGTAAATGGAATAGTTGCTCATAATTCATCTTGTCATGACTGTTAAACCTATGGTTTACATCTGTGATAACTCATTCTCAGTTTTTTATTTATTTATAGAGGTGGGTAAACCTCCATGGGAAATAGCCAAAATTTTCAGGAAAATAAGCTGAGCCAAAATAACAGAAAAGATAAATGTGTTCAGTGCTGTGACTATGTAATTAGAAAAGTAATGGAATACCATGGCTTTCCATTTCTTTCTAAATAAGCTAGTGTAAATGAAGTACTAATGAATATATTTATTGAGTAACAAATATGATCTGATTCTTTTACACTTGGCAAATTGTGGAGATGCTTAGAAGCTTCTGCTATTCCCCCTTTTTTTTTACTTTTTTTATTCATTTCTAAACATTACTAACTTACAGCCATGTTGAGAACATGGAGAAGCAGTAATAGCTGTGTTTTACCTTTCTGCCATCTCCAGTTTAACCATGTGCCAAAATAAATTAAAGACCTGTCCTAGCTTTCACCACCTAGAACAGTACAAAAGGATGCATCCCATCATCCTGGAATCAGTTCATTCTCTTAAGAGGGAAAAAAAGGATTATTGGAAGACAGCCCTCCATTCACCTTCTTCTTAGTCCCTACATATGACCAGAAGCAGTCCAACATAGGATTACCAGCTACCTCCAACTGAAAAATAAATTTCCTTTCCACACTATTGTAGGGATAACAGATGTTTTTATCCATTTAGTATATGCACTTCTAAAGCAACTCTATCTTATCATACAGTTCTTTCTGTAAACTGAATTACTGTCCATCTTGACCTAATTCAAGTTTTTTATTTCTGATACTACTTTGTTGTTTCTAAAATGGTGCTTTAACAAAAAAGAAAAGTTTCATTTGGCTGAGCTAACCCCTAGAGTAAAACAAAACATTTCTAGGACAAGTAATAGTCATCTACTTCCTTTTAGCTATATCACTTATACAGAGAAAACCTGTTCCAAAATTAAAGTATCCCTGATCAGTGATAATTAGGTGGTAATTGCACTCAGGAAAGCACTAGGAGATCAAAGGGGCTACTATGGTTGCTGACAGCATCTAGGGATTAAAATTGCTGTTAGTCTAAAGCAAGCAGCTTTGTTTAAGCAATTAAGAATGCTCTCTTTAATCTGTACATGTTATTATCTCTTCCCCACCCTCTCCCTTTTTTCTGTAGTATCTGATTGCCTTTAATCAATGTATTGATCCTCTTGACTTGTCTCTTAAGCAGGTAGCCACTAGCAAAAAGCCACTAGCTTCCCTTTTTCAATAGAAAAATGTCTATGGCCATGAATGCACACGGAGGCTAAACCATAGGAGGCAAAGTCTGACACAGAAAATCACATCTTGGCATACAAATGAGAACACTATGTTTAGTTGCCATGGATGAAGGTATACGTATGGATTAACATATGGCTTAACATCACCTGGAGGAGAGAAAATGCCATCCCAACATCCTCTGCAGAACTTTTTTGTCCTGTACATCATGGGTTATTCATGTGTGAAAATGGTGCATACATACTTATATTGTTTTGATACTTGCGCATAATTTAGGATTGTATTTCACCTGTGGTAACATTTAATCATATTCTGTGTGCACTTACCGGAGAAAAAAACCGGGGAGGAAAGCCTTATATCTCAGGTATTAGGACATTAGCCTAGTGAGCAAGAAATTCTATTAAGGCCTTTATTATTTAGAGGAAGTTTGAACCTGTGTCTTGTGTGTTTCATAAAAGTACTCTAACCACCACACCATGGGCTAAACATTGCCCAGGGAGCTCCAGCTCTCCCACTGATGCTGGCTGGCTCACAGTACATTGTATTTAATATTCATCAGTTAAAAACGATAAACACCACTGTAACAGTTTCTGAGAATAGGAGTGTAGAGTAAAACCAAGGGGCTTCTCCCTTCCAGGACATCTCACTGAGCTACACATCTTATGGCTTATGCATAGGCATGCACAAGACATTATTCACATGCCTGCACCATTCTATTCACCTGCAGAAGCTATGCAACCATAGTGCAGCCTACTGAGCACATAGTCTAGAAAGCACGCTGAATCCCAAGCTGTTTGTAAGTGACAAAAATTGTAGATATGTAAGTGGCACAAGAAGAGAAAATTGTACCTGGCTTTTAGAGAAGGATATCCAGAAGTTTACAAACTCACTTTCCAAGTGCCACCCACCAGAAAATCCCAAGATTCTACTGGCAAACTCAAAGTGAAAGCACTTCCAAGCTGTAGGGGCAGTGGCATGGGCATATCCTGTCTCAACCCCCTTTACTTGCTACGTACCAAATTTAACACCTCTTAATGAAGTTTCTGGCTTCTTCTCATCAACTTCCCTATAAGTCCTCACTTGTATCAATGAACAATTCTGGGAGAACCTTACATTCTGGCATCTGGTCCCAAATCTGTTTACTGTATCTAATAACTCTTCATTGGAAAATTCATCAGGAATGCCAAGACATTCTCCCTCTGAGAGTGGTACCTTCCTTAGGATTACAGATTCAGGACCCCTCTTGCTTCATTTTCAAATGTTAGATCTAGTCTTTCTTAAGTATTAGAGCATCTAGAACTAACCTTATATACCTAGGAACACGTACAAATATTTAAGCATGTGTCTAGCCATTTAGGCAGGACTTTACTGATAGGGCCATGCAAAGCTTTGGATTGCAATTTGGATTTGGAGATGATTCAGACAATTCGGAGGCCAAATCTACAAATCCAAATCAAATCGCTAGAATTGACCATTTCTGTAGTCTGTCTAAATATAATTGCAGCTTCTCTCTCTCCCCATGGAGAAAATACATTGTCCAAGTTTGCCGATGACACCAAAATGTGGGGAGATGTAGGCATGCTCAAAGGGAGAGAGAGGCTGCAATTAGATTTAGACAGACTACAGAAGTGGGCGGATGGTAATAGGATGGGCTTCAATGTGGATAAGTGCAGGATGCTGCACCTGGGGAGAAAGAATCCATGCACACATACAAGCTGGGGAGCTCCCGCTTTGAGAGCACAGAGGCAGAAAGTGATCTTGGAGTCATTATTGATTCCAAGATGAACATGAGCCGCCAGTGCCAGACCACAGCTAGCAAAGCCAACCGCACCTTGTCGTGCATCCAAAGATGCATCTCAAGCTGGTCCAAAGAGGTGATACTTCCCATCTATGCTACATTGGTCCGGCTTCAATTGGAGTACTGAGTCCAGTTCCGGGCACCACACTTTAAGAAGGACATGGCCTGCCTTGAGAGGGTTCAGAGGAGGGCCACCCATTTGGTTAGAAAGAAATAGGGCAGGCCGTATGAGGAGAGGCTGAGGGACCTGAACCTGTTCAGCCCCAGGAAATGGGGGCTGAGAGGGGATATGGTGGCTGCCTAAAAACTTGTTAAGAGAGACCAGCAGCAAATAGGAAGGGTCCTATTCCCCCCAGCAGCACTTGGGGTGACAAGGAACAATGGCCAGAAGCTGCTGGAGAATAGGTTCAGGTTAGAGATTAGGAGGCACTATTTCACTGTTTGGGTGGATAGGATCTGGAACCAACTTCCTAGGAAAGTGGTCCTTGCTCCTACCTTGGGTAAATTCTAAAAGAGGTTGGATGAACACCTGACTGGGCTCATGTGATCCCAGTGTGTGCTCCAGCCAGTGGTGGAGGGGTTAGACTAGATGATCTATTTAGGTCCCTTCTGACCCCTAACTACTATGAAACTATGAAGCTATGCAATTGAGGAGGCTGTAGGGGATGAGGAGACCTCATGGGGGCATACTACCATGCTGTGCAGAGGTCCCAGTGCCAGGAAGGGTGCACCTGAACACACACACAGTCCCACAAGAACCCATGCCACAAGTTTTATCTTCCTGTGGTCACAGGTGCAGAGTCCCAGAACCCAAACTCCCCCTGCACCTATTTCCTTGACAGCTGGCAGACTTTGTGGATGCAGCAGGCCCTAGCAAGCCTGCATTTTTTCACTCCAGTGTGCCTTAACACACACAGTGTCACCTATGTCATGAGTTTTGCTTGTAAGCAATTTGAGGTGTAGTTTCCCAGAAACCCCTGCACCTATCACCTTGAAACTTGGCAGACTTCATGCCCATAGAAGAGAAGACCACCCCTGCAAGTTTCATCAAAATCAGTCAAAAAACAACAAAGGTATAGATATTTCATTGATTCCCCATTATATCCTGTGGCAGGGCACTGTGTGTGCCTGCCACTTTAAGGGCCTGGTGCTGGCAGCCACCAGGTGCCTGATGAGAGAAGCCATTTTTGAGTCAGGGGCTGTCTATATAAACAAGGTAGTTTGGCTGCTGGAGGCCAGGCAACAACATTGCCTGGCTGGAGGGCTGCTGAAAGTGTCTGGAGGTAAGGGAGGAGCTGTAGGGGATGGTAAGGAGGCTCCTAGTCCTGGGCATGACCTAAAGCTGTACCCTGCTGGAAGGATCATGAAGGGGCCCTGTTAGGAGGATTCTGGGGCCCAGTGTGGGGGTCGGTGATTACGTGAACATCAAGATGCCATCTGCGAGGCTTGGGCTGCGATATAGGGGAGGAAAGGAGCCGCAGATAGCACCCCCTGGCATCAGGGCAGCAAAACGGGTAGCCTCCCACTTAATTGACATCAATGAATTAATTAACATCAAGGTGTGACGGATGAGAAGGCAGGTGATTGGCCCAAGACAAGGTGGTCGGGCCACGGAAATCGGCCCCAAGCAGGCCCCCTGTTACATACCGTATGGCCTAATCGCCATATCTTTTCTGAATGTATGCAGCCTAATTGAATTGGAAAAGCAATTCAAATCTCCAAATTGAATCAGCCAACTCCAAATCAAATAGTTGCCTATTTGCACAGGCCTACTTACTGAATCAAGCACTGGAAAGAAAGTACTTGCATTCTTATTTATTGGTAGATGTAGGTTTGCAGTGATGGGGAGTATGGTCACACCTCCTTTTGGGGGTGGGGTGTATGTATAGTGAAGAGACCTTATTGAACATGTACCACACAGCTGAAGGAGATGTGGCCACAGCCCCGCACTGTGATCCTACATGCTAGCTAGCTACATGCTAGCTGCCCAGAGTCTATGCGGAGTCCCTGCTTTGAAGCAGCTCCAGAGTCTGCTGCTCTCTGCTCTTTCTCTCCTTTCCTCAGTTCAGTTCTTCCTTCCCTGTTCAACAGTGGGGAAAGAAGGAGATGGAAGCAACAGTGGCAGTACAGATTCTTTGAAGTGAAAGCAATAGCTGTGCATTGCCAGCTGCTTTTCTCTTCCTTTCCGCTGCTGCTGGGGAGAAGAGAGAAGGGGAGAAAGGGGAAGAATGAAAAACAGCAGGCTCCAGAGCTGTTTGAAAGCTGGGACTCTAGGCAAAGTCTGTGCCAATGAGGCCATGAGCCAGTTCAAATCGACAACACAACAGAAGTTTAGTGCACATAACCATTAGGACCATGCACACGCCAAGATCCTAACCTTGGGCTGCATTGACATCTGAGCAGACTCTGAGAGCTCACTGTATATATGGGACAAAGCCAAAGTGGGGATGTGGCGGCACCACCAAACCGCCATTAGATCCTCCCTGTTCCTATGAAAAAACAATTAATGAGCATGGAAGTAGGTAAATTTATGAAAGGGACTGTGCAATTGTGGTTAACTACAGTACCAAGTTTCATTCAGTGATGAAAGAGATCTTTTCCAGTCCTGCATTCCTATAGAGAGTTCATAACCTCACAGAGAAATTATATTTTGTTTAGATAACTTCCCCAAACTATTACAGCAGTATCATACCGATTCAGCACATTGAAGTGTCTAACTCTTTTTTGCTGATTCATCCACAGACTTTGGAGTTCAATTTTCCTTTGAATAATATTTTATGCTAACATTGGTCTATTTTCTTCTGGCCTTTAGTAATGAGAGCTGAAAAGCTGAAGAAGCATGTAAACAAAGCATCATAATATACTCCCAATATCTGTATGTGACCAAACACTGCTGCATATGTTAAAATATGATAATGTAATTGTTTCACTGGACTTTTCAACCTCATTCAATGGAATACTGGGATCTCAGTCTTCTGCTGCTACATTCTTTCTTCCTGTTTGGCTGTGGAAGTTGGTCTTAAGTGTTAGTGTAAGTCCAAGTGCACCCCAACATCAGTTATCTTGCCAATCTTAATCAGCCTGTATTGCTTGCAAAATGAATATAGCTGACTATATCTATAAAACAAAAAAATTATATGTGATGTGCTCAAGGTTCAGATGCATCCTCAGAGCTTTGAGTTAAATATTAGGGCTAAATATAGATAGTCAAGAAGCCCAAGACTGAATCAATTCAATCTTCACAGATTAGTCTAAGCTGCGTAGCTTGAACCAATAAGCAGGTGAACAGGCATGCACTTTTGATTCCAGAAAAGCAACCATGTGCCTGCATTGGCCCAGGCCAGATGCTGGGGGGTGGGCACAGAGAGGGGAAGGGGGTGTTAGAGCATGCCTCTGTGCTCAGCTGGAGCAGACAGCTTGGGTCAAGGCTAGCCCACCTACTTTGTGAAGGGCAGGAGGGGTGGGAAGGGCCTTACAGGGGAGATACAAAGTGTCTTGGGTGGCTGGGGGACTGTGAGTTAACTTGAATCTGTAGGGGATCTGAGTCAGAAGTTCAGTAAACTGATTCAACCTAAATCAGTTATGTCTGATCTTGTACCCATCTTAAACCAGGTATGGCCATTTTGAAAACGATTTATATGCACTAAACTTCTGTTGTGTTGCAGATTTGAGCTGGCTATCAAACACTTAAACCAGTTTGTGTGTAATTTCTTTCCATAGCCTATTTAACCAAATTACCTGTTTGCATCTTCACTCTAATAAAGACATTTAAAGACATACAAGTCTAACATCCTGAAAAATTGCATTGTGAATCCTTACATACACAGCTGGAAAGCACGGAAAGAAAACAACATTTTTCATTTCTTTGAATGGAACACAGAGAATGAAGAACACATACCAGAAAGCCCTTTGAAAAGCATCAAACCACCCCTAATTATGCCACGGAAAAATGTATTAAGGGAATATCATTAAACTTGGAAAGTCAAACTGTCAGAGTAAAACAACCGAAATAAGATACTGAAATAAAACTTACTTGTGCAAACTTACCTAAGCCCTTTTTATGATTAAAGGTGCTTGGAAAATACCAATTTATGATAACATTTGAAGTTGTCTTGTTCATTAACCTTATAATAATTGTATTATAAAGATAGGAAAGGATTAATTTTAATAAAACAGACTGCATTTTAAAAAGTGTTCTAAAGAGCTGAGATTCCATAATGTATTCTTACCACTTGTCTTATCTTCTCCTTTTCTTCTCAAATTAAATTATGCTGTTTTTAATTTAGAAGTTTAATAAATCCCTGGAAAAAATTAGTTTGGTTCAAATCTTAGCCTTCATTTGAAGTTGAAAAATACTATACACGAGAGAATTTTTTTTTTTTAATCAGTTCAAGTCCCTGACAATAGTGCATGTACATATGTTGTTATTTTGGAAACAATGAACATAGAGTTCCATTACATGAAAACTGATCTGATATGATTGAACTCAATGGCAGAAAAAAAACTTGCATAAGTGTCAAAATAACCAAAAAAGCAAAAAATTGACTGGACCAAAAAACCCAATAATAATAATAAAAAAAGAAGGAAACTATTTTGCCTTCCTTTCATTTCTTTCTTTATGTGTACTTTGATATGGTCGTGGAAGAATACAGATGTAGTTATATCAAAAAATTCTCCAGTGAAGGAGAGGGGCTAGTAAGTATTATGCTCTACAATATTAGCAATTTTCCATCATGTTACATCACTATCATGTTGCATTAGTATTTGTAATGGTAAGAGAAGACAAAAGTCTTATCCTATTAGTGATTTTCAAATCATATTAATTCAACTAGTTCAGCTAATTCAACATGCTGCAAGACTAATAAGACATGATAGGGAGTTTCTGTTCTGATAAGACTTTCGTATCATATTAGTCCAAATAAGGCAGTAGTAAATGTTCTGTTCACACTCCACAGTGCCAGTGGGTATTAGACATTACCACACGTTTCTATTAGAGTGAAGAGACTTTGAGATAACCTGGCTGGCAGCAGGCATTCCCTTTTGCTAATATGTTCTCTACATTAACAAATATAAGAACCAAGGCCTAGATCCACAAAGGCACTGAGACATGAAAAGCTTCAGTGTTGCTATGCCTAAATTTTAGGTATTTGGCCTCTAAAGTAAAATCAATTTGGTGTCTAAACTCCCTATGCAATTTATCAGTATAAATTTTGAGGGGTCAGAACAGAAGTCAGAAATGGCGGCCTCGTGCTGTCTAAGAGAGCTAACCCAAAATGTTGAAGATTGGGATGTGTCTGTAAATTCAAACAGTTCTAGGGCTTAGACGCCCAATGATGGTCCCGGATACACCACCTGGAATTCTCTCCTAAAGTTAACTGCATAAGCTGTCCTTTGGGATGGACTGGAACAGAGATGCTGAACTATAGAACAGTTTAGAGCTAAAAACACATGTACAAGATGCAGAAGAACTGGATTTTAGGTATTTCAGTTCAAATCTACATCACCTAAAAGGGTGTCCTAACCATCAAACTTTGGGCTAGGTTAGGGACAGGTGGAGATATGGTTTGCAATTCTAAACTCATTTAACCTTGTGTTTATAATGCTTAGACAGGATGTCTCCAATGTCCTCCAGACATTTATCCCAGGACTGGTTTTTTTTGACTCAGTAGGTGCCCACGGGTTTATTTTATTTAACCAAGGGGTATAATAAAAATATGGTCTATGGATTGGATCTGGTCTGTAGAGCCTCTCTTTCTGGCCCCCTGAGTTACTGGAATGCAAGAGGAAGCAGAGGTGCATGGCCATGATAGGAGTGGCCTGACACAGAATCCTGGGTCCTTGTCTCCTGTGGGCATGTCAATCAGTGGCAGGAGGACAAGTAAGGGCTAATACAACTGCCCTGTGGCTACTTCATTCAGCATCACTGCTACGGCCTGACCTTCTCAGCTGCTAGCCCCACTGTCACTCAATGTTGGTACTGCTGCAGGGCATGTGGTGGTGGTGTCAGTTTTAGCTTCAGGACAAGATACTTGGGGAGAGCAGAGCTAATGCTACCACCACATACCACATACTGGAGCCAAAGCCAGAGCTGCCCTAGGATGGAACTGACCCTCAAGGAGTCCCGGAGTCTAGATCTGGTCCTGGACATGAGATAAATTTGACACCCCTGATTTAACCTGTTATTGTGATCTTAAATATATATAATCGGAAATCTGATTTGCCTACCACCGAACTCAGTGTTAAGAGGGTCATTAACGCACTGTTTCTCTTGCTGATACGAGCTATCAGAAAAAAAATCTCCATGACTGAATACCCCCATCCCATTATTAATGCAGCCTTAGAGCTGTCCTATCAAAGGTCCTATTACACAATATTGCTGTCTTGATTTTAAGAAATATTTGCTAATTTCTATAGTGAAATGCTAATAAAACTAAACAAAATGTTTTTTTCCTGACATATTCCTCCCAAGAGATGACCAATGATCCTGGTTTTCTCTGATAAAAATATACCCAATTTTTAAATTAAAAATGTAACCTGAAACCCCCATTTTTCCATGATTGAAGTGAAGCATGAAACACTATGGTGTTTCATTTTAATTATAGAAAAATGTGGGTTTGAGGTTACTTTCTTATCCAAAAACTGGGGATTATCAGTGAAAACCAGGATCCCTGGTAAACATCCTATTAAGACTATTGTCATAGTTTGTAAACAAACAGAAAGTCATTCTTAATTCTGAAATTTCCTTTAAGGTTGCCACTGAGAAGCTGTCATTACATTATTTTCAGAGCATTGCTTATCTTTCATACAGCTGAAGGATATTGCAAATGTGATACTTGCTTTTGTTATCTCTCTGTTGGACTTTTTTGCCCATTTTTTTCATTTGATAGTATCATAATATCATAGTATCTAGGGTCAGAAGAGGCCTAGAGCAGGCCATCTAGTCCGACCCCCCCGCCAATGGCAGGAACGAATGCTGGGGTCACAGGACCCCAGCCAAGCACCTGTCTAATCTACTCTTAAAGATGCCCAAGGTAGGAGCAAGAACAACTTCCCTAGGAAGCCGGTTCCACATCCTAGCCACCCTAACTGTGAAGTAGT
>JAGPOW010003316.1:75501318-75539554 GCA_030014935.1 Caiman crocodilus
GCCCACTCCTGCAGTCGGCCCAGATCCCGCTGCAGCTTCTCCCTCTCCTCTGGTGTCCCCACCTCAGCCCACAGTTTGGTGTCATCAGCAAACTTGGATTGCTTGCTTTCCACCCCCTCGTCCAAGTCAGAGATGAAGATGTTGAACAGCGCAGGCCTGAGGACTGAGCCCTGGAGGACCCCGCTACTAACATCTCTCCAGGTCGAGTTGATGGTTTTATATGTTTCTTATCAGGCTTTTACTAGTTTCTGGGATGTGAACAAGTATTTGAACTTCTACCACATTACTTCTCTGATGACTTGAAAGTTCAGAACTGGAATCCATTAGCAATTGTGAGTGACTTTGGACTTCTTATTTTTTTTCCTTCTATTTATGGTAATTGCCATATCCAGTATCAGGAAGGAATTTAACCCCAAGATCACATTGGTGTGGGGGCTGGGGGAGGGAGGTTTTTAGGGAACATGGATCTTTTTGCTGGATCTCTCAAGCATATTATAAGAACCTTTGGTCCCCCTTCTCTACCTGTGGCATATTAGAGGGTTATGTCTTGTGGTTATGCTAGGGTTGGCTGTGTAGCTTTGCCAAAAGTTTAGACAATGTTTTTTTATAAGAGGGTTTGGATAGGGATTATCTTATTTTGTGCATGACGTGACCTCTCAAGATCCCTTTCAGCCCTAAGGGCTCCTACGCATGTGCAGGGAAGCTGCTCAAATGCACTGTAATTACTGTGAAAAATGGTGGCAGGGGCACTTTAACTAAAGCTGGATCAATGTTAAAGCACCCCCACCACCATGTTTTAGTGCAGAGATGCTGATACGTTTGACATTTCCCACCCCCTACTCCCGGAGCATGTCTATAAGCACCCTAATTTTCTATGACTCAACTTCAAATCCTCCTTTCTTCTGCAATACAGTGAAATGACAACAGAGGTCAGTCATGTGTTGCACTGTTGGCACATAGCATCTTTATATACCTGACATACTGTTTTGTGATATCATCCTAGCTACTTTCTGAATGCTCCATTTCCTGGTCTGCTCTCAAATAAATGGAATATTGTCCTCATTGCCACATCAATAACCATTTCCTTCACACTGGTCCTTTTATTTTATGGTCTCAGCTCTGATGTTGTTTCACCAACTGCCAGCTAGCACCTCTCTGTCTGGCTGCAGAAGGTATGGAATCTCTTTTACTGGAGGTTTTCCAAAAGAATTAGGATATGCATCTATCTGCGACAGTTTAGAAATAGCAAATCTTTCATCTGTTTAGTGCTTATGGACTAGATAATGCTGGGCATCCTTTCTGCCACTAATATTCTATGACTCTACTCCAGATGGCATCACATTATTCAGTGGGCCAGTGCATCCATTGTTGTGCTACCTTATCCAGTAAGATTATTTGGGCAGGGTCCATTCCTTCACTTCTGTCATACAGTGTCTAGTATGATATAAAAAAATAAGCCAAATTATCAACTACTTGGCTTCCTCTGACAAGAAGCAAAAATCTCTCCTCCCTCCATCAATTACCAGTGAACATTTTTGATGAGACTTCAATCAAAAACTATCATTAGTCCAACGATATTTAAAATAAATTAGAATCCAAAGTCTATTAGCCTCTGCATATAACAAACCTTCTCAGTAAAGATAATAAGATCATGTATGAGCTTCTGAGCAAAGCTCCTTTAACCTAAAGGTGTAATTAGAAAGAGACTGAAGTGTGGAAACTATGAACCGGCAGAAAGCATGCTTCAAAGACTCTCCAAATCATATCTGGGTAATTCTGCACATCATTATGTCTCACTACTGTAATGTGTTACATGGTACAAGAGCAGAAGGTTTCTTTCAGCAATTCATGTTGCATCATGCATAGCCTGGGAGGTCATTCAGGTCACAGCAGTGTCAAGACTAAGAATTTTGGAGATCAGATTCCTTTATAATGCAACTCTTTTCATTTTCTTGGAGTTACATCTGACTTTTTTTTTTTCCTGTGGGGAAAAACAGAGAAAGCAAGGAGGCTCTTTGAGTTTATTCTCTTTATGCATTGTTTCCAGATCCAAATGCAAGGAGGGATGTTCTGCTTTTTGACTTTGCTTTACTGAAATATTCTCACCAATTTAACACTTCCAGGCAGCGACAAAGACTGGCATAGAAAGCACCTATAAAATTTAACAATTGAAAGAAATAAAGTGAAATGCAGAAGCTTTCTTAATGCTAAAACCATCTGATACATTAGAGAAGGAGTAAGGATGAGCAACAAAGCCAGACACTCTGCTAGCCACCTTATTCAATATCCCATTGTTTAAATGTTCCCTCATATTAGTTCACTAACAATAAAGAATGTTTTTTTCCCCTATATCCTGAAAATAAGACTTTTGGTATGCATGAAGTAATGTTGAGTAAACCCTCAGAAGGCAGGTTCTTCACCATAAATGCTACCCTAGAGCTGAGAAGTCTTTCAGGTAAAAGTGGTTCCAGAAACTGATACATCTTGGAAAAACATTTCAGTTTCAACAGTATTTGTCAAAACAAAAAGTTTACTGATTTTTCCCTTCCCTCCTCCTTTCCTCTGCCCTCCCCCCACTTCTGCTTTTGGGAATATCTGGGGTAGATTAAAACAGAGGCAGTAATCAGAGCCAAGACAGAGAAGATCCACCTGTGGCTGCTCTGGGGTGCCACCCTGCCATGGTTAGGGCTCCATAGCTGCCAATCTATTGCTGTTAACAGAAAAGATGAGACTGACACAAGCTCAACCTTTACTGGGATGATAGCTGTGCATGACTGCCTAGGGTCACTGATTCAATTTGTACTTTGCAACCTTTTATTCAAACTGGATGTGATCAGAGGCTTAACACCTTCACCAACCATGTACCTTCCCATACTATCCTGGCATCATTTCATTAAGTATAGCCTCTCCTGTATGTAAATCACACCATCTCTCTATCATAATCAGCCCCACACTAGTTATTTGACACTTCTCACTGCACTAGTGTCAAGACGGCTAGAAGGTACCTTGCTGATAATCAGCTTGTAAAAAGCCTTTTGTAAAAGAGCTCCGTAGGTGCAGTGTGCAGCATATTTCCTGAAGCGGCATACTCAAAGATAACAGGATATGGAATGAGCAAAACAGCTGCTGAGTATGTGAAAAAAAAGTAATAGTGTCTGGGTACATCTACACATTGCCACATGGTAATGTTGCTACAGCTCTGTGTTTTTGTACTTAATTTTGGGAGTACTAAAGCATGGTACAGTAACTGCCTCTACTGCGCCGTGCACACAGTGCATAGTTAGATTTCACCACAATGTTGCCATAGCAGCATGCTACAATGAGGGAGTGTACTGCTATGGTGATGTAAATGCCAATCACGTGTAGACCCACATGATCTCTACATCGCTGTAGTGCTCCATACACAGAGATACTATATTGCTATGTTGCTGTAGGGCGACATGTAGATGCACCCTCCTTTTATTTTGTAGATTGTTTCAGGAACTATAAAGGCAAAATCTTCCAAAGACAAGTGTGAGAAATTAAGACATTTGAACCTATTTAATTTAATACAGGTTATCTATAGTGTAAGGGTGACGCTACATGTTACACTTAAGCCATAATAAACCTGTTGAATGTTAAGCAGTGTTAAAGTTAGAATGTGCTATGAGAAGTTGCACATTAAAAGTTAATACTGTTTCTTGCCTGCAGGGCTCTGAATTGTCACTAGAGGGCTGGAGAACAAAGCAGTGGTTGGAGCTAGGAATCCCCAGCTCTATCCCTGCTCTTGGCGTGGGGCCGGGGGGGGGTGTAGGGGGAGGCTGAAAGCTTTGCATTCTTGGTTGATAGAGGACTGCAAATTACCTATTTCATCCTTTTGGACCAGGCTAATTTTACTTTAACACAAGCTAGGCAGTATAACCTAGTTAACCCTCTTAAGTGGAATAACTTTGAGACACTCAGAAGACACTTAGCAGAAGTTAATGTGTTTTAACATTAACACTTGCATTTAAGTGCCATAAGTATGGTCTAAATGTAATATGTACATCCTAAAAGTACTTTTTGATGTGGCCATCCACAATTGCTATTTTGTTCTAAATATTGTTAACACTGGCCTATTTCACTATTTGTTACTTAAAGTCTTTATATGTATGTTATCACATGAAGTAGATGATTAGCGCTCCTCAGAGTCAATAAGCCTAACACAAGAATTAAGTAGGATGGTCTTGTGGATCAAAATTCAATGAGGATATTGGAAGTTGGGGTTAGAATTCCCCTGTAGCATTTTACAACTATCCATAATCTCTCTGTGCTTTTGATATCCTCTTTGTAAAGTAAGAGGATTATTAATATTTCAATATATCCCTCATCACAGAAAAATCAAGGTGTTGATATGCGTTCAAATTAACACTTACTAAGTTCAGTTAAAACTGAAGTAGTCGTGTTCAAGTAGTTTAGCATGTGTTATGTGCCTTCTTATCATTGCATAGTTGTCCCCTTTCAGGCAAGGGTTGTCTCTTAAACATGTAGTAACTTTAATAGGTCACTACACCCCAATGATTTGCATACCTAAGAAGGAAGTTGAGTCAAATGCTCTGCAGATGTAACTTCACTGACTGCAGAAAACTAGCCTATACAATGTATATTCATGCACATTCTAATGCAGTGTAGACAAAGGATTGTGCTATAAAACCAAAGAGAACAACTTGGGCAAGCAATATGAAACAACCTAATTTGTCAATTATTTATTGCCATAGGATATACTAGATAGCAGGTCTGGGAATGCAGTGGTTTAATACAGGGAGCAGAACCCCACAAACTGATTTTTTTTTCACCATGCATTATATTGTGAGTCACATCAGAGCCATCACAATGGTAATCCATAATTCACAATGCACTTCTGGGACTACCCATGCTACTAAGGCTGTATTGATAGCTTGTTACATGAGGCTTTCGCGTTCGTTCATTCTGCTTGTGCAAAAATGAGAACTGTGGGGTGAATCCTAATAGTTTCTGTCAGGCATCTCAGGATGAGTGTTTGTCCAACTGTATTGGCTTCTCATTTATCCTTGCTATCACTACCTATTCATCTCCCTTTCAGCTCTGAAGGTGAAATCCTTGATTCTCCTTCATCAGAGCTGACAGCAGCACCTATTCTTTCTCTCCTAAAATACAAAACCATACATTTTAAAGCATTAAAAAATTACCTCCGTAGGTAATAACAAAACAAAACGTAAGACAAGTCATTCATATTTACTGATCCTTTGTCTAGTAATCCCATTAATAATTAGTATTTGGAATTTTTGAGGAAATGTAGTCTTTGCAGTTGTCTAGTAATTTTTTCATGTACTATGTCAAATGTGGAAAAATTTCAAAAGAAAAGAAATGTATTAGGAAGGACGCATTCTAATATGACTGGGGTGGATTTTCCATTACTAGAGGTTTTTTAATCAGGATTTATTTTTTTTAAACCAGGATGTTTTTCCTGTTCTAAAAGAGATTTTCTCATATAAACAGGAATGAATTTAAGGCAGCCCCATGGTTTGTATTAAGCAGAAGTTCAATTGAGCTGATCCTAAGGACCCCTTCTCATTTTTTAAACAAAGGACTCCCACACAAACTATTACTAGCCCCTGTAGTGGAAAAATGCAGCCCTCTAATCTGTTTGAGATCCTTGTTATAAAAGTAACTAATGCTTGGCCCATTAGCCTTTCAACAAGAACTGTAAGCAAACACTTGATCCTCAAGTCAGTTAACTTATGTTGCTTTCCAAAGTGCTGTGGCTAAAATGTGTAGGACCTAACTGTGTGCACATCTACTAGCCTACAGTGGAAATAATTAGTTTACTCTGTCTTAATAGCATCACTTCTAGACAGTGATGTTTTCCTGCAGAACTAATCAGTCAGCTCTGCAGTAAACATCTCATGTAGACACACTCTTTGTAATCTTACCTATCATGCTGATCATTTACTTACCATATGATTACTTCAGTTTAATATTTGCATAGCTAAAAAGCCACCTATGGGAGTAAAACTGTATACGTAGGATCCAGCATTTCTTAGAGTGGCTCTAGTACTTTTGGAGAAGTTATTTTGCAATGTTGAAAATAGCCTGAGTTTACCTTAGACCACTGTAGTACTAAATCCCACTTTTATAGCCTGTAAAATTTTCCAACACTAGAGACTTTGAAGCAGCATAGTCTATTCATTCATAATATGTAGGTATGTCCACACTGAATTAAATACACTACAATGAAAATGTAACATATTAATTTATTTGTGTGAATGAGCAGCTATGGGACACAGTGAAAGAAGCATGTAATTATCTGATGTGTTCTGAAGTAGGATAGTTTAAATAATTGTAATGTTTCCTCTTGCCCTCAAAATTTGATATCCAGTGAGCTGGAGGCCCTGTAAAGAATATTTGATTATTTATTTATTTATTTAGCTAACTGAAAAAAGATAAAAACAGTGTTTCAAATCCTTCTTCGGTTGTGTTCTAGTCATTTTGTAAATGTTGTTACAATCCCAGTCCCAGTTCCATCACAAATAAAATAATAGAAGTCTTGGTCATCAATCATTATTCCATGCAACCATCTATAAAATATTTTTATATTCAAAACGTTAATTTTTCAAACTAAGATTGATACTCAGAATCATGTAGGTTAAATGAGGAAAAGACCTATGACACTGCTGATCTATCTCTTTTCTAAGACAAGTTTTGGTTGGGTTTTTTTTTCCCCTTACAGTGTTTTTCAACATTTTCACTTATCACTGTTATCCTGGAAGTTGTAGGGTTCCCAGCCTGACTCCTGGCTTTATATAAGATAAGTAATTTGCTTAAACTGTCAGTTGGCATATGCTCTATGTGGGTCGAACTTGGAAGGTTCTGGGTGCCTTGAACTTTCTAACTAGTATAACATCATGACCTACTTTCTGGTTTTGACCATGCTCAGTTCACTGAGTGGCAGTTGTTTTGGGAGCCAAAAGCGTGCATAGAAACCCCTGAAATGATTAGTGATTTGATTGGATGATGTTTGGAAGATTGATAAGTATGTGGGAAGAGTATTAAGTGAGAGATACCTGGGTGAGTTTGATTGGATTGATGAAGCTTCTGGATTGATGATTGATTTAGTTGCGATTGATAGAAGTGGTGTGATTTGAGTAAATAAAGGGATCCTGATCTAAGGCTCAGCACATACTTGTTTGTGTGAGTGGGTTAGACTGGCATGTCATGTGCTTTGCTGTGTTGTGATTATATGTGTTAGTTGTATGCTGTGACAGAATGGGTGTGTCTACACATGCAAATGTTCTGGAGTAGGCTTACTCTAGAGTAATGTACCCTAGAGTAAACTCACCCCAGGCAGGCATCTACCCATGCAGAGAAGTGGGGGCAGATTTGCTGTTCGTGGCAGCAGTCTGCTCTTGCCCACATCAAACCTACATCAGCCCCCTTCAGAAGCCAGGAGGATGTCTAGGCTCCCCCTGGGTGCTAGCCCAGAGGCTAGCAGGGAGTACAGGGCTAGGAAACAGCTGTCTCTTGGTGGGAGATGGAACATGGCTCCCTACCTCCAGAAGCTGCCTGCTAACAAGGCAGGCTCCACTGGACCCTGGGTGGGGACAATGTCTCCCTGCTCTAGCATCAGGGAGCTCCCAGCCCCCATTTCACAATCATGGCACTGGGGCTGAATGAAAAGAAACTCCCAATCCCAGCTCCACAATCATGATTGCAGAGTGGAAGCTGGGAGCTCCCTGCTAGGGGGACATTGTCACCACCCCAGCTTCAGTGGCAGAGCCTGACTTGGCAGCAAGCAGCTCCCAGAGGCAGGAGAAATCTTCCACTCCCTGCTGCTCAGCTGACTGGGAGCACATTTGCTCCAGGTCAGCCATCTACATGTGCCATATTGCACACTAATTGCTCTTGAGTAAATTTACTTCTTGTATTTACAGGCAGCAAATTTACTCGTGTTTAGAGCAAATTACTGCCCAGTGAACATATACATGTGTAGATGGTGATGCTTACTGCCCAGTAATTTGTTCTAATATCAAATACAGCATCTTCTGTAGATAAGTCCAGTGAGTCTGAAAGCCTGAGCTGTGTAGCTGAATCTCCTAAGTCATGGTTAGGTGCCTGAGTCCATACCAAAGCTCCTCAGGTGGACCCTTTATTGAGGTCGGGTCAGGAGGGAGCAGACATTCCAAAGGATGCTTCAATAGACAAGGTAGGATGTGTTTACATTTGCTGTTATGCATGCCTAAATTTAATGTACATTTGCCTAATGTGCATTAAGGCTATTTAGGTGCACATTTACACATGTACACACTAAGGCATATTAACATGGTATGCAGACCAACTTCAGACTAAGGCAGTTGACATACACAGCATTAGTGCTCTTTAATGTGTCTCCACATGCATCAAGGTGCTTTAGCTTTTCATGCTTAAATTAAATATCTGCTCTTGCAAGTATCACATTTAGGAGTAAATAACCTAAAATCACTATTTTTAAGATGCATTAAGGTTGTGCACATGTAGACCCATGCCCTTAACATGCCTAAAAAAGGCTAATGCTCCTTACATTGGAACACATAGAAGTACCCATAGAATATCACACCAGCCCAAAATCCAAGGAGTTTGAGTTCCTGTGAAAGGGAGAGATTCTTTTGGAAGGTAAGTGATTAGTGTTGGGTGTCTTACTTTTTGCTGAGTAATATGCTTTCAATTGTGCCTGCAGCACTGCTGCAGAAGTAAAACTGTATGTGGTTTCTATTCTGTTGAACCTATTTGTAAGTTATGTGAGTATATTGTTACTGTGAGTATATCGTATCTTGTTAATAGTTTGTTAGTTGTTTAATAATACACCACATTCTTGAACCTTCTACGTGAGTCAGCAATTCTTTAAAGTGCCAATTCACTAGCACACACCATACATATTAGTTTGGGCTAGCAAGGGTTTAGTTGGCCACCCCTTTCACCAAGGGAGTGTTTCAGAGTATTAGTAACCTTCATTTGCATATGTTGAGGTTTTCTTTATCTAGCAGCACAAGTCCAAAAATCTTCCTTCTCTTGGGAAACTATTACACACATTGACAGAGCTCACAGTTTAGTTTTCAGAATGAATTTTCCCTATCTTAATTTCATCCTATAACTTCTATTTCTACTTCTATGGCCCACATTACACTTCACTAACCATTTTTTCTCCTTTCTTGGTATCAGGTTATAAATGCCTCACCCTCCTTTGGCTCTCCCCTGCAAAACATAGTTAGGGTTTTATTAAAAAAGGAGTTTAGAGAAAGATGCCCTACACTTTGATTTTTAAAAATCCAGAGGGACTGTGGCATTTAACTCAGTCTCTTTTAGAAGCTACAGACTCAGCTCTTCCTGCCCAAGACAAACCTTTTAGCACACCTAACCACTATGAAAACATTTTCCTTGATTGCTAATTGCTAATGTCCATCAGAATTATATGACCACATTGTGCTTCTGTGTGGGTATGCTTTAGCATATGCTCAGCAACTTTGCACTGAAGGCTCGTATTTATTATATCACATTTCAAACTCATGTCTAATTAGATGACCAATACCACACCTAGAACTTTATTAATAATTACTTCTGCATCTCTGCATTGAATTAATGTGTTTTAGCTTCCTCCCTCCACACCTCCCAAATAGGTACATTTGCATTTTTTGAAAAATAATTTCATTTTTCCCTTGTATTTATGTAAGCTTTTTTTCTCCTCAGCCCTTACTGAACGTTTACTATTCCTCCCAATTTAGAATCAGTTGTATATATGTGTAATATGCTGAACACTTTATTTTCAAGAAATGTAAATTGTTATATAAATTTGGTTTTAATATCATTCTTTGTGGTATAGCAGGACGGCCCAGATTTTGAAAGGTGTTTTGGCATTGCTTTGTTCACCGCTGCTAAAGCCAAGGGCTAGATTTTTAAAGTGTGTAGACACCAGTAGATACTTATAAGCCTACATTTCCTAGAGGAATTTTCAAATTTCCTGGGCACCTTATGCTAGATCTACAAAAGGGTTTAGGTGCATAAATCATACCCAACTGCCCCTGAGGGCACCTAATTTAGAGTCTCAAAAGTGCAACTCAGCTGCTCTCTTATTCTGAAATCCCATAAGGTTAATAGAAGCCTGATTTTCATCAGTAAAATTTTCTAGATGCCTAAAGGCTTGCTCTTGGCGTCCTTGAGACCAGTTAATGCCTGATAGTGTTGAGCAGCTGATTCAGTGGCACTGCCTCTGTTTTCTGAAGGCTTTCTGTAGAAGGCATCCTCAGAATGCACCAGCCAAACTAGGCTCTGCACAAAACACTTAGCTGAGAGATGAGGTTGTGGTGTTCATTTAATTTTATCTAGTTGCTCAGTCTTTAAAGCACGCATGCAGGATATGAGAGACTGGTATTCTATTTTTCCTCTGCCTAAGGGTTTGAACCTATTCCTACTGATGAGCATTTATTTTAATGAATAGTCCCACCATTTTCATAGGCTGCAAATAGATGTCACATTTGACCAGGGAGAAAGTCTTTTGTCCCAGGATGATACAGACATATGAATCATTTCCCCACTCCAGGTTCCTTTGAAGCATGTAGGATAAATTGTGCTAATGCTTTTTCCTGGGACATAACAGTGTAGCCAAGAGAGTTTTTATGTGTTATTCCAGGGACACAATTGACAAACTGTATGTTCTCACTTGCCACCTCCTGAAAGAGGAGCAGCAATTTAAGTTAGAAGAGAGATATATTAAATTACTGAGCTGTGCCTGTTTTGAATCAACGGACAATCAGACCTGCCTGAAATAAGACATCTATTTTCAGCCATAGAAATTCCTCTAGTAAAATCTAGCCCCAAAACTCCAGCTCAAGGGCTAAGCAAAATAATAATAGACTCAGTGGATCTAGTTGGAGGAAACCAATGTGGATCATTCTCCATCCCTGGATCATCCACTATTTCCATTTGTGTTTTCAGTTCTCTGTTCTATCCCTTGAGTGGGTCATACACCTATAGACTATTTTCTTCAGAGTCTGGGGTATACAAATGGCCATCTTCTCTTACATGAAACAGGATTATCTCAATGTGTAGATATAGAAGTGAGAGTGTGAACGGTTCAATTCTTATTTTTATTCTGTCAAGCTAGAATTTGTTTTCAGGTTATTTTCCTGCCAGTAAAAATACAACTGGGCTTGCATGCTCACAATTTATGGGAAAGGTCACCATCTGTCAGAACAAAGAAAACCTCTTTTATAACTTTGCTGATTTTTATGGAGATAACAAGAAACATAGGCAGCTTATTTTGTTTTCCATTTGACATGGCATTCATCATGCCAGTGACTGTATCTGATTTTATGAACTACAAGTTTCAGAGATGATCTGACATAGTTTAATAGTCCTGATAAGGCAGGTTAACTTTCAGGGGCAGAAGTGGGGAGGGGCTCTTAGTTTGCCTACTGAAATCCCAGCATTCCAGAAAGATTGGTCTTAAAACAACCAAAGAAAGAACAAAAGAGTCTCTCTCTCATTGTTTTGGAGCAGGCGTCTTTCATTCTGAATGCTGGTGCCAAAATTCTGTCCCTGACACCCTGGAGAGTAACATTTTTATCAAACTATTATAAAGAAGGGGAATTGAAAAAACACTGGATACCAGTAGCAACCTCACTTTTCTCTTAGCATGGCAGAGTGTTTTTCTAGATAACCTGAGATTTCTTTTCAGTTCCTGGAGTGATGCGGATAGTAAAAACAGAAAGGATGCTGGGAACATTTCCAAGGAAGTCAATAAATCCCATAGTGAGCAATTCAGTGGCTTGAACAAAAAATCAAGGGATATTGTGTGAGGTACTGACTCAACCCTCATTTTAAGTAAGAACATGCAATTTGTACTTCTCAAAGAGGCCTCATTTACTGAAGGTAGACGATGAAAGGTAGAGAGTTAGTGGAAATGTCACCTAATAGATACATTGTGTGCATTCTTCTTTCATTGCTCTTGTGACATACATATTGAGTACATCTGCTATTCCTGAGTTAGCAAAGCATGCAGTGCAGTCTGGTAACTGAATGTCTCTTTGTTTAATACAACTTTGTAATAAAAAATAAAATCACAAGTTTCAGAATAGGGTGCTCAACCATAACTTCCCAAACCAGTATATAAGCATCTAAAACTCTTTTGTTTTATTATTTCAATATGCATGTAAGAGTCTAAATTTAGGCACCCATATTTGAAAGTTCTGCCCACACAAAAAGACATGCCATCCTTTGCATGAATCACAATGAAGGATAGAAAAATGATCAGCACACCCATTTAACTGTAAAAGTTTAATAAATACACCTTTTGTGTGTAGATAAACCTAAAATGGTATACGACTGACAACTTAGATTGGGCAGCAATTCTAGAGGGAGAACTAGCACAAGGAACTCACAATTCCTTTCAGAGTAAAATGATGATCAATAAAATTTGCAATAAGTTTATAAAAATGATAGCACTTCATTTAATAGCTAAATAAAGAAGTAATGGAGGGTAAAACCTTTTGAGTGGTACTTGTTATTGCTTTATTCCAAATGTGCTATGGTATAAAGTCAGTTAATAAAATGAAAAGGAGGTAACTCTTTTAAAGAACTGTGCACAAAACAGTGAACATTCTGTAATGATGATGCTAGTAGTACTTGTCTGCATTCAGCAAAGCACTTAGCAAGAGACACAACATAACACACTTAATATTACGTGCATGAGTAATCCCAATCCAGTTCAGCTAATTATGCAATCATGTGCTTAAATCCCATTGAAGGTATTAAAGGCAATGAAATTCATGCTTAAAGATAAGTATGTGCTTTAAAGCTTTGCTGTAATTTGGTGAAAGAGTCCAATTCTTCATAGTGTTTCATTTCTTCAGCTTTCTTTATCTTTAGTTAGAATGGGTGTCATTTAGTACCTCCCAGTGTTAATGAACACCTTGCAAAAGGAGATGTGGCAAATTTTCTTGGGAGGGAAACTCCCACAATTTGGATTATATTTTTAAACAGTTAAAAAATCACCCTCCAGTCAAGTATTTGGCTATGTTCTGGTTAGAGCTGTTATTTACATATATATGTCCATCATCTCCCTCATCCTGAATGCCATAGCTGGAAAGCAGAATTGATTCATCATTATAGCTAAAAAAAATTTCTGAAGAGTGCATAGAAGTGAGTGAAAATGGCAATGTTTGGAATAGCAAATGGAAAATGTTTTGGTGTTTTGGGGTGTAGTGTACATTAAGATGAGCACACAACCAGTGCTAAATATGTGGATGGGAATAGGTGAGTTTGACCATTTGCTCAATCAAGGAGCAGAAACAGATAGGAGTCATGCTGTAAAAATCTGACATCTCTAAGGGTGAAGTCACTCATTATACTTAGACTTACTAAGGGCTTTTACAGAATATAACATGCACATGTCCAAGCTATGTGCCATCCAAGCATCTCTAAATTGAAACAATTAAGGTGAGGGTTAACTCTGGGCCATGCTATCTAGCTCATATTAGAGTAACTTCAGTCTACTCTGAAAAGATAAAAAAGAGTGGCAATTTAGAGCTGCATGGACAAGAAATGGTATTAACTATTAACATGATACTGCTCACAGCACATACTAACTTCAGCACTGCTTAATATTCCACAGATTGAGTATGGTGTAATTGTAACATGCATCTGCTTGGAGCAAGAGGTGTAAGCTGCTCACCACTGCTACCCTCACAATACCAACCCACATATTCCCAAAGGGAAGACAATTAGTTGAGAGGTTGCAAAGTTAAATATGTTGAGGGGGCAGCAAGTTTTCTATGAAACCATAACTGGCTTTAAACCTAACTTCTCCCAGAAATCCCCCAAACAAAGAGTGAAAGTAGCCATTCTTGTTCTGGGAAATTGGTCCTCACACTCAAAAGGATATGCAACCCCAGATGCAAAATATTGTTCTATATTTAATATAAGATAATAAAGAATAGTAAAAAAAAATACTGTATCAGTCTCTTCCACAAGGCATCAACAGCTGGTTATAAGAATGCATGACAACAGCAAATAAAATATGGTTCTGTAATGAAAACCATGAGATGGAGGGTGCCCAGTCCACTTTCCTTTAATTTAAATCAATGGTTACTGATTCAGGCATTTCTTAAAGCAGCTGCGCCATTCATATTTGTTGAAATAAGCCACAAATGATGGCAGTTCAGAGGAATGACAAATGTGAGCTTTCAAAAACATACTCCTCCCCACTTAGATTTTGCCAATGTCATATTGACTCCGAAATCTTGCTGTGGGATTGTTTTGCAACTTAGTCATTTAATCACTATGACCCCAAGTCTAGAGATCATAATTTATTTGACCTTTGTTAAAAGGCTTTCTCACATCATGAGGTAAAGGTGATGAAGAAGGAGGTAATGAGCCGGGTTGTCATTCTGCCAAAAAAAAAGAAAGAAATTAGATGAAAAGCTGCTCAGGCGTTAAAGGTCTTAAAGCTTTTATTGTCATTCACTTAGTTCATAACAAACAATTTGATATAGTTTGATATGACCCGTGTGTTTGTTCTTTGCAAACCCTGAGCACACTAACAAGGTTTGTTTACAAGGTTGAGTGGCTTTGAAGAACATATTTCTTATGCTGAAATTCTTATTTATATTCTTATATAATTTGTTAGGATTTGGATTCTTATTTATTCTTCTATACTGCTTACTTATATTGTTCCATCTCATACCTAGGCACCAGTAATATATAGAAGAATTATTTGAATTACACAACAAGCAACAGGCCTTTCAACATAGACAATATGGCAACAATTGTGATTATGTTACTTGAATATTATCAACCACTATACATTTATCCACATGTTGTTATCTCTTTTCCACTTGAAGGACCCAAGTAAGTCTTTCCATATTAAATCCTCCTAAATCTAAAAGAAACTTTCTATTGTAGTTTATCTTACCAGACTTCAAATATGTTCCAGCTACACCTGATGTACTTAGATGTCTGCATTACTTTAAAAATATATACTCACTACTAACTGAGACAAAGGTGAAATCACTCATTCAGGTAAAGTAAGCAAGTTGTTTTACCCAGGACTCACTGTGCTAAAAATCCAGCCAGTACTAAAATTCTTCATGAATCCTTTTCAACTTATGGGGATTTCATGCTAGCTATTGCTTTTATCTACCTGTCAAATGATCTGATGCTTTGTAATGAGATGATAAGTCACGTGTACTTAGCTTCTGTGCCCGTGAATGGGATATTATAAGGATTGAATTTATGTTCTCATCTCTCTCCTTTAGCCTTTTTAGACTCAGGGCATGCTTCTCCTGTATAATCTGTTCATCAACTGCAACAAAGCTACCTACTATTTTCAGACTGTTTCACTATATTTTAAACATGTTATTTTACACAAGGGAAGAGGGATTTGTATCTGCTGCATCAAAAATTAAATGCACAACACTGAAAACACCTTGTCTAAGCTGATGTACCAATACACTTTTTCTCTGACTAGTTGGCAGTAGGAATCTTTTAATTCCAAAATGAAAACAAATATTGCATATCCTTATGTTTTTATTTCATTTTTGTGATTATATTTGGAAATGCTAAAAATGCTGAATATGTTTTCAGATGTTTTTAATTTTATGGCATACTTTTAATCACAATGTTGAATGCACTAAGATATTAATATAAAAAGAATGAAAAAATGGTGACCAATTCTAATTAAATGGATAACCTGTGGTCTGGAAGTACATATTTTAACTATTTGCAGATGTCCCAGTGAATCTTTGAGTTAGATATGAAAATGATATCTCTCATCATCTCAGGTTTAGAAAGATAACTAATTTTTGCCCTTTTAAGTCATTTCAACATTACAATAGTGAACCTTCTTTGATAGCAGCATGCTGGTAAGTACAGATCCTATTCTTTGTATTAGGTAAAGCATGGTACATGCTTCTCTGTCATTGTAGTACTTTTGTATTCAAAAAGTGTAGAGTGGCCTTCTTATTGGCTTTCAACTGCAAAGATGACTTCTTGGTAGTCTAACTTTAGAGTCACCCTTTGCGGATATCAGAATGTCAGTATGCCATCTTCAGGCTTACATCAAACTGTCTTAAAATGCATTATTAGTAGAAATCCTGGTTTTCTCTGATAAAAAAAAAATCCTAATTTTTGGGCTGACAAAAGTAACCTAAAATCCACATTTTTCCATGATCAAAATGAAATACCATTATATGTGTGTGTGTGTGTGTGTGTGTGTGTGTAATGTATTAGTGGTGTTTCATTTTAATCACAGAAAAATGTGGCTTTGAGTTACTTTTTTTAACCCAACAATTGGGGACTTTTTTAAATCAGAAAAAAACAAGGATCCCCACACGCAAGCATGTGCTCTTGCAGTAGCTTAAATAGAAGCGGTGCAAATTTGAGCCAGGGCTTCTTGCCTCAGTGCATGGGCACGGACATGCACTTTGTTGTGGAGCAAATTGTGCCACTTGTGCCAGTAGAGGCATCTGCCCCTCTAGGCCAGCTGCCAGTGGGCTGTGGCTGCAGAGTTGGCCTCTGTGTGGCATTACTACAATATGCGCCCTGCCTGGCCATCTGGGCAGCTATCACCTGGAAGACATTCTGGGTGTAGTGGCCTGCTTTGAACTGTCAAACCATGTCCTCCTGGCCCCATTTGCCCAGGAGGGCTGCCACAGCCAGCTGGGTCCAAGGTGCTGGCTCTGAGCCGGCAGGATCCTGCCACTGGCCTCCCTAGCATGAATTCTGGTGTTTCCTATTGGAAAACCGAAAAATCCCTGATAAATAAAATCCCAAAGTCACTCTGTAAAATACCCCCAAATCCATGTTTCTCCACAAGTAAAACAAAAGACCACTATAAAGAGAGAGTGAGACAGAGACAGTGATCAGTTGGACAATGTTTTATTGATATATCTTATAGTGTTAAAGCATGATTCTTATAATAAAGTACAATCTAAATACGTTTCATGAATTCATTAATATATATTTTGCTGCCCTCCCACAGGGGATTTGGCCCCCATACTGGGGCTACAGCTCCCCAACAGGACTTACAGTTCCCCAACAGGGGGTTCTGCCCCAACACAAAGGCTATGGCCCCTCAATAGTGGTTACATCCCCCAACAGGGGGGTTGATCCATATGCAAGGGCTATGGCCCCCCAACACAGGTTACTGCCCCCTAACAGGGGGTTTGGTCCCATGAAAGGACTACAACCCCCCAACGGATGCTATGGTCCCCCAACAGGGGCTATGACCCCCCCCAACAGGGACCAAATGGCCCCCATAGGGGCCACCATCCCCAGTGCAAGTCACACATGCCCCACCCTAGCCTGCTGATTGCTGCCCCTCCTGGCCCCACCCCCGCTAGCTGCTGCATCCCCCCCAATGGCTGCCCCACCCAGCCCTATCCCCCAGAGGCTGGCCCTCAGCCCCACCCCCGCCCCTTGCATTCCCATAACCCCATGGCTACCCCCACAACCCTAGGCACCTTCACTTTAAAGAAGAAAAATGGGAAAAAAGGGGAAAAAAAACTGGAAAAAAAACCCCTTTACTTTCCCAGAAGCAGGGGTGGGGGTGGGGCCTCCAGGGCCTCCTGGCAGCCACCCTCACAGGCAGCACAGGGCAGCAGGGGCATGAGGGCATGGGGTGGAGCTGCTGGGGCTGTCTCTGTCCCACACTGTGGGTGGTGCGCCAGTCAGGCAGACAGCAGCTGAACTACCTTTAAGTGCTGGGGGGGGTGTTGTTTTGTTTTTTTTAACTATGGGATGAGAGGGCAGGGATTGGGGAGTTGGGAGGATGGGGGGGATGGCACCAGGCAGGGCATATTTTGTGGGGGTTGGGGGGGGCTGGCAGGGGGTAGGGCTGGGCAGAAAAGTGATCACAGAGGTTGGGGGGCTGGCGGGGGGAAGGGTTGGGCAGAGAATTGATCGGTGGGGGGTCAGCTGTGTGTTTCATCACCAGGGTGAGAGGCCACCACAGAGATGCTCTGGCAGTCTCCGGTTTCCTCAGAGCATGGTGCCCTGCTCCGCTTTTTAAAACTTCAATATACAGGGGTCTAATTTTCTCCCCGCACTGCAAAAAAAGGGGTATGAGATGGGGCAAGGGGCAGATGTGCACTTGTCTGGATGTGCTCTCTGTGTATAATTAGGTTCAGACTCAGTAGTATGTTTGGATTTTACAGAATAAGTACAGAGAGTTTACATTCTTTTTATTAGTAGTAGTTTTCATTTATTTTATGTTAGATATGCAGGTCCAGATCAGGACTGTATGGTGTTAGCCATTAGGTACCCAGGCCAAGTACAAACATGAAAGTCAGCACATGCAGACTGGTTTGAAAATGGCAGAATCTGGTCTAAAATTTGCCACCCCACTCCCTGCCAAAGGGGAATGTGTGTTCTGCTTGCTACTGATCTAAAATTTCAATGTTTCTTCAATCGTTTTTCATTTGCAGACTCCTAATATTTTTTAATGGAGGTGCAGGCCATTTTGAATTGCAAACGTGGAAATTCATATACTTTTGATTGATTATAATAATCTTTTGCAGACTCCTTAAACAGTCTGTGGAACCCAAAGAGTTTGTGGACCACACATTGAAACCACTGTTCTAAGTAGTTTCTTTCTAGTATTTCCTAACGTGGAATAAAGTATGAAGGCATTGTCATTTAGCCAATCTATTTCAAACTCCACCAAATAATACTGAATGCAGTGTTGCCAGCCATTGCAGTTTACTGAAATTCTAATTGTTTTTACTTTTTTGCTTGAACTCCAAATGCTGGAATCATGCTACTGCAGAAGAATCTCTGTGGGCTTGCTTAATTAAGTTTCTAGGCCTCATGTTTTCAGACAAATATTGAAAATGTGAACTAACTATAGACTCAGCTGAAAACCCAGAAGGTTAAAAAAATTACCCAAGTGTTTATTATTTGAGAAAGGGCTCAAAAGTTCCCAAGGTACTGAAAACATTTATGTGTGAGTACTTCTTTTAACAAATTTAAATGCAGTAGGTATTGCTATTGCTTGCTCTTATTCCAAATTATTTCTAACTGAAGCATGATACAATCTTTTCCTTCATGATTTTTCAATAACAACTGAGGATTTTATTTTCTCCTCAGAAACATTGTCTTACTAAAATACTATTCCCCTAAACATAAGTTAAAGGATAAGTTTTAAAAGTCAGACATATAAGTTATATTATGCATTTTCAGGAGCATGCAAATACATCATATATGTATAAACCAAAGTTGACACATGCAAACACATTTCCTAAAGCTTGATATACATATATTGGAAAATAGGTACCATTTGTACACTTACTTTATTCATAGTATGACTGTCTCAGTGTTGTTATTCTATATTCCCGTCTATGCAATACATAGTTCATAGATGGCTCACTTTGGAAAAACAGCATTCTTCTGTTGATTTAAGAAATGAAAAGAGGTAATCATTTCTATGTTTCTAGGTTAATATGTCACTAGTTAGACTGGGACTGATTCTGTAAATCAGTTGTAATTAGGGAAACTGGCTCTCATAATTAATTAAAGAGACCATAGTTTGGGAGTCAAATAGACCCTGGACCTGAATACCAGTTTATTTTCTCTGCTTAAGCCTTTAATTTAAATGAAATTGTTTTTCTCTCTTACTAATTACAGATTAATTTTGGTCCTGATTCCAGTGCTTTTATTCACATTAAATATCACTTTGCCATATGAGTGGTAACATTGACTCCAATTAGATGATTCATGCAATAAACTATTCATCAGTGTTAGGATGTATCAGAAACTGACACTTAATTTACTGGATTCTGCTATAGCCCCTCATGTCTTAAAATTCTTTTGCAAACTAAGCCATAATCATATACTTAAAAAAAATCAATTATGAGTTACACAAGGATAAACACTGAGAAACTCTCAGAAATCAGTGGATTTATGCTACTCTAACTTAAAGCAAAATTTTGTAATTCTGTCTTGAACTCATATATGCATACAGAGTTTCGCCAAGTGACTTTCAAAGTACCAGCAAATTAACTTAGGCTGTATAACAATTTAAGTAGAATGGCAAGCTGTCAACATGAACATTTTGTCAGAGGTATCTTGGAAAAGTATTTTGGAGAAAATCTAGCAATAGATTTTAATAGATAATTAAAATGAGATTAATCTAATTAAATTAAAGGCTGGCATCTATTATAATGGGCTACAAATAATGTAACTGGTTTAGACAGTTCATCACTTAATATCCTTTCTTGGGAAAAAGTAAGGGAAATGCAGATGGGTGAAAATGTATATAATTAACTTCTATAAAAGAAATTGTGCCAAAAATGTGTTAACTAAAATATGATTTTTTCTTTGTATAAACATGGCAGCTTTTAACAACAAAATTTCTATTACTTTACTCCATTCACTTTGATCAGCTGAATTGGCTTAATTTTGACGAATCTGAGTTCTGTGTTTAAGCAACCCTTTTCTCCTGCACAACTGATTGCTCTTTTTGTTTTATCTTTTGGAATATATGTTTTCTTATTTCCTTTCACTAATTTAGAGTTTTGCTCCCAAATGATAACTAAGTTATGATTCCTAGCATACTTTTTATATTTCTTAACTTCTATTCATTTGTAGATTACTGCTATCCCAATGTACTTGCTATGTTTCTTTCACCATTATATGGAAGTTGGCTCAAGAAAATTAAAGTGAAATCAACTAGTATGTTTTTTTTACATACTGGCCACATCTACATGTAGATCCTTTAAGTGGGCTTAGCCTAGAATAGCTATTTTCAAGATGCATTAAGGATACATGTCTACATGTGTATGCCATTAATGCACCTGGAAAAGGGATTTAAGGCTATGTGAGGCATAAAGCAGGTCTCAAATTTAGGTGCAAACAGCTAAGTTGTATTAGTACCTGTGCAGATACACTAATTTGCATTAATGTGATGCGTGTCCATTGATGCACACCATGTTAATGCACATTAGCAGGTCTGCACATGCGCTAATGCAACCTTGCCTTAATGTGCATTATCATGTTCACATGTAGAGGCATGCCTAAATCACCTTTAAGCACCTTAAGCATAGACACATTAAGTTTAGGTGCACATAAATACACATGTAGACAGGCCCATTGTGCAATTTATTCTATATATGATCACATGATTTCTAAATACGTTTCACTGACTGAGATGTTGTAGGTAATAACAGTTCTCAAATGAAAATGATTTGCTCTTTCCCTGTTGATAGGCAGGCTCAGAGCTCTATTGTTCTATTAAAAAAAAATAACTTCTCTCATATATTTTTTTCTTTTAATAAATGTGGGCATCCCCAATAGAACTGTGTTCACTCATCCAAATTATTTTAAATTGTTAATTGAACTTAGATACAATTTAGACATGATGAACATTCCAAGATGATCAACCCTACCTCATTCTGGATTTTGACACTTTGTTCTTTAATTAGATGAATATTTTAAATAAGTAGCTATGAGAAAAGGAAATAACTATTCATAGTTTATATTTGTACTAATTTTGTAATTGTGTTAACATCCTACTGTCAGTGTCAATATGTTACTCTAGTTTATGTAGCTCTAGTTTATTTTCCATGAAATCTTGACCAAATGGAGAAATTGAAGAGGGAAGTGCTCTTGAGGAATCACAACAGGGAAAAGAGTATTAAAAGCATGCCTCATAGATGGACACGAAACAGTTTAAGCAGTTTTCTGAAACTAAAAGTTCTTGGACATTAAGATATAGAAATCCCTGCAGGAAAGCATTGGGCTTCACATGACAGACATTACAGGTTTGCCAGTATTGTTTAACATCATTAATGATTCATGATAGGATTAAGCTGCACCCTGTCTGCAGGCTTAAACTGGGATCCAAAGTTATCTTGATAACCTGGAGAAATGGTCTGAAATTAAACAAATGAAATTCTGTAAAGGAAAGTACAAAATCCTTTCAATTATAGGGATGGAATAATTGCATGCACAAATATGGGCTGCAGAATTATTGTCTTGTTTGCAGGATTGCTGAGGTGGACATGCAGGCTATTACGGATTATAAACTGACTAAGACCCAATAGTGTGCTTATTCAAAAAAGAAAAAAAAGAAGAAAAGCCAGTAGCCTATTGCACTCTATTAATAGGTATGTCACTTGCAAGTCAAAGGAAGAGATCCTTCTACTCTGACACTGACAAAGTCCTATCTGGAATACTGTCAGTTTTGGATACTTCACTTCAAAAAAGACACAGACAAATTAGAAATAGTTCAGACAAAAATGAATAGAGGTTTGGGAAACATGATTTATAAGAAAAGGTTGGTTAAAACTGAGAGTATTAAGTCTGGAGAAGTGACAACTGTGGGGAATTTGATAACAGTTTTCAAATACCTGAAGAATAGTTAGACAGAAGATAGTGATAAACTATTCTTTGTGGTCTAATGGGACAGAACAAGCAACAATGGTCTTAAACTGTGGCAAGGGAACTTTAGGTTGGATAATAGGAAAAACGTTCTCAGTATGAGGGTGGAATCAGCTTCTTAGGTTGTGAATCTTCGTCCTTGGAAGTTACGAGCAAGTTCGAATCCTTCTACAGTGAGGACAATCCTGCTTTGATCAGGGGACTGGGCAAGAAGATCTCCTGTGATCTCTTCCAGACCCACTCTTCTAGGATCCTGTGATTCCAATGTTGGTGAGGGTGAAATTTGGACTTGTATCTTCAATTTAAAAAATCAGGTCTGTCCAAAATCTAGTTTATATTTTAGGAGTTTATGAGGCTTAGGATGGGAAAATACAAAAATCATTGATCTTTTGAAATCTTCATTTGAATGCATGAGAATTGCAGAAGACTCTGACTACTTGTTTTAAACCAAAGCACAATCAAGATCCAAAAATGCCAATTAAGAGGCTTAGAAAGCTTCCTTGTAAATGAGAAAAATGGAAATAGAACTCTTCTTCTAGCAGTTCTTTCCAGCAAGGTAATATAAACATTGATAATAATAGAGTCATGTATCTCCAAATACAATGCCATGCAAATGTATGTAGATGGACACGCAGATCAAGTGCATCTTGAAATCACAGAGATTCTACAGTTGTGTATAACTGCTTCATTTAATACAAAAATGGACCAAATCCAAGTCTAATTTCTGATCTGAGAGCTGTATTTCTGCTTGACAAGGGATGCATCTACACATTGCCCTGTGAAAAAGTTATTACTGCACCATGCTTTAGAATTTCCTTTTGGAAGTACTAAAGCACAGCACAGGAACTGCTTGTACTGTGCTGTACATGCAGTGCATGGTTATTTTTAGCAGCTACTTCGCAATAGTGGCATGCTATAAATAGGGGAGCATGCCGCTATGTCAAATTAGTTGCTCGTCACATATAGACACCTGTAGATATTACATTGCCATAGCATGTTATGGCAGTAATGTAGTGTCACATGTACACAGCCAAGGGATCACATATTCTCCACAATGTGCCTCCTCCATTGCAGCCCTCATCACATGTCCTTCACTGTGATACATAACTGGAGAGAAAGAACAACCTAAAGCATAAGGAAAATAATTTATTTTGTCTAAAGCCAACATAGTTGCAAATGAGAAAGGTTTCTCATTGCAATGTGAAAATTATAATTACTGCCCAATCATCCTTTTATTACCAATTGAGTGCTATGCTGCGTTTAGCCCTGCAAGTCTATTAAAGGGAGTTGGACAAGAACTTAATTTTCATATAGAATGTATAATTGTGGGAGAGGATGTAAGACAATGAAAGGACATAGGGGTGACTGATCACAATAGAAATCTATATGCTCAAGTAGCATAAAGAATCTGTGAGGTCAGGGATGCTTTTGATAGTAGACAATTCAACAGACATACAGGGGGGGAAATATGGTCAAGCTTTGTGTCTTTCTATTGCACACTGTTCTCCATGCTGAGAAGAGCCTTTAAATGCCATAAGACTCCCCAGAAACTCCTCTCTAAATCAAGGTACGTCCTAAGGCTAGCTTTATGGCAGTGCATCTCCATCATACCCCTACACACAGGACTGAGTGCTTTAATAATACCCGAGTCCTTACAAATTTTAATAGCAAAGGCTTATTTAAATAAAAAATGATCATATTCAAATTGTTGCCTTTGTGTGTTACCCTCTCAAAGACAGAAACCTCTCTCTGTCTCAGTTTGCTATTAACATCGAAGGCCTTTTGTGTTATCTTACAATTACTATCACATTCAATAATTTAAAGAACTTTGCATTTTAATGGCCCAAACCCACGGACAAAAAAAATTATGAAAGTCAAGCTTTATTTCTACATTAAATAATATACGTGGCAGATAAATATGTCTGACAGGCTTTTGATCACAGTCACTGATTTTTATTAGTTCTAGTGCTCTGTCATTCAGATGTTATCCATTTTGATAGGGTTATACATCTCAAAGAAAATACTACTTCAGTTTCTTTATTGAAAGAAAATAGAAGTCAGACATTATAGCTATCAAGTCTCAGTAGTTTGGCAGAAATTAAGCAACATCTTCTGCATACTAACAGCTCAGTACAAATAACACTTCAAGGTAATTCTGCTTGGAGGTCTGGGAGTGTCAGGTACTGAAAATTGTAATTAGTTTAGTTAATGTGGTTGATTAAATGAAGGTTTCTATAGAGTGGATTCCAAAAAGGATTGGATTCCTTTGAGGCAAAAGAAAATGAAATAGAAAAAAAGGACCATTGTTTTCTTAGGTTCAAAATGCTAGAGATCAAATTATTCACCTCTATGCTTTGTTCAAATAATATTCAGGTGTTTTTTTTTCTGATACCATTTCCCTGGATTTTCAGAAGGCATGATTATATAGTGTATAATGTATAGTTACACGGTACTGTATAATGTTAACAGTTACTGTTAGAAAGTGCTAAGAATGCAGTCTGCAAGGAAATAGTTTGGAAGGTTTTCAAATTCCAATCAGTATCTGGTAGCCTATGAAAGCTTAGGTCATTTTGAACATGTTAGTCTTTAAAGGCAACCCTGCCTTGCCTTGTAAGAGCTAACTACTTTGCTTTGCTCTGCCATAAATGAAGGTCACCTCTAACTAAAATGTGTTATGAGAACAATGCCCCAAGCTTCAGTAACATTTATCTTACTGTCTATAAATTGTTGCCAAGATCTTTACAGAAAATCAGGGTTTATAGAGTTGATCAAAAAAGGTGACACCAGTTCCCTAGAGGCAATGGGAACTAAAGTGGCCTTTTATGCACCTTGGGGACAGATCCAATAAATGGATAATTCTGTAATGCCTAAATTTTAGGTCCTGAAGTGGAAACCAAAATCTAGCACTAGTTGACTAAATGTAGTTTATAATGAGGCAATGTGCCTCAGGAAAGCAACCCAAGAAAAAACATGTTGAATGAGGAACCATCTAGTGCAAATTGATAGAAAACTTTAAGCACAGGGATGTATCTGAAATCCCACCCCTCTGGAACTAAGGCACTGGTTCATCACTGTAAGAGATCTCTTCATCTACTTTGGCGCCAAAAGCACCTATAACTTTTCTTTCAATTACCTGAATATGACATATTCTTTCTTTAAGATATAGCCGGTGGAAACAATTGTAGTCTATGCTTTGGAGTGGTAGCTTGTGATTAGAGCATTCATACAAGAATTAACATATACCCAAGTATTCATACCCTCTTAAGTCTGAAGTGCTTCAAACCAACATCTCTAACCTCCCAGGGGAGTGCCCAACCACCAGATTACAAGTAAGTTATAAGCAAGTTTCAGTAGAAGCTTCTGTTGAAGGTGGGATCTGTGCAGAGAAGAATGACAGAGTCCTTGGGACAGAATGAGATAATCAAGAGAGGAGCGGATGCTGTAGCAGCACTTGAATGGAATGTGTGTGGGCAGGGAGGGGATTTGTCCTGGATACTGAGCTCGGTTCCTGAGACGACTTATGCATTTTACACTCACATCAGATTACAACCATAACCAGGCCATGAAACAAAGACCAGAATTAACAAGTTCCTCCTGTCAACTTAGTGCTCTGACTGCTAAATTTCTGTCACAATATCTTTTTTATTGCTCTGTTTCTGGTCCTGTGGTTCTTACATTGTTTATGCATCCTGGGTACACCCAGGAATCCCTGTCCACAAGTGGAGGGGATGAGGTGGTCAGGCAAGAGTGCTGTGAGAAGGGCCTGCCACTAGGGAGCAGCTCCCTCTTTTTTCTATAGAGCCAGGCCAGGACAAAGCATTTAATTATATACAAATGCATTGCTATACAAAATAAATATAAATAAGATACATTAAATATTTATAGTAGAAGTCGTATGTGAAACTGCATACAATGATATGCATTCAACACATTGCACCACTTTGAGAGACTGCAAAACATAGAACAGGTAACTGAGAACTCAGTACACGTGATCCATAGTGCAGGCAATAATTAACTCCCCTGCACAGATGAACATTAACACCCTGGAACAGGTAAGTCAAGACATCAACTCAGTAAACGCATATAAGCATCGACTAAGATAAACCCAGGTAAGTTGAGGTAGCAATGCAACAGAAGTACACAGGCAACAATACAGGTTAGTTCAAGTAATAGGCAGTAAACATATATAGGTAACAAAACAGGTAAACCAGTATAAACCCCCTTAAGGAGTACTCATAACTATATTAACATCAACACTATGAAACAAACATCAAACACAAAATATGAGGTGCACTCAGAACTCCATAGGGTGTTCCCTGGAGCCCTTCCCCTTTAGGGCCCGGGATGTGGACACACCCACCCCCCACAATGAAGGAATGTGAAGGCTGCAGAACCTCCCCTCCTAAAGCCGCCTCACCTGTGGGACCCACTTCCCCAGCAACTCCCACTCCTGCTCTGAAGCAGACAAGGCTCATAACCTGATGGTCAGTCCCACAGGGGCCTCTCTCCAGCAATGCCTCTGGCTCCTCTTGATGGTTTGGTGCCCTGCTCTAGGCACCCAGGGCCCTTCTGCTGCCTGGAGCATCATCGCTGCTGACTCTGGGCCCAGCCTCCCACCTGTGCTTTCCCGATGGCCCTGTGCCTCACTCCAAGCACTGAGGGCTCTGTTGGCTAAGCCAAGCCATACTACCTGGGCTTTGGCTGCCCAACCTCATGCCAGGGCTTTCTCTCCTGGTCCCTGCTCAGGGCTCCAGGGGCTTTTTCTGCAATGCTAAACCATGCTAGTGGCTTTGGCTGCCTGGTCTCATGGTGGGACCACTGGCCCAAGCCACCCCAAGTGACTCCAGGGCCTGACTCTATGCACTGTCCCTGTGCACCATGGATGGAGCCAAGCAGCCTCAAGCTGCTTCCTGGGTCTGAGCCTCACACCGCTTGGATCCCCACCCCACCACTTGGACCCATGGTTCCTTCAGGGGCTTTCCAGAGCACTGGCTCCATGCACTGAGCAACTTTCCTCAGCTCTTCTGGACCCCACTCTTCTTGAGTCTCCTGTTACATTGGCCCAGCATGTCAAGCATGCTGGACTTTTATTTACACTGGAGGCCCCACCCCAAAGTCTATTGGACCTGTAAAGCACAGTCTTCAATCAGGTCCAGGGGCTCTTTGCCCCTGCCCCTCTAAGCAGGGGTAGGGCAAGCCCCCTCCCCCAGCTGCTACCTGACTGGTAGGAATGTTTCACCAATCAGAAATGTCCTTCTCCAAGCTTGGCTTGCTGGGCAAAAGCAGTGATCTCGCCCCATTTCTACTGAACCAAAAATGGATGGTCCAGTAGAAACGTCTACCACTTCTGACAAGATAAAAGTCAGCTCCAGTAGTGTCTACTGGTGAATCAAAGGCTTGTACACATATGGCAGAGTATGTGCCTTTGGTTGTGTGTTGTTTTTCTGTATTTATCTCCCCCCCCCCCACACACACACACACACACCTTTTCTCCTCTGGCCTGTTGCTGAAAAGAAAACATGTTCTGGTTATATAGGCAAAATGGCTCCTGTTGTTCTGGTCATGTGCCCTGCACATAGAAAGCTGGATAAAATATGTAACATCCCCTGGCCTGATTGGTCAAGGGAGGTCAAAGCCTTTTTTCAGGCTAATCGGTAAAAGAGACTGGAGAGCAGCACTCCCTGACTGGCCAAGGCTAAGGTGATGTCATGCTAAGGGATATAAAGTCAGCTAGGGAAACTCAGGTAGAGAAGAGAGAGAATGGTAATTGTCCCCATGTCTGGGAATTCCTCTCTCTTCCTTTTCTTCCCCCTGTTATGAATCTTGAAGGCATTAGGTCATTGATTCCTGGGGAACAGGGCATTGATTCCTTGGGTCAGTTGGTCAGGAATTAGGCCTGACAGTTTTTAAACATGGTTGAAACCAGGGAGTTTCTAATCCTGGCAACTTTGGGCCAGAGTTAAGGTTTGTAACCTTCTGCTCCCAGGGGAGCTGTATGACCCAAACTACCTGCAGCCCAGACCTAGAGGGTAAGCCTGGCTTTCTCCCTTTGTTTCTTTTGATGATCTTTTGCTCCAACCAAGCTATGTGGTTGCACCCTCTGTAGCCAGTAATAAACCTGGCTACCTTTTGATTTTTTTGTTGCAGTTTCTGTCTCAGCAGGTCATATAATCCAGCTCAGAAATTTTGGGATGCGTGTCTACTGGCACAACTGCAGTTATCCCCCCACACAGAGCCTCTCTGGAAGCAAAGACTGGAGCTCTACCATTTCTCCAGGACTGATGAGGGGCCCCTTGCACCACCACAAACATTCAGCCAAGTCTGAATGCTCATGTAAGTTTTTAGCCTGCATACAGGACCTCCACCTAACCCAGGATGTACATAATCCTAGCAGAGGAAATGCCTTGATGGATTTGGTCCTTGCCACAGGTGATAACCTGGTGAGGGATCTGCAGGTGCTCAGCTACCTAGGCAGATAGGGATCTGTGGGTACTCTTCCTCCAGTGACCATCATCTCCTGAAATTTACTATCTGGCACAGGGTGGTGAAAGCAAGCAGTAAGGCAAAAGTCCTTGACTTCAGGATGGCCAACTTCAATGAGCTAAGGAGATTAGTAAGAGAGACATTAGGGACAGAGCTTCAATGAGGTAGGAGTCCAGGACAGGTGGTTGTTTTTTAAGGAGACAATCCTCTGAGTTCAAAGGGAGTCAGTCCCAACATGAACTAAAGGGGACCAAAAGTGCTAAAAAGCCCCCTTGTCTTAGTAAAAGCATCCAGGAGGGCCTGAGGGCAAAAAAGGTGGCATACAATCAGTGGAAACAAGGGGTAATCACCAAGGAAGATTACAGCTCCATTACTTGTGAGTGCAGGGAGGCAGTTAGGAAGGCCAAGGCAGAGATGGAACTAGGGGTTGGCAACCAGAATTAAGGATAACAAAAAGTTCATTTTCAAATACATAGGGAGTAAGAAGAAGGCACCAGGTAACATGGGGCCCCTATAGGACAAATTTGGTGATTGCCACAAAGGAAAAAGCTGATCTTTTCAATGAATTCTTTGTCTCCGTATTTCTGAGCAGGAACTGGGACAACTCCCCCACTAGGATTATGGACAGACTCAGGGAATATGGCACCATGCCTAGGGTCAGGGATGATCTAATTAAGGAACTCTTGGAGGGACTGGACACGTATAAATCATCAGGTCTGGATGCTCTTCATCCAAGGGTACTGAAGGAATTGTTGGAGGTCATAGCAGGGCCCCTGGCATGGCCGTATGAGTGCTTATGATTCTCTGGCCAGGTCCAGGAGGACTGGAAAAAAGGGGAGAAAGGAGAACCCGGGTAACTTTAGGCTAGTTAGTCTTACCCCATTCCTTGGAAAGTCCTTTGAGAAAACTATCAAGGAACACATCTGTGGGAGCCCAGCATGGGAGATAATGCTTAGGGGCAACCAGCATGGGTTCACTGAAGGCAGATCCTGCCTAACAAACCTTGTTTCCTTTTATAACCAGGTCACAAAGTCCTTGGATGAGGGCGTTGAGGTGAATGTCATTCGCCTGGACTTCAACACTGAAACACCATTGACCCTGTTTCTCACCCCATTCTCATAAAAAAAAAAACAACAACAACTAGGCAACTGTGGCATTGATGTTTACACAGTCAGATGGGTGGCAAATTGTCTCAATGGTCACACCCAGTGAGTGATAGTGGATGGGTCATTTTCAACCTGGAGGGATGTGGACAGTGGAGTTCCCCAGAACTCAGTCCTCAGGCCTGTTCTATTCAATATCTTTATCAGCAACTTGGAGATGGGAGTGGAAAGCACACTGACCAAATTCTCTGATGGCACAAAGATGTGGGGAGAAGTGGGCACACTGGAGGGCAGGGACAGAATCCAACTAGATCTAGACAAGTTACAGAGGTGGGCAGATGAGAATAGGATGGAATTCAATGGAGACAAGAGCAAGGTGCTGCATCTAGGGAGAAGGAACCTGCAACATACCTACAGGCTGGGGAACACCTTTCTCAACAATGCAGTGGCTGAAAGGGATCTTGAAGTCATCGCTGAAACCAGGATGGACATGAGCCACCAATGCAAGGAAGCAGTCAGTAAGGCTAGCCACACTTCGACATGCATCTACAGATGTATCACAAGCAGGTCCAGGGAGGTGATCCTTCCCCTCTATGTGGCATGGTCAAGGGGGCAGAAGTCCAGGCCCTATGAAGATAGACTAAAGGACTTGAATCTAATCAGCCTCTACAAGAGAAGACTGAGAGAAGATCTGGTGGCCATCTGTAAACTCAGCAGGGGAGACCAGTGAAAAATAGGTTAGGTTCTGTTCCCCTGGGCACCACTTGGGATAACAAGGAATAATGGCCACAAATTGATTGAAAGCAGGTTCAGACTTGATATCAGGAGGCAGTAGTATATAGTTAGGGCTGCCAGGCTCTGGAATGGGCTCCCAAGGGAGGTGGTACTCTCCCCTACCATGGGAGTCTACAAGAGGAGGTTGGATAGATATCTGGCTGGGGTATTACGATCCCAGTACTCGTTCCTGCCTAGGGCAGGGAGTCGGACTTGATGACCTGTCCAGGTCCCTTCTGATCCTAGGAACTATGAACTATGAACAAAACTACTGACTGCAAGTAACTTCCTAATGTGTGGTGAACCATAATTGTAAGACAGCTCCACCATGGACCCTGGAATTAACCCTTTAGGGAGCCCCAAGTCCCAGACCAGCCAGGGCTGGAATGAAGTCTCTTTAACAAGGTTCAACCTATGTACTGCAGTTGTAGAGATAATGTTTATATTGTGTTGAAGGTTTTGGTTTTTATTTTATTTTTTATTTGCATTGTGTTAGTATTGTATTTAATGATTTATACTTCTTGCAAAAATGAGGATTTGTCTGTGTAGAATACTCCAGTCAAATTTAGCATTCCCAGATTTCTGGGTGGGGGCTTGTGTGACTGGTATAATTCATTCAGTACCCTGAAATGTGAAAACAGCTCTTCTTATTGCCAACCGGTGCTTGGCAGAAGTGTTACACCTTTATGATAAAAAGTGATGCACTGTCTTCAAATATTCCAGAATGCATTACTCCAGGACCTTCTGCCTCCCCTTCAGTAAGAAAGTTTGTCACTGAGGCTGCACTCTTCTTTTGTAGCCCAGACACAACAAACCATCTCCCTGACAGCTGAGAGACTGAGAAAGCCCATGCCATCTCTACAGCCCCCAAGTAGGGTTTGAATCTCTACCACCCCAAGTAGGTGAAGGAACCCCACCCACAAGCACCTGACCACAACCACAGACTTGTCCCCACCACGGACTCAGAGCAGCTGAGCCCAAAACAGCCCCTATTGGATCCACAGCCCTTGTCCCAACTCCTGGTCAAAGACCAACTCAACTCACTACTACTGTTCCAGAAGAAGCCAGCCCTCTCCCACTCCTGTACATGGACATGGACAGGCACTCCCACCCCTTCTTTCCTAGAACCTACTGACCCACCCCATCCCTGGAATTGACCTTGAAAGGCTGGTCTGTGTCTGTTAGGAGGGGCAGGAGTTGATGATTCCAGTTCTGGTGAGAGCTGGGTTTATGCAGATTGGGTGGCTGTGCCAAACCCCAGCCTCCACACACATCAGAGAGAAGTGGTGCCCAAATTTTTGGCTCCACTGACCAGATGAATAATGCAGGGTCTGTCCATGGGCCTGATCCATGCACCGGATTGGGGCCTGGCCCCATGCACCAGTTTATGACTCTGATCCTGGTCCTCCATGCTAGATTATGACCCACAGCCCTGGCTCCAGCCTTGTTCAATAGATCAGGCCTATGGGCCAAAGATTGAGCACCACTGTCATAGACCTTACCCTGCTGTACTTGTAACCCCTGGAGTATTCTCCTCTATACGGTATGGTCCATCCTGGAGCCCCCTGATCCCCACCTCCACAGACTCATATCTGGCAGCATCTGGATCCAATAGTTCTCAACCTGGAATTATCTAATCTTGACCCATGAACACTCAACCCAGTAGTAGTCAATCTGACAGCACCTTACTTGGAAGAGGCCTGACCCCAACCAGGCTCAACTGACCTGCACTAGAACTGGGTCCATCAGTTGGTGTCAGAGGGGAGGGGCTCCATACTGGTCTGCTGGAGAGGAAAATGACAGTCTTGAACAGATAGCAGATAGGCCCTGGGTCTACTGTCTTGAAACCTGAAAGCTAGGAGAGGGTGGAGGCAAGGGAGAGAGACAGGGACATATTGTGGGACATGGGGCATAGTCCTTCAGGGAGACCAGTCACTCAGCCCTAATCTGTGTCCTCAACTGCTGTCATTTGTCCCTAAGCAGGCAGGGAAACTGCAAGGCATGTCCTGGGACACACACACAGAGACTGCTTGGTTAGGTGCCATCAGCTAAATAGGCTGTCTACAGAGCACCTAGACAGGCCATGTAACACTTGTACAATGCTTTACCAATAGGTTTCTCTATAAGGAAAATAAAATCAGTAGAGATTTTATAAATATCTTAAATATTTATCAATAAATATCTTAGATATTTCGAATACTTGTATGTACTCACAATGTACTTAGGTAGGATTTGAGCATATCCTTTGCATCATGCCCCTCAGAGATCATAAGAATCATTTAGTATCTGAATCACAATGGGGATTAGAGGGGGGAGGTCATGTGCCCAGCAGGTCTGACTGAGGTAGTACTGGGTATGTGTGAACACACAAAATTAACCATCTACTAATGAACTTTCATGTTAAGGTTTAACATTCAGTAACTTTAATTCACTTTGATGCTGATATACTGTATATACTGTAAATTCACACCAAATTTTATCACAAAATAACTTGTTTATATATCTGTCTCTCTAGTCTGAGTCCAGAATTCAATGGTCAGTAGACAAACCTGTAATCTATCACACTTCCCTGGACCAGGTGCTTGCTTGGTCCTCTTTTAGAGAAATATCTACCATTTATCTAAATATATTAGAGAAAAGCACAAAGGAAAACAATATTTAAAATTAAACAAACACATTTTTTATTAGTTTTTGCCTTTGCTATTAGCCAAGTACTTTTAGCATTCGCCACCTACCAGTATAGACCCTCAGTGCACAGTTACTCATTTATGCTGGCTGCCCTTGTTTATCTTTAAAGGTCTGTCTCAGTGCCTCTTATAAATTGGTCCCTCGCTTGTTCTTCAGGACTATTACCATATTCAGAAAGATTGATCTCTCTCTCTCTCTCCCTTTCAGGCTACCCAGGGTGTTTCTGACTGGTTTGATTGGTTTCTTAGAAGTAATGCTTTTGGCTATGAACCAGAATAGCTTTTTATACATAGGATAGTTTCTTAAGTACTGCATGCAGATCTCTAAACTGGGAGTGCAATTATCATATTCCGGAGAAAAACATCAGGGATATCAGTAATTAAATCCTATTAGCAACATCTACTCAATGCATATTTTTTCCTGTTAGACTCCTAAGCAAAAATTAATAAGAAAATAATAAATAATAAAGCATCCCTGTGATGGTGACATGCTGCCATTAGGGACACAGGGCAGACCAGAAGAAGGTCCTAGGGGACCGGCAGACCCAAGGGAGGAAGAAAAGAAAGAACACTTACCAGCAGGAGAAGCGAGGAGGCGGGAAGCAGAAATGCAGCGGTGGCAGCTGCAGCCACCGCCATTACAGCCGCGTGAGCCACTCCTGTGCCACGCATTTAAATGGCTGTTACTAACAAGGGGAACAGCTGAGCCAATCACAGCAGCCTCACCGGCTGCTGCGGGAGAGTTTAAAAACTCTGGCAGGCGTTGTGGCTGGGGAGGAGAAAGGCAGGCAGAAGAAACAGGCAGGGAAACTGCAGACAGGGATTACTGCCGCTCCCCAGGAGACTTTCTTGCATAGAGACAGTACTCTCTAAGCACAGAGGCTGGGAGAGACTAATACAGCACAGAGTGCTCTAGCTGGGTTTGCTTTCACAAGTCAGTTTGAGCAAGGCTCAGCTCCAGGAAGTCCTTCAGGGACAGTAGAATACTTCTTCTAAAGGGATAAAAAAGTCCCAAAATAGAGAGAATTTATGGCCAGGTCTACGGGGCACAAACAGGACACCAACATCAGTCCGCTATCAGGAGTCAACAAGAACCCATGGACCATCAGACCAAGGTCTTTCAGCAATAAACCAACAAGTGACCGGTTGGCGAGTGGACAAGGTGTAGGGGTAGCAGAGCCTCGTGTAACATTGGACCTCGTGGTTGTGAGTACCCTCGGTGGGACGCCCCTCCAGTGTCTAAGATCTCCACTGAACCCCTCCCTTTAAAATAAACAAGTTCCATCAAAGTCGTGGCAGACGAGATGAGGGAGAGGGGTGACCCACAAGATGGTATTAGTGAACACGACCAACCGTCATCACAATCCCTTCTTTTGTTGCTAAAGCACCTTAAATACTCTTTTATGTAGCAAATTTGAATTTCCTGGAAGCTAAAGAAAAATTGGGCTGATCTTTATGTTACTGACAATATCATTTTGATAATCTATAGTTGGATGATTCTGCCTATTTTGGTTCTACAGCAGACTTCATCAATAATTGGGGGGGGGTTCTTTCCCTTTTCAATACCCAGTAATGATGTAATAGAAAACATTTATGCGTGCTGATAGCTGCATATATGTAAATAGGTCCATTCAATATATTGGGAATACTTGTATGTTACACCCATATATATGAAGGTGCATGAAGAACAGAAGTTTTGATAATCAAAATATACAAAATGATGCTGAAGTCAAATATAAATTATTCAGTCTTTAGTGCATTTTAGTCTTTCTCCATATAGTTCTTCTTAATTGATACCTATAGAAAAGTAAACACTTCTAACATAAGAAAATATTATTCTGTGATGAGCAGTACAATTAATTAAAATTCAAATGCATATTATTTATTTATTTTAAAGTGTAATAAAATACACATCTGCTAGTGCAAGATGACTGAAAAACCACAACAGGGATACCTCATACAAATAAAGTTTCTCAGTCAACCCCCACGCAGTATACAATCATTCCATAATTATCAGCAAATAATGAGGTCATAACATAATATGCCTGAGTAGATGTAGCCAGATATAAAGAATACAATCATACAGTTAATGACTACAACCTTAATGTGGACATTAGCCAAGATGCAGAGTAGGCATAATTAGTATTTGTCCCCTCCTGATTTTGTTCTCCCACCGTGCTAATAAATAGTTAAGTTCAGATCAGAAAGATCTTGTAGTAACATGAGTATTTCTCAAAGCAAAATGAATTTGATTCTGACTTCAGATAGAAGCAGTCCAGATTAAGTAGACTGTCAATCAGCTCTATACCTCAGAACTTTGCAGATATACCATACCGATGAAGAAGCTCCTATATCCTTTTATAAAGTCTTCAAGAATTGTCTGTCACAACTTTGAATGAGACTTCTGCCACCAGCAGTCCAGGTGTCTTTCTTTTAACTCATCTGGTGCCAGCCATCTGTGTATCAGGCTGGCTTGAAAAGGCATTGGAAAGGAAAGGAAATTAAGGAACAGTGATATTAAGAGCAAATGCTTATTAGAATGCCCTACTCAACCTTCTTTAGAGCATATGTTAAAGCACTCTTCTTTGTGTACAACGTAAAAGCAATGGGATCATTAGCATGTTCTTTGCTACACAAATAGGAGGGCCTGAGTTTTGACTACTAGTTAACCAAGGACATACCAATATTATCCCACAGAAGCTCCTTGAAATGTTGTGGTTCCATTAGTCTGCTTGGATGGACCTTCAGAATTTCTCTAGTGTACTAACACAGAAGAGTCATCCCACTCAAACAAGAGTGTGACGATCAGTTCACAACAAACGTGAAATCTAATCTCCACACCTAATTCAACATGTGGACCATCTGTAGACAACAGATAGGAATAAGTTTTCAAAAAACCCAATTCAGGTTAAGCATCTTACTTAGAGCTGCCTAAACCTGAATCTGCTATGTGCAGGTGTTTGCCTGGGCAGCTGGAACTCAATCAATCAGAAAAGGAGACAACAGGATTGGCAGGTATGTGAAGTGGACTGGGGATTGTGGGGTAGTCAAGGGATTATAACAGCACAGCCCAGGGGATGAGGTGAGTGACTAGGCTTTCCCAACTCCAGGGCTGGGCTGTGAATGCAGGTGGGTGTTCATTAGGCCATTCTTAGGTCAGGTTAACCTAGGCCATTCTAAAGTTAGTTCACCTTCTGAGGACAATTTTTAGGGTGATTTAGGCCTTGTGAATGCCTGCATAACTGGTCCTTTAGGTCAACCTGACTTTGACTGGGTTGATCTAAATGTAACGTGTACATATCCAATAGGTCTGTACAAAGCTTCAGTAGCTGATTCGATTCAGAGGAGATATGGCCTGATTCAGTGGCCAAATCTATGAATCTGAATTGAAATGGGAGACCAATTAAAATCTATGAATTGAATTGGAAGCCTCTGAATAGATTCAGAAAAGACTTGGCCCAATTTGGCGTTTTGGCCATAAACTAAACAGGCAGCAATCCATACCATTCTGAACACAGCTGCTTCCAGTTGGTAAGTCTGTTGTGGTAGGCAGAGAGGGGAGGGAAGGGGAGTGGGGATGGGGGAAGATCAACCCCCTTACGGTGAGGGAGAGATTGGGGTTGGATCTGTGACAAGCTACCTAGCTGAGGTGGGGGGCATGGGATTTAGGGAGGAGGGGAGGGCATGGGAGTGGTCCCACTTGTCCAGGAGGGCATGGGAGTGGGTGTATGCTCCCAGGTCTGTGCAGGGTGGGCTGCAATGGGCTGCATTCTGGGTGGCTAGCCCCAGCGGCCCAATTTTGGGCTGAGCTCCACGGGGTGGGTGGAGCCAGGGGTGCACTCCAGTTGGTTAGCCCCAGCTACAGCCCAGAGCACATCCCTCGCTCCACCTGCCTTGCAGAGTGCAGTGGAGTGGGGGCTAGGAGGGGGTTGCAGCTACCCCAAAAATCCCCATAGCCCCTGCTGCCAGCCCCTCCGCAATCCAGGTACATGCGCACATTACTATGCCCGGGTGAGCAGCGGATGGGCATAACCCTTGCTCCCAGCAACATCTGCCAGTCTGGAGTGTAGCCCTGCCCAGTGCACCCCACGCAGATCTGGGGGCACACATCTGCTCCCATGCCCTCCTGGAGTGGCAATGCATGGAAACACACAGTAGTGGGAGCCCCATCTTCCCTGTGTCCTGCGGCCCCCCACAGCTGGGCAGTTTGTCTCAGCCCCAGCTGCAATCCCTCCTTTATTATGGGGGGCATTAATTCCCCCCTCCCCCATGCCCCTTCCTTCCCCGCTATAGACTTATCAGATGCAGGCAGCTGTGTCCAGTTTGGTGAGGAGTGCTGCCTGCTTAGTCTATGGCTGAATCTCCAAATTGGCACTGAATCTTCAGATCTGAATCAGCTGAATTGAATCAGGACACCAAATCGAATCACTGTGAGTAGTATATAGGCTCTGCCCTTCAATGCAAATGTGACAGGTGGGCGGGACTTCCAGTCCTGCCCCCTTCTCACCACCCCCTTTCCCCTTTTATGGCGTGTGACATCACCAACTCCACCCCCTGACCCTGGTCACGTGGTGCATGACATCAGCAACTCTGCCCCTGACCCCGGTCATGTCGTGCATGACATCAGCAACTCCTTCCCTGACCCCGGTCACGTGGTGCATGACATCAGCAACTCCACCCCTGACCCCGGTCATGTGGTGTGTGACACCAGCACCACGTGGTTCATGACATCAGAAGGACAACCCAGGCAGACCCTCAAAGCCCAACCCCTCATGCTGCAAGATCCAC
>JAGPOW010003316.1:75547106-75557169 GCA_030014935.1 Caiman crocodilus
AATCTCACAGTTACAGCTTTGTCTCTGGGGCCCAGTTAGTTCCATGAGCAGTTAATTCATCAGTTTGGTTAAACTTATGACAGACAAGTCATTTGCAAATTTGCAAGCTTATATTAACTAATACTATCTATTTAGGCAGAATACCAAATGCCTCCAAGAAGCACACATCATTGCTTATTAATCCCTCTGGTTCTGGCTGTCACAATAGGGCAAAATAGTTGTATTCTTATAAAAATTCTTTAAGTGAGCCGCCAAATGAGGTAGCCAGGAGCAAGAAAGAAGTATATGGCTATACATATGTGTACACATATACACACTAGTCCAGATCTTCCTCAGCAGAGTGATCATATGCTTCCCAGAGACCATAATCTCTCTCCTTTTCTTTCATTAGGCAACTGTTTGTGCCTTTACATCATTAAGTACTAAGTAAGCAATTGTTTACAGACAGCCAATGGGAAATGTTAGACATTGCCATATGGTGATGTATATTATCAGGGATCCTGGTTTTCTCTGACTTAAAAAAAACAAACAAACCAAAAAACACCCAATTTTCAGTTAAAAAAGTAACCCCAAATCCACGTTTTTCATGATTTAAATATTTTAATGAAATACCTCTAATACATACATACAGAGAGGGATATGTTCACCATTCATAAGTTGACCCACAAAATGTTATCCACTCATGTTTTTCTGAGACCCGCTTGTACACTAGCACCTATGAAGTCAAGAAAGAGTCATTCCTTTATCTATTCTTCAAATATTTACGTTTTTGTTTCGTTCTTTTCTGTTGTTTTGTTCCAGCAATTAAATTAATATTTTTGACTTAAAACAAAAATCCAGATTATACCACTAGGCGCCTCCAATTTACATGTTGCAGCACACCTGGTCCAATAAAGATCTTTTTAAAAATGTGGTTAGGTGGCTAAGATTCTTATACATAGCCAATAGAGAGAGTTAGGCACCTCCAAAGAGTGATTCAGAAACCTCAGGTGATGTTAAGTAGGAGCCACTGGGAGAATTAGCCCATAAGAAACCATAATAAGTACAGGATAGGTCTTAAATATTGCCTCTCTCTGGAGATTTGATGTCTGAGACAGACTCCAGAATCTTCTTCTGAGAGTAGATGCCTGTTTTTGTTACATAACTTTTTTTGCTATGAAAACTGAAGATATTTGTGATATTTTTTTGCTATGAAAGCTGAAGAGTTTTTTTTCCTTGGGTACTTAATAAATTGTGTTGCAGCTGGATTAGGGATATTTTGGCTAAGTTTTGGTGACTCAGAGAGCATCTACATATTACCCTATGTTGCTGTAACGATGCACTATGTCACCATACAATATACTGCTGCAATGTAGTTATCATGTAAGTCTACTCATGATCCATCGTTACTTCATCATAGTGGTGAGCTCCTCCATTTTAGCATGCCACTATGGTAAAGTAGCACAAGAACTAATTGTGTGTCTCATGCACAGTGCAGTACGGGCAGCAGTAAAGCATGGTGCTATAACAATGTCATTGTTGGGTAACATGTAGACATGCCCTCCAGTTCCTAAATTCTGCTTTAGAACCATTGAGGCACCTAGTTTCCCAATCTAGATATGTTCCTAATATTGGGTAATCTTAGTAACTGATCAGGCCTAACTATACCAATAAGTATAAGTAGGATACTATTATAACTAGTGTACTAATTCATATATAGTTTAAACTATATCCCTAAGATATCAATCAATACATTTTTTCCTATAAAGTTTTTGAAATAGTTAATCCTGAAAAAATTCTATGATATTTGGTGACAAAAATCTATGATTTATTAAGGTAATAACTATATGCTATAAATGCAGTGCTCTGTTGAGTAATACATCACTGCTTAAACTGGTCTTTATAAAATTACTTTGATTATTGAGCCAGGAATAGTTGTAATAATGAATCCCTAATTGCATTGAATATATAGTATTCTATATATAGATTTCTGCCTTATCTTAACTGTTCCTATATTAATATATATGCAATATGTTTGCAATCTGGCTGCATTATTTCCTTCAAATAGTTTGAAGCACTGGACCAGTTTGAATGTGCATGCAGGTGCTCAAGTTTATTGGTGTGCTTGCCAGGCACAGGATAACTTTTGTGAAGATCTCTGTCATCCAGGAAAGAATGTTTGAAGGCTGAAGGGTTATATAATAGTACTCATCTCTAAAGATAATTTTTGAGTAGATAGGAAGAGAAATAAAGTGTACTTTATAAAGCCCTTCAATGTCATCATCATGGTCCTGTATCTTTCTCATAAAACAAAATAGAGTAGAGCCTGTTTCTATCTAACTTTCTCCTTGTGCACTGTTATGGGTCAGAAGGAATTTGCTTTATTAGGCAGAGATGAGTAGGGAAATATTTACACTTTTACTGTTCTGACAGAACGATCAGATGTGGCAAAATGTTGTTGAAGGGTTTACGTCAGCAAAGCAGAATTTGAAAAATAGACTTGGTATCCATATTCAAGGAAAAAGTATTTTGTCTTAAGACTACTGAAAAACAAAAAGCTATGGCTCATAAAAAAATGCTACATTTTGTCAATTCATTGAATCTTTCATTGACACATTGAATCAGTTCTTCCATTAAAAATATTACCTTATATGAAAATCTGAGTGCCATAAACATGGAAATTGGGACTTAAGACACTGATACTACAAAACTTATACAGGGTGCATCTACACAAGGCACTACATCTCTGTAGCAATGCACTATGGCAACATAGCATTGGAGGACAAAAACTGTGATGTTGCAGCAACGTCACCTATAGCTACATGCTCCCTTGCCACAGTGATGTAGTGGCTAAAAATAACTGTGTGCTGTCGGCTTTAGGATATACTAAATGATGGTGCAGTAACAATGGTGCCGTAGGGGCACATATAGATGCACCCACAGGATTTTTTTTTTTTCAAATGAACAATTTAGTCAAACTTTAGGGTACTACTTGTATGAATAAAATTGAATACGTGTTTAAGTGACTGCAGCACGTGGACCTTGTTTTTCTAAGTGGAGCTCTTTTGAATCTTTTAAACTTAGCCACAAGCAAGGGTCATTTAAAAAAAAGGGCCATTTCCAAAAGAGCTACAATGTCCTGCAGTCATTTATGCATGCAACTGGTATGAGAGGTTTAAATGTCTTGAGTTAATTGTTCCTGCAATTAAAAGGTGGTAGGAACTTACCATGCCTCAGCTTTTCCACGGTAGGTGGTCTTAAGCCTGATTTTACTCTATTGTAGTTGCATCTACATGAGACACTTACCATGGAGTCGACTAATTAGCTTCAAAGTAAATGTCTCAGCATCTATGTGTGTGCCCCTATTAGGGTGTAGGAAACTAAAAACCCTGTTCCAGAGTGGTTTTATGTGCAGCTGTACATGTATAGATGCTGACCCAGCGGGCTGGGGTACATGGGTGCTGCAGTGTGAGGGCTGTCTGCTAGCTAGTCCCACACTGAAGTACCCTTGTTCCCTAGCCAGCCCTTTCTCAGAACATTCAGCCTGGTTGGAGCAGTCCTGGGCTGGCAGGCTGAACCTGGAGCCCCCTGCCAGCTAGGGCTCCTCCAACTTGACTCAATGTGTTGTGCATGAATAAATTCTGAAGCTGATTGCTCTGGAGTTAATTGCTCCCAGGCGCAGATTCAAACAGTGCACCCAGGAGCAAAAAACTCCACAGCAAAAAGCTGAAGAATTTATTCATGTGCACTAATTGTATGTTTAGATGTGCCCTTTGAGAGCTAAACCAATTAATCTTATTCCTGAAAACAAAAATAAAAAAAAAAACAGGGTTAAGTTGCTTTTGTTTTGATCCCATTTACTAAGGGATGCTTAGTGGTACACTGTGGAGAATCTAAGACGTGTTAACATACAATCTTCTGTTAGTTGCAGACCCATGTGCTGTTCATGGTCCTGCAATTGCTTACTTACTCCCAATGGCCAACCAGTACTTGTAGAACTTTGACTTCATTGATGATGCACCTCCAGTCTCTCCTATTGTGAACTATCTCCTCCCAGTGCTATTCTACTTGATGTACCTTCAGGTCTCTTCTTATGTTGTCCATTAACTGTTGTTGAGTGTAACAGGTAACAACTGGCACCCTATAACAAGGAGAGCACTACAAAGACAACCAAAACAGTGAGGCCATTTAAGAAAAGAATTTGTTTGGACCTGGACACAGGTAGCTGGCAGGGCTAGGACTAATGAGCAGCCCCTGTGCTGAGACCAGCTAATAGGCCAGGGTGGCCAGAAACGGTGGGACTCAGGGTAACTAGATTTGCCCTCAGGCTGGAGGGAGACTATCCTTAACTTGGGAAGAGGCAGGATCCCTCTAAGCAGGCTGCAGTGATGCCTGGAAGCAAAAGGGGAAGCCCTAGTATGTAAGGGCCAAGAAGAGAGATTTTTCTGGATTTTTCCTTTTTCCTTTCACAGGACCTACAAGGGATAAAGGATTGATGTTCAGGAAGTGCTTGTTTATGAGTGCCTGGAGAGATGATATTTTTAGTCAAAAGAGGTTGCCTGCATTTTATTTTAGTCTATCCAGAGGACCAGAAGTGACTGCAAGATAGATGTTGCTTTGCAGATGCCTTAAAGCACCCTGTGTCCAAGAGGCCATACATGGAAAGAAAGAAGGAGAGAAGTCAGTGGAATTGAACCCTTTTTTTAGGCTGGGTAACCTAGAGGGCCAGAGACCTATTGTGGAGCCTAATTCCCAGCTATACTATTTCTCCTGAAGGGCCAAGGCCAGACTAGCTGGACCCAGGGCTGAAGGGAGCAGCTATAGCAAATTAGACCCCAGCCAAGAGGGTCAAGGTCTGGATAAGTGTGAAAGGCAGAAGCCAAGTGGTACAAAAGAAGCCATACCCCATACCTGCTTTCCTCAGAAGCTAAGGGTGCCCCAGGATGATTGATTCCATCAAGATGTAGCAGGAAAGATAGAGGGCAACATCTCACAAGAGCTAGGGAAGGTGGGCGGGGGGAAGGCTAGCCAGCTGCTGGAGCATATGTAGGGTAGCCTTGCATCCCCATTTGGCTGGAACATGCCAGGATTCTGTAGTCCAGTCCCAATGATTGGTCAAAAGTCCCAGACTGGGGTCTGGCAGGGAAGTGGAGCAACACAGTGCACCAGGCAGGTGGCTGGGCAGGCACCACCGCTTCTGGGTGGGAACAAGTTGTGTAGACTGGAGCAGGCACCACCCTGCCCATAGGTGGAATCTCCTTGCTTCTGCACAGGAAAAGTGATGCCTGGCCAGCTACTTGCCTCACATACCTTACTGCTCCACCTCCGCTCACCCCAAACTCAGACCCAGGACATAGCTAGAAGCTGAGCTAGCCAAAGAGAAACCTGCGACAAAGTAGATCTTTTAGGAAGAAGGGTGAAAAATATATCTTCTTAACAACTTATACTTTGGACTAAAACATTTCAAATAATGCCAAAGTTTCTAATTTGAGTGAAATTATTCCCTTTCAGATACAACAGAAGCTATGGGCCTAAATCTGATTTCACATATAGCTGTATAAAACAGGAGTGCCCCTATAGTGATCAGCAGCGCTACCCTTGCAGACATTAAAAGGAAGGTAAAACACTATCTCCCATATGTGCAAGCAGTTCAGAGAGTTTCAGTTCCCAAATATTTCAAATACAAGAGTAAGAATAATTTGCCATTATTCAGACCTCTGGCAGACAGGGTGCTTGCTGATAGAAGTAGCACCATATTATCTTTTTTTATATATAACAAAACCCATTAATTATTATAATTAATTGAATGTCTGTCAAAAAGTCATGCCTTTTAAAGTTTAGTAATGAAGGGATTAAATTAATGGAGGCAAACATAATATAGCTTTCTATTGATTTTAGGAACTCTGATGGGGCTGTGTAACATGGTCAGTATTTGCTATTACTTTGTTAATGGATTTGAACAGGTTTCATGACCATATTAGAAAAAAGAGAATGGAAGAAAGGTGGTGATTATGTAATAGGCTTAGTAGTTGTTCATGTCAGATTAGTGTTCAATGATTCAGCATTACACCTCCTATTTTGATCATGTTGAAGTTTACTAATCAATTAGATAGCTATCTCTGAGGGTGCAATATATCTTTAGAAAAAATCAATAATTCTATCATCTTCCCTTTTAAAGATAAGATGAACAGTTGGAACAGTCAGAACACATTACTATTATGAATTGTTAGTAGTACTGAAACCAAAGAGATATTAAATGCTTGTTTAGCTAGGATGAAAGGTTGAACTCAAATTTTCACACCTCCTATTTCAGGAAACCATTGCACACTAAAGATCTTTTTGCAGATAGAAGTTTTTACTTGTATATAACCTTAGATATGTTCATTGCTAAACTGGAGTCTGCAAAACTTACTGCTTATCCAACATAAAACCCTGACATGCACATCATCTGTATTCCAGAGGACCATGTTACTGTGAAGGTCAGAACTTAGAGAACTCAAGAGAAATTTTCCCAGAATATGAGACAGTATTGTGTATATGGCATCAACTGAGAAACATTAGCTAGCAAATATGCAAACATTGAGCTTTATATGGTCTCCTGATAGTTTGGTAGCACTACCCACAGTACGTACTCACCTGAAAAAATGTAACTTGGGCTTTAAAACAAAACTGTGAGAAAGTTCAATTCTTCCATGCATACAGACAGAATAAGGATGGTTTGTTGGTCCTGTGCTAACAAAGCACTTACTCATGCAGTTCCAAAAGACTGCTTTTTTCCACATCCCGTTCAACACCTTATATGAAACCATAGAAAGAAACCACAGGGACTCAAATGCTACCAATATAAAGGTCTGCATCTTGTATACTTCAGTTGCTAATAGTACTAACAAAGTATTTGCTCTACGCTCATGGCTATCTGCTAGAGACAGTTCTATGAATTAGGGGTGTACAAAGTAGATAGTATTCAATTCAGATTCGGATTCAGCCTGATTTGGGGGACAGTGATTCAATTAGCTGATTCAGATCACTGTTCCAATTCAATTCACCCAAATCTGAATCTGAAGATTCAGTTCTGATTCAAAGAATCAGTGATTCGGCCATAGACACAGCTTTGCATGTTTTTTCTACATACCTCATGGTACCAGATACAGCTCGTGAACACTGAGATGGTGGGGTGGATGGAGCATTCATTGGGAGCATGGGGGATGGTGTTCCCCCTGCACTCAGCGGCAGACTCAGAAGAGGACTGGAAGTACTTCTGGTCCACTTCGGGGTCTATCGCTGAGCGTGGTGAGGGGGACCCCATTATGCTCCCACGGTATGCTCCATCTGCCCCAGCATCTCAGTACTCATGAGCCATGCCTGGTACCTCGAGGTATGTAGAAAAAACATATAAAGCTGTTTTAAAATACAGTATCCCTTCTTTTTTTGTGCTCCACAGGAAAATCTGAAAAATGTTAAAAATTCTTAAGTGCCACATTGCTGCTGATGGTGCCACCATGGAAACAGAAGTAAAGCAAATCAGGGTTCTGGCAACACTTGTAGCTGCCAGATCACCTGTATGAGACAGCACTGACCCACCCTTTTGGGATCTGTGCCCCAATGGCTCATACCTATCCTGAGCATGCCATGTTAACAAAAACTACTACATTCCCCAATATAAGAACAATGAGGAGAAATAAAGAAGCTTGTTTAGGTATGGCTGTCCCAGCCCTCTAGACCAGGTCCTGGATCCAGTGGTCCATCACCTTTCTGGTATCAGTTTTCATCTGCAACAGCTGATTTAATTAGCCTGGTACTTCAAATGGTAATATTCTGTGTTCTGTGTTCAGGATTCAAAAGCTGATAATGGCATAAGATTTATGACATAAAAGGATATGGCATAAAATATGCTAACACTTTTTCCTGGGACATATTTGTAAACTTGCTTCAGGTCATTCCTGGGATTAGCTGGCCAGTCCATGGACTATTATTGATCACCAACTAGAGTGGCAGCAACTTGGCTAGGAAGGGCAATATGGCCAGATACAGATGTGAAGACACATGTAGCTTGTGTTGCCACAGACCTCTTTTTGGTGCCACTGCCCACATGGCTGGCACACTAAACCATGCATGATGCTGCTAATTTGCAGAGCTGGGGCAAAATTTGCTACTGGGATTTCCCAGTAGCAAAAAAACTCAAACAAAAAAACTCTGAATAAAAAAATGGCACAAAGCACATCAAAGTGGTGTGCAGGAGGACAAACATGGAAATGGGGCCCTGCTTTCCACCTATGCACTCTGTGAAGCCTCCATGCTGAAGCATCCTTCCTGGCTGGCTGGTACACAGTGTGCCTCAAGACAGGGAATCAGGCAGCCATAGGCTGGCTGCTCCCTGGGCTCTGTGTGTCTCAGCTCTGGGGCTTTGCTGTGGAACCCACACTCGGAGCCCCCATCTTGAGGCACCCTGCACAGCCACAGAGCAGCTTGTGGGGATGCAGTTTGTCTCAAGATGGGGGATCAGGGAGCCCATGGTGGCTGACTGGGATGCCTCATCATGGGGGCTCTGCTGTGCACGGAGATGGGGGAGCAGGCAGCACATGCCTTTCCCTGGCTGTCTGGGCCACTGGATTCCCTAGTGCAGGGGCTGCATGCTGAGTAGCCCCCACAGTGAGGCATCTTATGGCTTAGTGAGTCCCTCTGTAGAACATAGAGCAATGGGTCAATGGATCCCAATACAAAGCTCACAGCTTCTGTACATTTTAAAATAGTCATGGGACACTTTACTAAATCTCATGGAATGAGTTTTAGATAAAGTGTCCCACAGCCTTATTAAAGTCTGTGGGAACTTCATATATATGATAGTGAGCCATTTTAATTAAAGCAAGTGTCTTGGAACTGTTTTAATTAAGACATTCTCCCCACCCCAATCACATGTATAGGCAGCCTATATCTTGTGGTCTGTCAGATTCAATCAAGTCTTTCATTTCATATCCCTTTAATATTAATCTGTTTTTGGTTGAGATGCTGCACTGCCTAAGAGACATTTCAGTTTACATGCCTTTTGTTCCCATTATCCTTGGTGGTGTGGGCTCCCTAGCTGGATGATCTTATGTACTATGCTTTCCCCTTTGGAGACCCATTATAGTGCATCATGATATTTATGGAGGAAAGTATTTGTGTCATTTCTGCACTTGGGTGACCTTGAGCACTTGGTAATTATCAATGGATCTGGCAGAAATGATCACTTAGTGCAGCACAATTAACTGAAGCTAAATGCCAGTGAAACAGAGATTATATCTATAGCTATTATGGGAATACCCACACATGCAAGCATATGTGCTTGTAGCAATTCAAATAGAAGCAGTGCAAATTTGAGCCAGGGCTTTTTGCCTCAGCACACATGCTCAGATATGCACTTTGTTGTGGAGCAAATAGTATCACTTGGGGCAAAAGAACTCTGCCTGGCTCCTCCTGGATCTGCAGCCAGGGGGATCTAGAGCCCAGGGCCAGCATCTTTGCTTTCCCCAGCAGTAAAAAAAGATGCCCTGTCCTGGGCCCAGTAGTACAAAAAGGTGCCCTGGCAAATAGCTCAGGGCTACTCACTCTTAGGAGCTTCTGGGGCCCAGCCAACTGGTACCTAGAGACACTACCCTTTGTGCCAGCTGGACTGCTGAAGTAGCCCTGAAAGTTCCCTGCATCCTTTGCCCACTGCAGCAGTATGGCAATGGGGGCTACTTCCTGGCTGTGATCTGCTGTGCACCTGCCAGACCTGGATGGGGACTGCACAGCCAATAGAGGCATCTGCCCCTCTGGGCCAGCTGCCAGTAGGCTGTGGCTTCAGCCTTGGCCTCTGTGTGGCACTACTGCCATTTATTCCCCCTTCCAGGTCATCTGGGAAGCTATTGCCTGGAAGATATTGCAGGTATGGGGGCCTGATTTGAATTGTCAAAGCATATCCTCCTGACCCAATTTGGGCAGGAGGTCAGCCACAGCCAGCTCGGTTCAAGGTGCCAGCTCTGAGCAGGCAGGGTCCTGCCACTGGCCTCCCTAGCAGGAATTCTGGTATTCTCTATTGGAAAACTGAAAAATCCCTGATAAAAAA
>JAGPOW010003316.1:75563209-75585090 GCA_030014935.1 Caiman crocodilus
CCATCCACCACCACTCTCTGGGAGCGCCCCGTCAGCCAGTTTCTGACCCACTCAACTGTGTAGGGGTCAATGCCACAGATCCCCATCTTTTTAATGAGGTTGGGGTGGGAGATTGTGTCAAACGCCTTCCTGAAGTCTAAAAAGACTACGTCGACAGGGGTGCCTGCATCCATGGATTTGGTCACCTGGTTGTAGAAGGCGACCAGGTTGGTCTGACAGGACCTGCCGTTAACAAACCTGTGCTGGTTGACCTTCTGCATAAAGTCCCCTGCCGGTCCCTCACAGATGTGGGACTTGAGAATTTTCTCAAAGATCTTTCCCAGAACTGAGGTGAGACTGACAAGCCTGTAGTTCTCTGGGTCTTCTTTCCTCCCCTTCTTAAAGATGGGAACCACATTGGCCACCTTCTAGTCCTCCAGCACTTGTCCAGAGCTTCAAGAGCACTCATATAACCGAGCCAAGGGCCCAGCAATCACCCCAGCCAGCTCCTTCAGAACCCTTGGGTGCAGGTCATCCGGACCCATCAACTTAAAGACATCCAGCCCTTCCAGAAGCCTCTGCAAAATAAAAGTTCTGCAAAATAAGAGGTGATTCTATAAAATAAGCATAACTGAAAATAAGAATGACTTGTATAATTCTTCTTTTTATAATATAATATAATCTTCTTTTTATATCATCTAAGAACACAAATAAGGAAAAAAGAAGCAAGAAACTGTTCAATACTGTGCCCATCAATGAGGCTAGGTTATGCAAACTAAGTTTAGGCTGTGCAAAAGTACTTTAATTTTGTGACTGTTCTGTTATTGGCAATGCATAACATATAGATATGTATATAAGTAACATCTATAAGTTCTCAATACAAGCATGACAATCTTCCAGTAAATAGGGAAGTCATCAACCAGGCCACAAATGACTGTAAAGGCTGATCTGAGATCCGTATATTAGATTGCAAATGTGGCAAACAGTTCTGGATGGAAGAAGTAGATCTGGGTGATCCTGGGAATCAGAACTTTCCCTTTGTCTCTCATCCATATCCCTCTATTTATTCAAAATAAGTCATGTCTTGTTGTATGTCATGGCACCATTGGGGATGATTCAGTACTTCTGTCTCCTATTTGTGGAGAAATCTTACCTAAAGCTGGAGAGAGGCAATGAGATGCCATGCTGGTGGCTGCTGGCAGCGAAAGTGAAATTGCAGCAAAAGGAGCCACCACGGTTCAAGATCAAAAGGAAAACCCATGGTGGAGCCAGGAGAAGCCGAGAATGGGTCCTGTGTCTGTTTGGGCACACTTTGTTAAATAGTGTCGGGGCGATTGGCCAAGCAGCCACCCAGTGCCAGGATAAAAGCACCGGCAGAAAGGAAGCTGGGGGGGGCGGGACTGAAAGAGATGTCCGCAACCGGCTCAGAGAGGTCAAAGGGGATCAAGGGGCTGGCAGCAGAGGAGACCTAGTGATGCCCCAGGGGGGGAACCACAGGAGATAAGTCAGGCCAGCAAGGGCCCAACATCACGGTTAGTGTTGGGCAGGGTGTAGGGGAGGTGGAGCTACAAGAAGCAATAGTCATGAGGGCAACTGAGAGGGAGTACTAAGAGAAATGGGATCAAACATCTTCCTTCTGCTAAAGGACCAATTATCATCAAAGATGTTGCAGGTGAGACCTGTGGGGAACTGGCCCAAGGCCACTCCCCGAAGCCTGGCTGTGCAACCCGGAAGGCGATGGCGAGGTTCGAAGGAGACCCAGACATGCGATGCTCAGGGGGAGAGGCACAGAAAGCTGCAGTGTTGATGTTAATTTTGCATTTCTTTAGTTTGGCCTTTATGATGTCCTTATATCTCTTCTTTTGCCCACCTTTGGAGAAGTGAGCATCAGTGAGTTAGGAGTAAAGGACCTGTTTTAGGAGCCAGTTTTCAGGCATCCTTAGAACACATCCTTTCCAATAGAGCTGGCACCATATAAACTTAGCTTTAATGCCAATGTTATTTGCTTGAGCCAGAATGCTAGAACTCATTCTTCTGTTTTTCCAATTGATATGGAAGATTTTCTGAAAACATCACTGATGGTAACGTTCCAAAGTTTTCAAGTGTTTCCAATATTATATCTGAATTTCATAGCCATACAACAAGGTAGGGATGATATCAGCCGGTAGATGAGAAGTTTAGTTTGCATCCTGATCCAAAAGCAGCACTGTCAGATTTTTTTCAGTGTTGAATATTATCATCTGTGTTAACTTCTTCGGAAGACTGGCTACCTGGGTAAGGGAAATGCTCAAAATTGTCCTAGGATTGTCCTCTAATTTTAACATGTGGAGGAACAGCTTGTTGGTTTGGAGTGGGTGAGTAAAGGATGCTGGTTTCTGTGAAGTTGACTGAGAGTCCAAACATATCTTATAATTCACAGAAGCAATCAAGAGTGACTTGGAGCTTTTCAGCTGAATAGACACAGATGACACAACTGGCAGCATGCTGAAGGTAAGTAATAGAGGTGCAGATTTGGAATGTAACCAACTGATGTTAGAGATTCCTGTCACTTCAATATTGGATGCTGACTCTAGATGGAAGTCTATAGTAATAAGATGCAGGGAGGAGCTGTAATGTAGATGAAAAAAAGAGTGTTGTTGCTGTTACATATCCTTGCTTTACTCCAGCTGCAAAAGTGTAGGGATCCATTTCTGATCCATAGCTTACAACCGTTACTTAGGAGTCTCATAATAGTAACAAATGTTGGCAGTTTAACAGAGTGTAACTATGGCTCCTTCAGATCTGGTTTTGCTTTCTTTCCTGCCACAGCTTAATGTTTAAGTTAATACAGTTTAGGAAGCTGCCTTTAGTGAACTGGAGTTTGCCCTTTGGGTCCTTGCTCTACCCTGCTGGTCATTAGACTGCCATCCTACCTAATTTTTGCATGCTAACCTTAGCAGGACACTGTCATGTTCTCTTTCTCTCTTTCCATCTCATTGGGGCTTCTACTCTTGTAGGCCCTCATTATTGCCTGTCCCAGATAGCCTACATTTCAGTGCTCCAACCCCTCTGTAAAAGCATATTACTGCACTAATTCCCCTGTCCTCCCTCATGTCCTAATTGCACTGGGCTCTTGGACTGCATTCCCTTACTAGCACCCACCTTTACAATACCCTTTGTAGGGTAGCACCCACCTTTACAATGCTCGTTGTGGCCTCTTTCTTCCCTATAGCCACCCTGATTCTCATGGAATAACACAAACAGAAAACAGAAATTAAACACACAACTTATCCCTGTAAACTTCTCCCTGCAGATCCTTCTGTGAAGGAAATCTTGTCCAGACTAACCTCTTAACCCTGTGTCAGGGCTTATATGGCCCCTGACTCCTCTCCTTTCAGTTTCCTAACCTTGCTTTCCAGAAACAGAACCCAGGTTCTGCCAGTTATCCAAATCAGCAACAAGAGCTTCCAGTCCCTTCATTAGCTGCTCAGAGCCCTGAATCTCAACTTTTAGCAAAGTTGCATTCCCCTAGCAAACCTTCTGTAACACTGAGGTGACCTTCTGTAGCAGGCATCCAACTCTCAACAAGATTTTCCATGGATCCTCTCTGTTGATTTAATCAAAGGCCTTAGTCAGGTCAATGAAAGTCATGTAAAGATCTCAGTATTGCTTATGGCACTTCTTCTGCAACTATCTAGTCACAAAGTTATTTTCTACTGTACTTTTGAGTGATCTGAAATCATGCTGGGATTCAGGCAGAATCTCCTTAACGAGGAAAGTTGAAAACAATGAGAGCAAGGATCTTCTCAGAAATGTATGGACAGGAGTGAAATACTACAATAATCAGCGTAATTCAATCTATCCCCTTTCTTGAATACGTTAAAGATTCTGGCATCTCTTAAGTCAATGAGAATCTGTTCATGTTTTCAGATTTCCATGGTAATGTAGTTGTTGAGGCAGTTTTGTTTTTTTTTTCCCACCATAGTTATAAATTTTAGCTAGTATTCCATTGAGACTACATGTATTGTTGTTGTTCTTCTTCTGCTTAATGGCTTCAAGGCCTTTTGATAAATTGGTGGATCTGCAAGGTAGTCTTTAATCAGCTGTTGTGTAATGGCTTTAACAGTATTTGTCATAATCTCAATTCAGAATTCTTAAAAGGGCTCCTTTCACCTAGCATTGATAACAGAATTATTTTCAGGATTGTTGTGCCATTCTTGGATCTCAGATGGATAGCTCATTGTGAGCTTAGTTCATGGATAGCTTCAGTTGGGCTGAAGAAACTATGCATGTTTTGGTTGTTGGTAAAATTTGAATGTCTTTTGCTTTGTCCTCCCATCACTTGTTCATTCGCTATCAATTTTTCATTTGGGTCTCAGCTTTAATTTGATAAGTATCTTGCTTGAGTTAGGATTTGATTTAATTCTATCAAGTTTTGAAGAGCCTCTTATTTCTGTTAGAAAGAGCTTATATTCCACTATCATTCTCATTAAACCAGTCATGATGTTTCCTTTTGAAGAAGCCTAGCAATACTTTGCATACCTCATAGATGCTTTCCTTGAGGCTCTTCTGGTGTTCAATGGTGTCCCGATCATCAAGGAGATGGGAGATTTTCTCACTGAGGCATTGCTGAAGGTGATCAACTTTAACAGCATCTTTCAAGCACTCCTTAGCCAAGTCCACACATGCAGGCATGTGTGGTTTGTGGTGTGTGGCAGGGCATTGTTGGTGTCTGCCACTTTAAGAACTAAGCCAAGCCGCCAACAGGTTGCAGTGGCCATTTTAGATCTTTGACTGCCTATATAAACAGAGCAGTTTGCTGGCAATAACATTGGCTGGCTGCAAGGCTCCATACAAGATCATGGAGATAAGGGCAGGAGCTGTAGGGGATGGTTTGGAGGCTCCTGGTCCTGCGCATGACCTAAAACTGCACCCTGCTGGGAGTGGGTGGTCTAGTGGGTCTCCCAGTGGCACAGGATTCCCCAGGAAATACCAGGCCAGTTACCACCTCAGTGAAAGGCGGGTTGGAGCACCTAAATAACCCCAGCTCCCACAACTAAGTGGGTTACCCCCTAGTAGGGGCCAGAAAGCAAACCCAGGAGAGAGAGTGGGGTTAGAGGCTCAGAGGCCTGACTTATAGTACCCTGGACTGGTCAATGCTGGGGCCAGGACCAGAACGGTCAAAAGGACCAAGGGCCCGCCACAAGGGATGCCCAGAGCTGAAGGCCTGGGGTTTCTGACTGGCCTTGAAGGTGAGGCAAGGGCCTATGTGGCCAAATGTCTGGGGGGCCATGCCCGAGAGAGGAAATGGGTCAGGGAGCTAGGCAGCCCCGAACGAAGGCAAAGTAGGCTTCCTGGGTGGAGAGATCCAGTTGGGGTCCAGACGGGAGGATTCTGGGGCCCAGTGTGGGGCCAGTGATGTTAACAGCTGGGTATGCCATCTCTAAGGCTTGGGCTATGGTGTAGGGGAGGAACAGAGCTACAGATTGCATTCCTTGGCATCAGGGCAAGAAACAGACAATCTTTCACCTAATTAACATCCTAATTCAATATCATCAAGGTGTGGCAGGTAAGAAAGTAGGTGATTGGGCCAGAAACAGGTGGGCAAGCCGATGGTAAATCAGCCTTGAGAAGCCCCCCCTGTTACATGGCGCCACAAACCTCTTTGTGGCACCACAAACTGTATGTGTTGCATGTTAAGCCATGTACAGGGCTACTAATTTGTAGCATGGGGGCAACATTTGCTACCAGGAATCCCTAGTAGCAATAAAAAAAACCCTGTGAAAAAGGCATCCCAAAGCACACAAAAATAGCAGGCACTGGGACAAACAGAGATGGGAGAAGAAGCAGCCTAGGGCCTAGAAATACCTGCTTCCCCATCTCCATGTACTGCAAAGCCCCAGTGCTGAGGCACCCTGCACCCCAGCCAGTTACAGAGAGTGCTGTTTCCCAGCAATCTGGGGCAAAGGGTGCCTCAGCTCAGGAATTTCCTGCTTACTAGCCCTGCCCTAAAGTACCTAGTACACCAGACATGAACCTCCCCCCACCTTCTCTGATATCATGTGGAACCCAGCTGGGAGCCAGGAAGATCTAGGCACAAGAAATTTATACATAGAGAGACAAAGTATTCTACAATAAAGGGAAAATTTGTGACACTATTATTTGTGCTGCTGTAGGTGCAAGATACTGCTTGTCTGGACATGGCCCTTGCTTTACATTGTTTTGAGGTGATGTGAATGGACAAGATGGAGCAGTCATCTGCACTGTCCATATCTCTGATAATACAGACAATAACAACATTTCCAGGAACACAGTATGCTGCCAGTGTTCTAAGTATGGGTACATCCGTGATATCTTCCATTTTTTGCTTGTGCAGAATAAATAGTCTATGATGATGAGACAAATTCCTTTTGTATTTATTTTCTCCACCCTTCTTTTTCCAAGTGTTCTTTTTCATAGCTCAGATTCCCTGACCATTCTAATGCTGAAATCATCAAGAAGACTTTTTTATTTTATCATTTTTGGGGACAAATGACATGTCTTGATTGAGTTTAGAGTAGAATTTGTATTTTTTTTCTTAAACTAGAATTCATATAATAGTACTTTATTTGTCTAATATTTTGTAGTCAGGCAAAATGACCTTGGCAAAAAAGTACTTAAGATCTTGTAATGTATGCTTCAACTTCAAAGAAGCCCAGGAAACCAAAAACATACTGTATGTCTGTGACAAGAGGGGGTATACATGCCCCCTAGACCCCTGGCCAACCCAGAATAGGCCAAGCAGAAAGTCCTGGGGAGCAGGGAAACTTACCTTTAGAGCAGGGAGAGTTGGAGCCAGGCCAGCGTGCAGTGCTGTTGGGGCAATTTAAACACTCCCTGTCAATCAATCTTGGTGGCACCCAGCTAGAGACATCAGCCGCAGAAGCCACCAAGGGCAATTTAAAAGGCACTTCAGCTTTCAGCCAAAGAGAGAGGAAACTGCCTTCAGGCCAGCAGAGGCAGGGGCAGGAGTGCTTTTGGAGCACTAAGGTAGCAGCTTGTTGGGGCCCCTAGGCAGCCATTAGCAGGAGGCAAGGAGGCCCCAGCAGGCTGAAACTGGATGGGTCCAGCCTGGCTTTGGAGCCAGATCTCTTATGAAGTGAAGAGGACAACATAAATTCAATTAGGGCACTTTCTCTTAATCGCTAGTTGCTCCAGAGTGAAGACTTTTGCATTTTTTTTAACTTTTTTTAATATTGGCTCTTAGAGAGGCCACAGAAACCGGGAATCTGGGTGGCCCTTTACCTAAGGCCCACCTGGGTGAGTGGGGCCTAGAGAGTAGGGAGCCAACCAACAGGCCCAGAAGGGCCAGAGAGAGGCTATCTGACCCAGCTGGTAACCCCATAAAGAAGCAGAGGTCAGGACACTGGGCAAAGAACATCGGGACTGGATGTAGCTGAAGCTACGGCACATGACCACAACACCTCAACACCTATGGTTGGGGTGTGGCTGGGATATAGGGGAGATGGAGCCCTATTATTGATCGCATCCAGACTGTGAGTACCCCTAGTGGGGAAATCCATCATTACATCACTGAACCCTTCCTTAAATTTTGATTAACATCAAGTCATGGCAAGTGAGTTGATGGAGAAGACCCTGCTCTGGGTACTTTTGAGATTGGTAGTTGAATACATGAAGGTATTACAATATCTAAAGAGGAACCATCACAAATTACTCCTAAATTTTATAGGTGGCATACTTCACTCCATCTAAAACCACCAGAACCTTATTAAAATCAACAGTAATATTTATAAATTAAATGAAAAATGTTATCAATGTAAAATAGCCTTTCCTGAATCTTTTTCCTCAGCAAATATACTATAAACCTTTACCAAATCTACTACATTCCTGCTGGGGGACACCTACTGGAGTTATTTAAAAAATAAGGCTGAATGATCTATGATTCATGGGATTAATTATGTTACATGTTTTCAGAAAAGTGAACAATAAAATCAGTGGACAAATTTAGGAGGAAAATCCCTTCATAATTTATGATGCTAAATAATGTTACTAATTTAGAGGCAGCCATTCTGGAGGATAAAATCCTCCCCAGTAGTTTTGTAATGCTGTTGTTGGTTTATCAGGCTTCACTAGTGGGGCTATTTTGAAAAAAAACAAGAGAGATTTATTAAAATAAATTGTACCAAAAGGTTGGGAGACAGAATAGCATTATAAAAGGTCTTTCCTATGTGTGAAAATGGCTTTGACGTTTATTATAATCTTATCACAGCTCGTGGCTACAATCTTCCAAAAAACAGATTATGTTTTCTTTGTGGAGCAAACTTAATTCAAAGGGGATTTTTAAGGCTCCAAATCTTCCTTGTGTCATTATGTCATTATTTTATATGTCCTTTTGTGAATAACTAATTTCCTAACAGAATCATGGGAATTGTTATTTTAAATATTCTTTCCCTTAATCTGCAACTAGATATTTAGCATAGAAATATTATGCAAGTTTGCTTTAATCTTTTAAAGGAAAAAAATTTATTTCTGCAGAACAGATCATCCAGGCATATCTTTCATCCTCACAGTAATCTCCACAATATCCTTCCCACCAATTTACCACTTTTAGAGATTAGGAAAGTTACAGATATTTTTTTTTAAGAGATAGACTTTCTGATTAAATTGTTTTGGATTCAACTGGAACTTGTCTAGCCTTTCATTTGATGTTTATGATTGACTACACTTAGAAACAAAGACAAAATGGCACCTACTGAAAATACGGAAGTTCACAAACCTCCCAGTCTAAATTGTCTAGCATATTCCCAAACCTCCCTTTTTATCAGACTTGAGAAACCCACTCTGCCTGAAATAATAAAGGGAGATATTTTCATTTATTCTTCAGGATTATTAGCAGAAACCATCCACAGAGAAATTAATGTTATGGTGCTAACAAATATTCCATAAATCAAAGAATCTTTCTTTAATTAAATGTTACATTGGGATTGGGAGGTGAGGGGTTTATGGATGGTGTGGGAAAAAAAACAAACAAACTCCTCTGATGGGAATATTACCTGTGATGCCCATACCACTTATCTGAGCAAGGTGTTTAGTATGCCTTCTGTTCAGAACAGTGTAATAGTTCTGGTCCATCTATGTCCATGTGGAGCACTAAAGAACATGTAGCATTGAAGTCATTATGTTCTTATTCCTTATATTCTCTTCTCTAGCTCTAAGGTTAGGAAGCAGCTTTATGAACAGTGCTTTATCCCATCAAACCTGTTTATGTGAAAATATGCATAATTTAAGAGTAACACATTCTAAGCACTTTTGCGTTGTGGCTCAGGGTTTTAATACCTCTTGGAAAACAGGATTTTTTTTTCAACACTACATATGAGGCTATGGACATACAGATCAGACATTTGGAGCCATTTGGAAGGAACATTTCAAAAAGGGAGCTGCTAATTGGGAGCATGCTGCAGCTGTTATGTTCTAACATCCTTGTGGACAAGTTGGGAATGATACAAAAGAAACAAAAAATGCTCTAATGTTAACCCTGGAAGAAGCCTTGTTAAAGTTGGAGTGGGTTTCTTACATTTGTATTATTTCCAGTTTGTCCACAGAGTTTCTCCCAAACTTTTGAAATGGCTCCCAATGTATGTGTGGCTATACCATGTGTTAATAGAACATGAAGTGCGTAATTCTGTACACAGAAAATGGAACTTAAAATGTGAACAGCTTATTGAAGAATATTGAAAGAGAAAGTAAAGGTTGAGTTAAAAGATTGGTAGACATAAAGCGTGATTTTTATACTGTAGGATCCCTTTTACCATGGTTATGAAGTGTTCTAATATTATGAAATACTTAATCTGCCTGTCTGTTTGTCTGTAATGCATTATTTGTACTCTGCTTGGCTGACAAACAGCCAATCAGTGTATGAAGAAGCATTTGACAGGTGACTATGCACCACCATGATGGTGGGGGTACAGGGCAAAGAGCAGGGGAGCCCCTGCCCTGCTCCCTGGAGGTGATGGCAATGGAGTGGATGGAATAAGGCAGGGTGGGGTGAAGTCAGCAGCACTGGCCCTGTCCCCCTTGCCCTTCTCCTTGCAGGTGGCAATGATGGAGTGGGGGTGGGTGGGCAAGGCCACTGGAGCTGGCCTCACCCCCCCGCCACTTTCTCCTTTGTGGTGATGGCAGCAGCAGCATGGGGGTTGGGTTGGGACACTGGGGGGGGGGGTGAGGCCACCAGCACTGGCTTCAGACCACCCCTCCCCCCTTCCATTGTTGCTGCTTGCAGGGCCAATGGCAGTGGGGGGAGAAGCAGGACTGACATGGGGGGGAAGGAGCAGATACACCACCAGAGTCACAGTGGCAGTGGCAGTGGGGGAAGGGGAGGAGTGTGCCCAGGCCTGATGCTTGTGATGGGGAGTGGGCCTGATGTGATGGTGAGGGGGGAGCAGTGGGCCTGGTTTGACACAGCAGTGGATGAGGGAGGGGAGAAGTGGGCCCAGACCTGACATGGGGGGGTGGAGAACATGCCTAATGCAACTGTGTGGGGGGAGCAGTGGACCCAGACTGACATGGCCTGATGCAGCAGTGGCTAGGGGAGGGGAGAAGCAGGCCTCCTTCCCCACTCGGGCCTGGGCCCAGTCCTTCTCCACACCCCTCCCCAGCATCGGCCCTTCGCCTGCTTCTCCCATCCCCTCGCCATGGCTGGGTCAGCCTGGACCTGCTGCTCCCACTCCTGCTCTGGCAGCCTGGTTTCTCCCCACCCTTGGACGCAGTCCTCCTCTGCATTGGGCCAGGGCCTGGTCCTCCCCAACATTGGGCTGTGAGGGGAGGGGGGGAACAGGCCCAGACTCCAAACAGCAGGAAGGAAGGGGGGAGTGGGCCCGGACTGGGGGGTGGGCACAGGGCTCCATCTGTGCCCACTTCCCCCCCCCGCGTAATTGTTGATGGGCAATTGGCTAGTAAACCTTATAAACAATGTAATTTTGGTTTAACTAATGCAAACCATCTAGAGGTAGAAGAGAGGGATTTAGTGTAACAAGGATAATAGGCACCAGTTGCATAAAATAGCGAGTATGGGAGTAGATAAAAAGTGTTCAGACAGGATTAGGACAGATGGAAGAGCATGGATGATAAAATATGATTAGAAACAGTAATACAATCAGATGGTGAAGCTACTGAACAAGATTGAGGAGCTTATATTAATATTAATGCAATATAAAATGCTAATAAATTAATAAAGAGGTTAACTGATAAGCATGATATTGTCTCAGATTGCTGGAGATGATTCTTATCTATTCTATGCTGATCACATAGAAATGTAGTTATTGTAGCCATTGGTAAAACTTTTCATCTTACACATTAAATTTTAATTGTGGCTTGTCTGTCTAGGGGGACAAGATTTGGCTGGAGAGAAATCAAGAAACCACCATAATAAACAGTAGGAAAATATGCGCTTCAGACTTAATCCATAGCAATAATCATGAAAGCCCTATAACTAGGCCATTTAGCTTGATGTCACATTATAGTCATGTCAGCTAAAACTGATCCTATTCCTACCTTCTTCTTCAGGTCTCTTACATTTACTTAAGAACCTATGCACTATCCACTGTCCTCTACAGAAACAGCTTTTCAAATGACTCCTCCTGCTATTTTATAGACTATTCACTTCTCTTTAGCACTAACCTGGCAGCTGCTTCCATGCAGGTGATAAACGAGCCAGATACTATGTACTCTGTAAACATCAAAAATTCCCAAACCATGAAGAGCAATTGGGAAAAATATCTTTGGAAACTTTACAACAGAATAACACTTGGGTAGCCTGTCTGGAGTCAGAAGGGTTTTCACTTATACAAATTCCAGGTCAGACTAATTGCCTTGGTCACCTGTTCCTGTTGGATCATGGTTAAAAAGGTCTGAGCTCCTGAGCTCTTAGGCTAGGGCCAGAAATTATACATAAACTGGTATAAGTGATTTGAAACTGATTCAAATCTGTAGCACAACAGAAGTTTAGTGCACACAAACCACTTTCAAAATGGCTAAAATAAGTTTAAAGTAAATCTGAATGGATGTAGTATCAGACTTCACTGATTTAAGTTCTCTCAGATCCCATACAAATTCAAGCTAACTCATGGTCGCCCATCATCCCAGGATGCTTTGCACCTACCCTGCAAATCCCCCTTTACAGGGTGTGTTGGATAGCAGTGGCCCATGCTGTCTGCTCCAGTTGAGCAGGGAGGTTTGCTCAAGTGCTCTGACCCAGGGACACAAGATTGGGCAAGGGGGAAGTTCAGAGGCAGACCCCAGACAGAAGTAAAAGAAGGAAAAAACATACCTGTTGCAGGGGCCTGGAGAAGGTAGGAGGCATGCCAGAGAAAACTGCCTGAGCAGTTTATCAGCTGCACCCATCTCCAGCTGGAGCTGGGTGATGTCATAAAAAGGCATTACCCAGTGAAGATAAAAAAATTGGCCCCGAGGAAGGGGGGCACTGAGTGCTGGAGGAGTGGCAGGAATCTGCTAGGTGGATCGTGTCCAGCTGCTGCAGTTGGCAGGGTTGGTGGCAGTAGGAGCTTCGAGGGATCCCTATGCTGTGGAAGACTGGCAGGGATCAAAGGAGCCAGCAGGGAGGCTGGCAGCAGTGGTGGCAGCAGCAGGAACTGCAAGGGATTCCCGTGCCAAGGAAGACTGGTGGGAACCAGAGGAACCTGCAAAGAGGCCGGCAGCAGCAACAGAAAAAGCCAGCAAGGGAGCTCCTGTTGGAGGTGGCGGGTGCTGCAACCCCAGAGCGGAGGCGGATTCTGGAGGGGAGGAGAGAAACCCCAGCTGTGGTGGAGGTGTGGGTCCTGACCCGGAGATGCACTAGCCTAGGGGAATTAGGAGAAAGGGGAGCATGCGAATCTCCCCGTGGTTGCTCCTCTTCTCTTTTTTTTTCTTCCTTTGTCTCATTTCCTTTGTATTCTTGTTGTTAGTTTCTTTTCTTGCCACTTTGGGTTGTTCCTGGGACATGGGATTTTATGGTGGTGAGGGTATCATTTATGTTTTTCTTTCTTGGTCTGATCCATTTTAGTTCCCTGTCTAGAGCAGGTTAGCATAGCACACTGTACCCGTTGAGGTAGTAGAGACCCCATTCAAAGATGAAAGACCAAGTGAGAACGTGATGACGACCAGCGGCATACTCTATAGAAAGTGCAGGATGTCAAAAGGGACAATCCCAAAGGCTGAGTGCTGCCAGACCCTCCAGGTCTGGCCAGAGCCTGAGGTGTCCTCCCATAAGAGAGGACGCATGGAAACTGAGGAAGACATCAACAGAGGATAGCTGCAAAAGATCCTGAGACTCATCTTGAAGGTTGAAAGTGCATAGGGGTGTATGGGAGGTTGCAGCCCCATGGAAATCTGTTGGGATGCATGACAACTCTGGAGGCATCCTCAAAGGGGAGCCCCTTCACTGAAGGACCATCAAAAGTCATGGCAAGAAAGTTTGGGGGATACCCAGAAGGTAATCAAGGAACCCTCTGGGGTCTACATGTGGTTCCTTGGTGAGCAAGGTCAGCTGCTCGGGCAAAGGTGGTGCGGGAGTGAATCATCGAGTGGAGACGAACACATGCCCCCCAGCTTCTGGCCTGGGCCACTGCAGGCATGTGGCTGCATTCCTGGAATCTAAAGTGAATGTCTGTTCACTCACTTATTAATTCAATCTATGCACCTTAGATTAACCTGAAGACATTACATCAATTTAGCTTCTGTTTTTTTGACTGTCTGTACTTAGCCTTTCTGACCTCACTTGTTACTGTTACCTTTACCCAGTTGTTCAATTCTCCATTTGCAACTAATAGACAGTTAAGATGAATACTGTTCTCACTTCCAACTCAGTCACTTCACATAGCCCATTTTGGCCCATTTGAAATCACTGAACAGATTACTTCGCTCACTTTCCACTCCAATCCTCATTTGTTTATATTCCAGTTGCAGGAACCAACACTTCTTGTTAAACAGATACACCATTGGTATGACTCACTGCTCATTTTCTACTTTGGGTCTACTTCCTTTGCTGGCCTGCAGGCAACTTTCCAACATACTATACAAAAAACAAGAAATGAAGTGTAGGCTTCTCATAGACAATGATTAAAATAAACAATTCAAAAAGGGTGAAAGGTCTCCAAGCCAAGTTAATAAATCCAAATCCCAGTTACTCACACAGACAGTATTTTCTCTAACATTTTTTCCTTTAACAATGCAAAAAGAATAAAAATGAAGAACATAGGGAGCTAAAGTGATTGTCATTCTAATTCCATAGGCAGTGCTATGAAGAAGAACAACCCTCAACATTTTCAAAAAAGGGAAAATTGTCTTTCACAATTTAATAATAGTACTTAAAATCCACGATGAACAGTTAGCTTATCAAACGGAGTAAATATAATTAAGTTAAACATGAAATATGGTGACGATATATTAAAACATAAATCATTACTTATACTTCAGGAAAACTGTAACACATGGAGTGTTGACAGGATATTGTCAAGAGATAAACTGGATTTCTGATTCCATAATCAAAAGAAAAGTAAGTAACAGCAAATAGCATAAATTCATCTACAGACAATACAAGTGACAGAAGCACTAACAATTTCAGGATATGCTTACTGTCAGAGATCCTTATATATCCATTAACACCAAAATCCAGTTGATTGACAGATAACTTTCTAATTGCAGAGTTATTCTCTTTGATTATGCTTCAGTGGCCCTTTATGTCAGTCCAAATTAATGAAATAGGCAAGGTGGAAACAAAGCTTCCATTGCTAAAACAGAAAAGTAAAAAATGTCTAACAAGCTACATTGTTTAGTACATAACATGGGTTTGAAGGTCATGGCAAGGAAGCAACTCCATCTGTCAAATGCATATTTATTTTGTATAATGACAAAAATGCTTTAGTTGTATCAGCAATGGTGACTGAATTGTATGACAGAGGCAGGAATTAAAGGTATGGTAAATTGAAAAGAGGGCTAGATTATAACATTTGTCTATCTGCCTTTGCAAGATTTCTTTTTTCTCAAAGTGTTATATTTTATGTTAACAACACAAGTTCTTGGGACTGGAAAAGTACATATGGTGCAATGCAACTTTTCCACTCTGATCCTGGGGCCAGTCTATAGCACTATAACTTAGAACTGCCTCAGAAACATCTGCAAACAGCTCTTAAATAGCATCATCTGCATGCCAGGTGCAATTTTTTGACACTGTCAAAAACTCTTCCACGGTGAGATGAGATGTTGCAGGCACAAAAATCATTTTGCTGGTATTGTCATCTGAAGATTCCCATTTGTAGGCTAAGTACAAACATGCAGGGGCATTATGGGGAGGTTAACTTGGTTCAAAATGGGGGCCTAGTAAAAGGTAGGTTGGAATGGGAGGTTAGTGGGAGTGTTAGAGGGCAAGGAAGGTGAGGCAAATCAAGGGTCCATCAGGAGATAGGGGTATAGGCATGACCCATGGGTGGCGTGAGGCAGCAGTCATGATCCACAAGGAATGGGGGTAGACGTAACCCACAGGTGAGGTCAAATGGGGGGGCAGGCACAACCCACAAGGGCTGGGGTGGAGGTGGCAAGTGTGACCCATGGGATCAATCAGGGGATGAGGAGGCAGATGTAATCCACAATATATTGCTGGGGTCCAGGAGAGTCTGATTGGATTAAGAGTCCTAATGGGGTGTGTGGGGGACCTGAGAGGATTAGGGACTATTTTAGCCCTCTGGCCCCTGCTGGTAAACCATCATCCTCATCCCTCCTACTTCTTCCCCTACTGGGACTTACTTGCTAAGCTCCAGCAGTAGCAGTGGCAGCAACACCTGGAGCAGCTTGCGGGATAGGGATTGTGGGAAGTGGCTGGTTGGGGGAGGGGGAGGAGTCTAGGGGCAAAAAATAGCCTAGTGTGGGGTGGAAGGGCATGGAAATTACATCTCCAGGGTTTAGGCTGATGCCTGAGTTATTCCAGCCTCAGTGCTGTGCAGGGATAAAGTATAGAAGTTCTATGCATTGGTTTCACCTAAATCAAGTAAGTTCGATACTACATCACTCCAGGTTTTTCTTAAATTGGGTCCTGCAACTTTTAGAAAGGTTTGTGTGCATGGAACTCCTGTATAGTTACAGCTTTAGATTGATTTCCATCGTAAGGTCAGTGCTGGGACAAACTAAGCTTAAATTGGGCAGCATTTTGAACCCAATTAACCATAGTGTCATAGAATCATAAAAAATTAGGGTTGGAAGGAAAATCAGGATGTCATCTAGTTCAATCCCCCAATCAAAGCAGGACCATCTCCAATGATATCATTCCAGCAAGGGCTTTGTTAAGTTGGGCCTCACAAACTTCCAAGCATGGAGATTCCACCACCTCTTTAGGTAACCTGTTCCAGTGCTTTACCACGCTCCTAGTGACAAAGTTTTTTCCTAATATCCAACCTAAACTTCTCTTGCTGTAACTTGAGACTATTTCTCCTTGTTCTGTTATCTGTCTCCACTGAGAACAGCCTAGCTCCATCCTCTTTGGAACCACCCATCAGGTAGTTAAAGGCTGCTATTAAATCCTCTCTCAGTCTTCTCTTTTGCAGACTAAATAAACCCAGTTCCCTCAGCCTGTCTTCATAAGTCATATGCCCAGCCCTGGAAACATTTTTCTTGCTTTCTGTTGGACTCTCTCCCATTTGTCCACACCTTTTTTTATAGTAGGATTTAAGTTTTAGGATTTCATTTGTAAATCTACAGCCCAATGCGAAGGCCCAAGGAGTCACTGAAACAATATAGCAATGTACTCAAAACTTAATCCAATACTCCAGGTGTAGCTTCATCAGTGCAGAGTAGAGCAGAACAATTACTTCCCTCAATCTGCTGGCAATGCTCCTACTAATGCAGCCACTACGTTGTTAGCCTTCTTGGCAACAAGGGCACACTGCTGACTAGTATCCAGATTATTGTCCACTGTAACCCCTAATTCCTTTTCTGTAGACATGCTGCTTAATCAATCATTCCCCAGGCTGCAGCAATGCATGGGAGTCTTCTGTCTTAAGTGCAAGATTTTGCACTTGTCCTTATAGAATCTCATGAAAACTCCCCCAAATATATGTACTTATATGTAATGTCTATTTTCAGCTGGCTATTGAAGCCAGATTTCTACAAATTTTTGCTGTTTGAGTAGTGCAATGTGAATTAAGCAAGTCTGACTGTCTGGTCCAAAACTTCATTAGAAAAATACAAATTATAGGCACAATACTTTAGCCAGAACTTCTGTGTGGATACAGATATTATATTTAATGTGCTTTTAGCACACCGAAAGCACTTTACAGCTATAACAGACATTCATGACACCTAAAACACTTAAAAAATGGTGGATCCTGCTCTAAGTTAACCCTGGATGGATGTGTACTAACCTAAAGAATTTTCTATTAGAGTGCTTTATCAAATATCTGCGCCAGACCCCATTAAGGTTAACTTAGAGTGTGATCACTGCCATCCCAAGGGGCTTTGCACAGGACTGTGCTCTAGCCTTGAGCAGACTCCTGTGCTCTACCCAAGCAGCAGGCTGGCTCCGCTCCCTCAGATGTCACTGACCCAAGTCAGTGATAGCCCCAGGTGTAGCTTCTTTGGGTGGGTGTGGAGGAAAGGGGTTTTCTGTCCCTACAGCCACCCGAGCACCTGGTGGGGAGGGGTACAGGGGAAGGAGTCCAGGGTCTGTTTCCCTGCAGCAGTCCTGTCTGGGCAACAGTGCACTGAGGCCCAGCTGGGGCTACTGTGGGGGAAGGGCTCTGGGGTCTCCCCTACCTAAAGCAGTGGCATGCCACTTCCTGAGCCGTTCCCCTGCAGTAGCCCCAGCCAGGATGCACTATGCTGCAGCTGCTGGCTGATGCTGTCAAGAGGCTGGTGGAAGGTGCACCACCCGCCACCCATGGACCCAGCCAGGCCCACAGATCCCAGCAGCAAGTTGTTGGGGGGCCCTTGTGGTGGGGGTCTCCATTCCCCCTCTCTTTCCCTTCAGCTTCTGCTGACCATTGCCAGCTGTCAGGGGGCAGGGCCTGAGTAAGGGGCTGCTCTGGCAGTAACTATTGCAGGCAGGCTATGAGTCCTTCTACTGAGCAGCAAAAGTCTATATGGTTGCCTCCTACTCTAACTTATTAAACTTTGAGTAAAGTGTGATAAGATAGACTGCTTCTGCCAGGAACTTCTTGAATGTCTGTACTTAACCTCTGACTATAGCAAGAAGACTTCACTGAGAGCCCAGCCACAGCTTTAAGCATCTGTATTAAAAATCTATATACCAAACCCTGTATCTCTAAATCCTCGTATTTGGTTGTACCAACTCAATCATCTTGCACTGCTCCGGGGTTGAAGATTATTGAGGCCTGAGACAGATTATTACATCCATCAGTCTCGAATTGCTAAGGAGAGATGATTAGGGAATCATGCATGTAGCTAAAACATTAATAAACCTGTTTTTTTCTTAATGTATTAGTGCTTTTTATGGAGAAAATCTACCACAGAGATGTCAAACTTTGGTTTTAGACACATTAGATGGAATAGTTCACCTGTGAAGGGTGGCTGCTACAGTATGTTCCTTTCTGAAGTGTGAAAGATTGATAAGGTATGGAAATCTTTTCTTTTCTGCCATCAAGTGAAAGAAATGCCATCTCTTTTCACGGGTGAAACAATCAATGATGCCTTTTGTTCCAGATAATATGGAGGTATTTAATTTTTCAGTTTATGCATTTACAGAAGAAAAATTAGGCTAGGGTTTGAATGCCACCACACTACATATGTATGGGAACCTTTATTTTCAGTACATTGCTATATTGTTTCAGTGACTCCTTGGGCCTTCGCATGGGGCTGTAGATTTACAAATGAAATCCTAAAGCAATTCAAGTAATGTACACTGGTGTAAGGCTGTACATTATCTGTTCACTCCTATTTTACAGCTGTGTAAAGACGGATTACACAGAAAATGTGTTGTATATCCAGGCTTGTATTGTCTAATTCAAGCTATTCACTGCAATTAGATTTAGACGGTCTTAATTTTGGCTGTGCTATACTTATCCCATTGACACTTTGAGAGTGTTATTTATTTGGCAACAGATAAATTTGTTGTGTATTTTTTAAACTATACCTCCTATTACAGGTAAGCCCAAATTTGAACACCAGATCCTGACAGATGGGATATTTATGAATACTCACATTCATCCAAACTTCAAAATTTGCAGGCTAGCAAATCACTGTCTCTGGACTTCAGCCTTTGTATCTTTCAAAGGAAATGGTTTTCCAGTACAACTCAATGCATACCATGTGTTATTTTTAAATTCAGTGCTGTGAGTGTTCAGTTTGGACACAGGCTGCTAGGCTTGCATGTAGGCATTGAATGGCAACCAAGAGGTCAGCTACATGAGGAGGTACAGGTTACTGGGGCACTGGGTTTGGGTGGAGTGTAGGACACAGGACAAAGTCCCAAGAGACGAGAGAGGGAAATCTGAGAGATCTAGCCCAGGGAGCAAGCTGAGATCAGAAGCCAGGAGGATCAAAGAGCTGGGTGCCAACATAAAGGTAAGAGACAAGAATGGGCTCAGTCACAAGCCAGAAGAATCAAAGAGTTGGTACCAAGTTCCAAGGAAGATCCAAAATCAGGTCAGGAAAAATCAAAGTCAAGTCAGGAGCCAGGAAAATCAGAGAGAGAGAATGTGAATGTAAGGCTTGCCAGAACAGACTGAGGTTGTTGTCAAAGCATGCCTGTAGCCCAAGGTATGCTTAAAGGGGTTGACTGATGCTCCTGGCAGCCAATCCAGTTACAGAGAACAGGGTCAAGGTCAGGTGTGCATTAGGCTGCATTAGGCTGGGGTCAAGGTCAGGTGTGGAAGTTAAAACACTCTGTCCCGGCTGGACCTGAGTGGCCAGAGCCTGAGTGACCAGAGGTCCTGGTCCTGATAATTACCCAAACATCTGCCTTACAATGTAGAAGGGGTTACAATGAAAATGATATAATTGCAAAGTACATGAGCATGTGGAAACAGAAGAACAACAAATAAGATCTAGAGGCAGGGACTTATTAAATCCTGTTAAGTAATCATGCATTGATCTGGGCACCTTTCATGCTGGTTTGAGGAAGCAGAAAAAAAGTAAACTGTTTTATAGTATGTATGTATGTGGCATAGCAGATTCTGTTCACTTTTTTCACCCTCATCTCATTTCACATTGCTTCTCTGAGCTGGGCAATTGAGTGGTGCTGTAATAGGTTGTTCAAGCAAGCACATCAAAAATAGCCAGCAGGTTCTTGCAGTTTGACCTGGCATCTAAAGGAAGCTGCTGTCAGAACTATTTGAACTGGATTTTCATGCCATCTTAGAAGTAGTTTAAAAATTAATAAAAAGAGGAAGCGTGGAAGACTTATCTCTATTAGAGAACAGTGGCTTCACATTTGGCTCTCTTTATATAGGAGAGAAGAGGCCCCACAGAGTGATTGATTATCTTGGCAGAAGTGCTCTTTGAAAAATGAGGAACCTGGGGCCTTAAAACAGTTTTCTTCCTTGTGTTGTATCAGTCATAGAAATGATAGGCAGGAAAAAGCTCTTTCAAGCTGCCCTCCAATCTGTGTGCTCTTGAGAAAGGCACTGGTTTGATTACACTTACAGCAGCCAGTTATCTGTATATACACTTAAATAAATCACAAGCAGCTTTTTTGTTCAACACTTAGTTTTCTTCAGAGCTAGTTTTTTTAGATAGTCTTAGTTTCCTGATGCTGGTGCCACAGAATCTCAAAAGGTACATTAAAAAATGTACAGCCAATGAAGCAAACAAAAGAAACTAGCTTCTCCCTGTGACAAGAAAGGTTCAGCTATTATTAAAAGAGGCAGATTCTGAGCAAGTACTCAAGAGTCACACACCTGCCCTCAGATCCAACATATCTGCTGTCATATACAAAGCAGTTTGCAAAAAAATCTTTACACAATATACTATTAAAAATGCAAGCTATTCTTGTGAGAAAATCCCATTTACAGCTTTCAAAACAATACACAATAACACATATTAAAAAGTACTAGACAACTACTAGAAAATGTATCACCTTAAAGTGACTCATGGAAGAAAGTTTTATTAAGAGGTGCCTTGACAAGATAAAGAAACACCAAACTTCTAGCAAATTACAGGCTAAATCTGATAATCCCAAAACCAGTTTGAGAAAAGAGTGAATTTTGGAAATCTATTATTCACAAATTGTAGAAGGGAAAGAAAAATACAATGCCTAAATCCAAATTGAAAAAGTAAAATGCCAATTCAAAATGAATCTGACCTTCCCAGAGAATCTTGTGTAGTTACAACAAAATGTATTAAAAGCTTAATGATGACACCCTATGAAGCTCAGTGCAGAAGGTGGCTCACCTGAATTTCAGCCCCCTACTTTTTTTCAGATTGATTTATCACATTAAATTACAATATCACTTCCTATGGTAAATACAACAATGAACTGTCACTATCCTTGTATTATTTTATGCTTAGTTTATATAGTCATAGGTTGTAATCTATATTCACTGTGACAACCTCTAGTTATTTTTTTTATTTGCGTCACAAACAAATGATTGTGACAGATGCCAAACCGCACATACAAATGAGGCATGCAAGACTTAAGACTTATATGAGAAAGAATGCCTTATACAGGGCTGTTCTTGATTTTGGTATAGAATGAATAGAACAATATACTAGGTCGTCTCGATTTTTTTTTTTTTTCTTCCATGCAGAAACTACATGGAAGATGGTAACTCAGGCTTTCTCTCCCATCCATCCTGAGGGGCACGGAGCGTCCCATCTGCTGTCCAGACCCCTTGGGCCGAGAGGTCTGCTGCCTGCCTGGAGCGCGGGTTCGGGACATCACGGAGAGCATCCGGAAGATGGTGAGGCCCACAGACTACTATCCA
>JAGPOW010003316.1:75585190-75659750 GCA_030014935.1 Caiman crocodilus
TGGACATTAGGAGGCACTACTTCACAGTTAGGGTGGCTAGGATTTGGAACCGGCTTCCTAGGGAAGTTGTTCTTGCTCCTACCTTGGGTGTCTTCAAGAATAGATTAGATAGGTACTTGGCTGGGGTCCTGTGATCCCAGCACTTGTTTCCTGCCAATTGGCGGGGGGTCAGACTAGATGGCCTGCTCTAGTCCCCTTCTGACCCTAGTTACTATGAAACTATGAAACATTAGCTTATTTTGGTAGAATTTCAGTGTTTATCTGGCATATTTAGAAAATATTGCTTGCAGTGTTCAGCCCATTGCATTATACCCATTCAGAATTCATCTATGAAGATGGAGCAGCAATATGACTGGGGAAGGGTGGGGTGGCTGCATGGGACAGAAGGCCTGGGCACCAACTTAGAGGAGATATCAAAATTGTTCTTTCACCCTGGAATTTTTGCTGCAGTGGAGCAAACTGTCAATCTTTAAGAGCTGGAGAGAAAGAGCTAGAAGCTGCCTCTCTATAAGAGGCAGGTATACGGACAGACACAGCAATACAGTAGCAGCATATGTGTGCAAAGTGCTAGCTATGTCTCTAATATGAGGAGTTGACCAAACTTCATCATCTACCTAAGCTTGAAGAAGTCTGCAAAGAAAAGAACAAAGTAAAGATCACTAGCGTAAGAGGCAAGAATGGCTTGATAGGAATGTTCTTTAGGTTGTGAGCTCACACTGTTTTTGAATGTGTACAGTCTCTACTGAAATGGGACCATCTCAAAATATGGTGAGAGAGATGTTACTAAATTCATCTGTACAAACTGTAGGGCAGTAGCGGCCTACAGGAATAGTAAAACAGTGATCATAGAAGAAGGGTAATGGATAGAGATGGAACATTAATTTGGGTTCATTCTTACAATAAATAAAATATAAGAACTTTTTTAAATAGCAGTATACATTTCCATTGCAGGACTTCTACTGACTGCACAAACTATCTGAGCATTGTGATTTATAGTTGATGATCACTAGATCCTCTGGATGGATTTACAGCCCCTAGTTCATGGCTGAGTAGTCCTAAGTCTATGAGGTTTCCTGGCTGTAATAAAACCTGATTTGTTTTTGCTCAAGCTGATATTAGAACATTTCTTCAGCGTAATTAATTTGCAGTTTGTACACAATAGCAGAAAGGAATGTTTTGATTAACTACGCTGGATTTAATTATAGCTTTGCATCTAAATAAAGGAAAAAGAAGAAAAAGAAAGCAAAGAATCCAAAGCATGAACATTTCTTTATTAAAACAGCTACTGTACACTAAGCTACTTAAAAAATTAGCAGTTACCAATCTGTCTCTCTCTCCTTTATATGCAATATCCATGCACACATCCCTCAGTTTAAAGAGTGAGAAAATAGTCTGATTTATGGGAAAGTTTTAAAATTAAACCAGGGAATATATGGCAATGGTTTTCCAGATCTGGACAGGAGGTACTATCAGGATGTAACAAATATGTGGTCCTCCACAGTGAAGCTCCCTCCCACATGGACACTGCCCAACCTGCTGCAGCAGGGATTGCCCCCCACCTCCTGCTTCCCATCCTCCCACAGACCCTGCCTGAGATCCCAATCCATGTCAGCCTAGAGGGGTGGATCTGGGGTCTCCAGTCCTCATAGAGACTGGAAATACCCCTGCAGGGGTGTAGGTCAGTGGATTCTGGGCAATGTCCATGCTGGGGGGAGGGGTCTGGTATCCCAGTCTCTTTGGGTCTGGACAAGGTAGTATCTAGTCCTCTGTTCCCAAATTCCCTCCCACACAAATAATGCCAGGCCCATCCCCATGGGGAATAGGTGCCCTGGATCCCCATCCCATAGACCCTAAAAACCTATACCACATCCATGCAGGGGGTGCAGATCTGGAGTCTCTGGTCCCTGCAGCATGGGGTTGGATCACCTCCATGCAGGAAATGGGGAGTGTTTAGGGTCCATGATGCCAGGTTGGGTAGGATATATGCATTTTTTCTATGGGATGGGGTCTGGGGTGGCAGGGATCTGGGGGTGTGGGAATGGGGTGGGAGCAGAACCAATTCAATCCATACTGGTAGGTGCCTGGATCCATCTTATTGTTTGGCAGAGGGTCTGTGTGGGACAGGATCTCGCTCATTTATCAGTGTGAGGTCTGGGTTCTTCAGAGGGAGTCAGAATGTTTGGGGAATGGCAGGGGTGGGTTCTGCTTTGTCCAGCTCATGGTCAGTGGTGAGGCAGGGGCCTGGGGACTATTGTGGAATCATGGGTCTGCAGGGAATGTCAGGCGACTTGGGGACCAATGCGAGCAGGGTCTGGATCCCTGGAGGGGGTGAGTCAGGGGACTGGGAATAAGTTCAAGTTTAGGGGTTTGCAGGGGGGTTAGGATATTCAAGGATCCACATGGAGTCTGACTGGTATCTGCAATAGGAAACAGCAGGGACTTGGGGTCCAGCTGTGGTGGGGTCAGCAGGGTCTCAAGGCAAGCAGGGTCTGAGGGCAGGCTGGGGACAGGATGCTGTCTGAGTTTTGTGGCATCCAGGTATAAGGGTGCTGAAGGGTCCAGGGGATGCTGGCAGGTGGCCTTCCCCTGCCTGTAAACTGCACAACACCTGGGCTATGCAAAGGAGCTATACAGAAGGGCTCAGAGTTCCCAGCTGCTCACATGTCAGGGAGAGGGCTTGTTATATCTCGAGTAGCAGCACTAGACTGTATCCCAAGTCACAAAGTGTGCCCCTGACTGGGACTGGGGTGGAGGAGTGGAGGGCAGTGGCTGCCATCAACTGTGAATGTGTGCAAGGAATTCATTACATGCTTGAATCTCAAATTATTAACACTTCAACTTTGTCCAGCACAGTGGAGATTTCCATTGAGTTGTCCATTTTTAAAGCAATTGAAATGCTTTAAACACTTGTACACAATTAATTTCAAGTGGTATAAATGAAATTCTACTGTTGAAATGTAACATTTGTACATACCCAAAGTAATCTGTCACTTATGAACAAACAATGGATTTTGCATACATGAAGTTGTCCACACAACCCAACTGTACAGATTTATCTTAACTAGAAGTGAGACTTTGTTGAAACTGTTGGAATGAGTTGAGTACAGGTTGTTATTAGCAGTATCATCATAGTTTATGCGCACATATGTAGAGAACATGGCAAGCATAAAATAGCCATCTATGCCTATTGTTCACAAGTAGAGAAAGTTTTGGGTGATGCTAGCCATTTGCAGGATCACATTTTTTTGAATGAGGGAGTGCTTCACTCCATTTCCAATGTGTCTACAACTTTTACCATCAATTTTGATATAAGTCCATTCACTGTCATACTACTGGTACCACACTTGCCTTATTGAGGTTCTGTATCATCTTTACTTCTGTGATCAGGTCATGGTACTATGTTATTTTTGCTCTGATGGGCTTTTTTGCACTGCACATTGACATTGAACAGGATAGCAACATTGATGAATAGTTCTGACCTGGTTTTTTTACCTATAAACATGATACCTGGCCAATTGTGTGATACACTGCAGTCTGTGATGGTTCTTGTATATCAATAAAGGTTGGTTGTTCCATATTCCAGTACTGCTGTATCCTGCACAGGTATTGGGGGTTTTGTTTGTTTGTTTGTTTTAAGCTGTTTACAGCTGGACCACTGTAATGTACTCTTGACTAGTGAGAACCTGGATGGACTGACATGTTAGACTGTGTTACTGATGAAGTCATGTAGTCTGCACATGTTCAACACATCATTTTCAGGATACATTTATTTTTTATCCTAAGTTGGTTATTATTGCATTAGTCTCATCCTGGATGGCCCACACAAATGCTTACCTTGATTAATTTGCAAGTCAATAAGCTATCCAGAATGAAAGCTGCATATGTTCACGAAGTATATGTTAAGAATGCAGTTCGTTAATCTCTGGAAATTTTTAATCTTCAGAGTTCTTTATTAAAACATGATCATTAACTTCTACAGAGTCTACATCAGAATGATATAACAAATGTTTCAGACATTCAGAACCAAATTAGGGTGTATAGTAATACTGAGCTTTCATAATTCAAAATAATAAATATTATTTTTAATTTATACAGGAGAGCTGAAGTACAAAGTGGTGAAAATATTTGCCTAAAGCCATATAGCAGACCATTTTTTGGGATAGGTTTCAGGTTCCTGAAGTCATAAAAATCATAGAAAAGTAGGGCTGGAATGACTAGCCTACGTCAACTAGCCCACTCTCCTGCCTGAGGCAGGATCATCCCTAACCAAGCCAATTTATACAAATTTTAATTAATCTCTTAGTAAACCTTTTAGTAAAATTACTGTCAGCCATGACACAACACCAAACACAACACCCTGAACTGTCACGTCTAAGTCAAGGGGACCATGACAGCCAATGTCTTGCTTCTGTAAAGGTTGCTAATATACATTCAAGAGATCTCAGGGGGTTCTCCCTCCTCTTTATGGCAGGCTTCAAGTATCTGAAGATTGCTATCATAATCTCTTAAGCAACTTTTACTCAAGCTAAACATGCCTACCTCCTTCAACCTCTCCTTAGATAACTTGCCTACCAAGAAATTTATCATCTTTTTTCACCTGCCTCTGGATCCTATCTAACTTTTCCACATCCTTTTGTGGAACCCAAAATGACACATAATACTCTAGATATGGTCTAACCACTGCCAAGTAGAAACCAGCCATGTCTTGCATCTTACGCTTCTTTTGATGCATCCCAAAACTGAATTTACCTTTTGTTCAGCTGCATCACACTGCATATTCATTTTGAGTTACTCTATGATCAACCAAGACTCTAGGATCCCTCTCTGAAGTGCTGCCATCCAGCCAGGTGTCACCCATTTTGTATTTGTATTTTTTATTATTCTTCCCTAATGGAAGCACCTTCTATTTGTCAGCACTGAGCCTCAGTCTGTTAGCTCCGGCTCAGGTTTCCAGTCTGCTGAGATCCTTCTGAATTGCACTCCTGTCCTCCAATGTCGTCACAATTCTTCCCAGTTTCATGTCATCTGTCAACTTGTTCAAGAAAGTTTCTGTGCTAGCATCCAAATCATTAATAAATACATTAAACAGCACTGGACCAAGGACAGACCCCTGTGTGACTCCATTCAAAACCTTCTGCCATTCTGACATGGATCTGTTAATAATCTTTGATTTCCCTGACTTAATAAAAATATTATATAAACCATTTTATGAATGAGAAAATATATATAAAGGGAAGGTGGACAAAAATGTCTATGCTTTTCCTCCTTGCTCACTCCATGTCCCAAAGAACATGCTTTGACCATCCATTTCTTCCAATTACTGTGGCTTTTTTCAGGGAAGAATTATAGATAGTTATTCTCAATATTAAAGTAACTTCTCAACAGATTATACCTTTGCCACTACTGAGTTAGTATTCTAAGATTACTTCTTTTACAATTATCTTCCAGAGTGTCAGCTTTACGATGCTATAGAGCACCATCTTTGCTTAATGTGCTGGGGATAGATTTAGGGCTTCCAACCTGCTGCATGTAGGATTAGTGCTATTACTTGTGGCTTTATGTCTGCTTCTAATGAATCCACAGTTTTAATCAAACATAGGCTATATTCTTCCTTGCTGGCATAGGTAGGTAGAAATAATAATCCTCTTTGCTTTCAGAAGAGTCTGCTTCTTCACTGGGGATTATATAAAGAAAGCTCCCAGAAGCACAGAGAAATCCCCAGACTTCCAGATGAGGCCTGGAATTGGATCAACCTCACTGGCCCTAGACTTTCACAATAGCTCATGCTTAGGTCACTTGCTCATAGAGACTAGGGACAAAAGTTACACATAAACCAGTTTAAGTGATCAGAAATTGATTTAAACCTGTAACAGAACATAAGTTCAGTGGACATAAACCAGTTTCAAATGGACAAAACTGATTTAAGATAAACCTGATTGAATGTAGTATCAGACTTAACTGATTTGGGTCAAACCAGTTTATGGAACTTGTGTCCTGGACCACAGTGAAAGACCTAGGTTCTAGATTCTCCTTAAACTTGGAGGGCTGCAACCCACAAATCTCACTTTGCAGCAAAATGCCCTAATCAAGGAAGTGCCATTCCTTCTGTTGAAAGTGATGTACTAAATACCTACGGGAGGAAGATATGTGGTGCCTAGAGGGAGTTCAGGGGGTGCATGTACACAAAATGCTTAATGCATAGAAGACTAATTCTATTAAGCATTAGCACAGTGGTAAAACCTGTCCTGTGGTAATGTTCAGAAGATTTAGTCTAATGTGCATTAACGTCACTTTAAAAGTGTTCATCTGTGCAGCAGCACTGATTACAGGTACTAGACTTAATGTGCTGTACTTACTTGATGAATGTGTAGACAAGCCTGGGGAGTTGGGAACAGCTCTTCAAAAGCATTGGCCTTATTCCTGCCACCACTGGTGAGTCTGCATTTTGAATTTGATAGTTAACAGTGGCCACTTTGGGAAACATGGAAATAAAATCTAAAATCTGTGTAAATGGGGAAAAATGCCCATCATTTACAAATATACATAGCACTTAGGTGCTATGAGGTAAAATAGAAGTTCAATCCCAATGTCTAGAAAAATCTTATCCCAAGAGTTTATTTATGTATTTTTATGATTTTTCCCCCAACACTACCAGTAGAATTGAATTTACACAAACATTTCTGTCCTTTGATGAGTTATTTAAATGGCATCCATGAGGCAACCTTCCCTCCACCATATAACTCAGAAAAACAGTCCAAATCCCATTTACACAGTATCTCAAAATGCAGTTCAGCAATAGTTTAATTTTTTTAAGAAATTGAAAATGGAGGCAAAAAATAATTTACTCTGATTTGCCTATGGAACATTGCACTTTGCACCACCATATTACTTTACATCTATTTAAGTAGCGCATATTTAACAAATAACCAAAAAGAAGGGTGCAGGTTTTCTGGTAGTTAGATAAGAAAGTGGTATCTGTTCTAGAAGCACAACCTAAACACAAATCAGATGCATTTTCATGGAGAATTAATAGGTAATTCCACAGATCTACTATAGTATGGAGTCATAAATAAGGTATACATGGTTTCATTTAACTTCCTATTCCAAGTAAGCATTATATATCAATGTTCCTGCTTATTGTAAATAGTATTATCTGGATACATCATTAAGGAAGGGAAGAAAGAGAATCCAGGGAGCTACAAACCAGTCAGCCTCAACTCAGTCCCTGGAAAAAAAAATCATGAAGCAGGTCCTTGGAAGAGAAAGAAGTGATTAGGAACAATCAGCATGGATTAGGAACAATCAGCAAGGGCAAGTCATGCCTGACCAACCTGATTCCCTTCTATGATGAGACGACTGGCTCTGTGGATGGGGGAAGAACAGTGGATGTGATATACCTTGACTTTAGCAAAGCTTTTGATAGTCTACCACAACATTCTTACAAGCAAACTAAGGAAGTCCAGGTTGGATAAATGGACTATAAGGTGGATAGAAAACTGGCTGGATCATTGGGCTGAGAGAGTAGTAGTAAATGACTTATGTCAAGTTGATAGCCAGTATCATGTGGAGTGCCCCCTGGGTCAATCCTGGGGCTGGTTTTGTTCAATATCTTCATCAATGACCTGGGAAATAGGATGGAGTGCACCCTGAGCAGATGGTAGCAAGCTGGGAGGAGTAAAAGATACACTGAAGGGCAGGGCTAGGGTTCAGAGGGCATGTCTACACATTCACATTTACTGTGCAGTAACTGAAATTACTGCACAGTATGGGCACACACCTACACATGCACATCTGTACTGCGTAGTAAATATGGTGACTTATATCAACTTGAGTATTAATTTGATACCTGCATCATGCAAGTATCAAATTTATGCCCAATTAGTTACTGAGCAGTTATGTACATGTAAATGAGTTACTGTACAGTAACACAGGGGGCTTCCCTGCTGGGTCTGCCCAGAAACTCAGGCTGGCCTGAGCCCCACCCCAGGGTTCTTGACTGGCTGTCTCTCCTGGCTTCAATTTGGGACTAAAGTTATTCCCAAGGGCCAGCAGCCAAATAGACAGAAGCTGGAGCTTCCCCCAGTGGCCACAGAGGCACATGGCATGCTGCCCTGACCTGGGACTAAATTTAGTCCCAGGTCACCTGCAAATGTAGAGTCTAGCCTATTCCTGCTTACTGTGCAGTACCTTACTGAACAGTAAATTTAAGCCAGTGTTAATGCATGTGTAGACGTGCCCAGAGAAACCTAAACAAATTGAAAGATTGGACCAAAGAAAATCTCATGAGGCTTAATAAGGAAAAGTGCAAAGTCCTGCACTTAGGATGGAACAATCCCATGCACGGGTAAAGGCTGGGGAGTAACTAGCTAAGTATTCAGTCTTGAAAAAAAGACCTAGGAATTACAGTGAACAATAAGCTGAATATGAGCCAACAACTTGCCTCTGTTGTGAAGAAAATTAGCAGCATAATGGGCTACATTCATAGGAATGTTACCAGCAGGCTAAGAGAAGTGATTCTTCCCCTCTATTAGAAACTCCTGAGGCCACATCTAGAGTACTGTGTTCACTTTCCCCGCCCCCCCCCCCCCTTACAGAAAGGATGCAGACAAATTGGAGAAGGTCCAGAGGAGGCCAACAAAAATTGTAAGGGGGCTGGGGAACATGACTTTTGAGGAAAGACTGAGGGAACTGAGTTTATTTAGTTTAGAGAAGAGATGCCTGAGAGGGGATTTAATAGCAGCATTTAACTACCTGATGGGTAGTTACCAAGAGGATGGAGCTAAACTATTCTCAGTGGTTGCAGATGACAGAATGAGAAGCAATGGTTTCAAATTGCAAAAGGGAAGCTGAGGTTAGATAATAGGGAAAAAAGTATCTTTCTAGGAAGATAGTAAAACACTGGAACAGGTTATCCAAAGAGGCTGAGGACTGTCAATCCTTGGAGGTTTTTAAGACCCAGATAGACAAAGCCTTGGCTGGGGTGAAATAGTTGTGGATTTTTTCAGGGGGTTGTACAAGACGACCTCCTGAGGTCCCTTCCAAACCTAATTTTCTATGTTTCTACAATTTTACATGTGATTTGTGACTGCTATAATAAACAATATTGTATAAAGACAAATGTTTCTCCTTTATTCTGTTAGCTAAACTATTTGACTCTTACAGCACCTATTGAGCATTTTTTTTCAGATTTCAAGGCAAGACATTATACAGGTTATGTATAAAAATGTAGTATCGAGTTTAGTTTGATCTCTTATTTACTTGTTCCTTGAAGGTGGGGTATACAAATTAGCTAAATAGTATATTCAAATATGGACTGCGATAGCTTCAAAAAAAGTGTCAGTATATACTGATATGGCTATAAGGGTGAGTGAAATATTCATTACACTTGACAAATGATTTGGGAACCTTATGCATAATGGGATTTGTATACGTAGATTTGCAAAATAAATTTACTACAATACAATATAAAGCAAGCACTTGAGTTACCATTTTAACATGCACTGACAAGCCTACTTTTATTTCTACATCACTCTCCCCATAAACTTCAGAATTGAGCCCTTTATTTCCAGCTATGTATCACTAATTTTTGTGTCACTGTCATACTTCAGCAAAATGCACATGGTCAGTAACCCTGAATCTTATACTGCTACCTTTTCAATTAATATGGTTTGCTGGAAAATCACATTTTACATTTGAAAAGCATCTTTAAAACCAGAATGCCTTATAGCTTGTGCACACATAGAGGTCTCTAAAGTCGGGCTGTGTGAAGCTTTGGTCACTGATTTGCTTCAGAGAAGATTTGGCCTGATTCAGCAGCAAACTCTCCAAATCCAAATCAAAGCAGGAGACCCATTTAAAGGTCTGAATCAAATATGAAGCCTCCAAATCAATTCAGAAAAGATTCTGAGATATTCAGAGATTCAGATTGGCTGGGGAGAAGCAGGCACAGCCAGGCAGCTGCAGGTTCTTCTCTGGCTCTTCCAGCTGTTCCTGTCTCTCTCCAGGTGAGGGGAGCCACAGAAGAAGCCTCCTTAGCTGCTGTATCCAGCCCCATCCCCCACCTGGCTGCAGCCTCCCAGCATTTTAAAAAAAAGCCCTGCACTCACCAGCTGCAGCAGTAGTGACCAGAGCCTCTGAGGGCTCATGGCATGGCAGAGCCCCCTGGCCCCTGCAGTGCAGGGCAATGGGGATTGCCCCCCCACACCTGGCACCCATATGGCAGCTGCCCCATAGAATTGGTGCAGCATGACTTGGCAGGACACTGTGTCTCGGATCTGGGGCCACTGGGGTGTGGCAGTATTGGGCTCTGGCTGACACATGGAGCCACTCCAGCTCTCAAACAGCATGTGGCACCCTGCCAAGCCATGCTGCACCTGTGTTACAGGTGTGGGGCTTAAAAAAAAAAAATGCTGGGAGGCTGGGGCTGGGCAGGGGATGGGGCTAAGCAGGGCAGCCATGGGTATCTTCCATGGCTCCCTCACCCAAGGAGAGGCAGGCACAGCTAGAGGAGCTGTGGGTGAACCTCCAGCTGCCCAGCTGTGCCTGCCTGTCACTGGCTGATCCGAATCTCCTAATCAGTGACAAATCAGTAGCAAATCTGATTTGACTGAATCAAATGGGGGCAATAATGGGAATCACCAAATCGAATCACTGTCTTCCAAATCAGCCAAATCTGAATCTGAACTGAATACTTTCATGTTTGCACAGGCCTACTGAACAGTCAACATGAATAATGAAGTTGCAAGGCAGTTACACAGTTAATTCCAAACCTACCATAATAAAACCCTAATAAAAACCTATGCATTATCCTTCTGCATGTTCTGTAAAGAGGATAGCATATATTTTAGACGTATTTAGAAATGTTTAAATGTCATTAAATATTTTATTGGTACTATTCTTCTAGATACTAGGTGTCTCCACACAAGATGCTTTACTGTGCATTAGATTAGGCTAGTGAGCAGTAAAGCATCACTGTCTATATGTGTTCACATTTACTGCACAGTGAATTAGTTTAGTTATCTATTACCTATAAACTAGCAGTGCAGTAGATACTGTGCAGTAACACATGTGTGAACCGTGACTGGGAGCAGATCAGCACCAGGACTGTGGAGCTCTCTACCCTTTATCCCAGCTTCTGTCATGGGAATGGCTGCTCTGGGGACCAAAGGGGGAACTGGGAATCCAGCCCTTGTCTTTCCTCAGAGCTGCTCTGCATTACACAGAGCTGGCTGCACCAGACAGTGGGCAGGGGCTAGCCCTCACCTGTCTCAGAGCAGCCAGTTCCCCATGGAGATGGAACCAGGGACTGGAAATTTGCATCTCCTGCTTACTCCCGAGAGAAGCCAGCTCCACATGGTATGAAGCAAGGGGTGGATTCCCAGCCCCTGCTCACTCCCCAAGCTGCAGGCTCCATGCCACATTGGGCAGTTGCTGAAGATCCCTGTGCCCCTCAATCCTGGCACAATGCTTGCCCACAGGTGGCCCATACCTTAGACAGCTCCCAGCAACTTCATGGCAGGCAGGGAAGGCCTGCTCAGCAGGGGACTTGCTGGCAGTTGTGTGTCCACATGAGCATGGAGCCAGGAGAGTTCTGCCTGCTGTATGAGCAGCTCTTTCCAGGCCCCATGCACATAAGTTCCCCTCCCAATGTGCACATGACCAGGAAATAGATACTGAAGGAGCTGGTAGAGTTTTCTTGGTGCTAGGCACACTGGAACTGCCCCAGTCCCTTTGCCAGACCCCCACATAGCACTGGCAGAGGGAGCCTGGAGCTCCTTCTGGATGTGTCAAGGGGGCAGAGCAGAGTCTGAGCAAATCTTCTCCCAGGAAGGAGAAAGTGTAGAGGTTTTCCCACATGGGCTTACTGAGCAATATTTTTATTGCACAGTAAGCCTACTTCAAAATAATAGCATGTACAGATGTGACCACTATGTGCATCTACACATGCAATTAATGCTATTTAGACTTACCGTGCAATAATTAACTGTGCAGTAATACAGCCCTGGGAAGACATCTATATGTGCACCCTGTTGGAGCAGATTTACTCCTTATAGGATTAAGCAGATCCAGGCTCACTCCTGCCCTTCTCTGATCCCCTGAAGCAGTCAGGGGGAGCTACAGGCTCCAGATGCAGCTATACAGATGCTAGGGTTGCCTGGGGGTGGGGGGGTGGGCAGACTCAGCCTGGCAGGTGTCTTCAGGGGGAAAGACGCAGTCTGGCAGGTGGGCTCCAGGGAAGCAAGCTGTCTCTGGACCTCAGCCTCACCCCAGATTTCAGTGAGGTCAGTGGTCATCTCTGCCACCAGTTTTGGCCATAGTCTGCTGTCTTTGGAGTTGGGAACACTACTATCACTGGTGCTGCCTCTGGCAGGGACTTTGGTTGCTGTCGAGTCCAGACATTTACCTACAGCAGAAGACATGGTGCTCAAAGGCCAGGCAGATGCAGGCACAGGTCCTAAGGGTTAGGCCAGTAGCCTGTGGGACTGCTGGAGCTGGCACATGCCCATAGCACAGGGCACAGTGCTCAGGGGCCAAGGGGCAGCCAGCACAGGCCCGTGTGTCAGGCTAAGGATCCTCAGCACTTCTGTAATTAGCACATGCCCACCACAATGGCAACAGTAGCCAAGGCCAGGCAGCAGTTGGCCCTGGTCCCAGCCCCAGGGATCAAGCTAGGGGCCTAAAGGCCAGCCAGGGACTGCTAAAGAGCCATCCCTGCCCCATGGGTAGGAGGACTCCCAGATACATTGCTATGCCCCTGTCAGGTGACTGGGCCCCTGATGGTCTGGCTGACTTAGTTAGCATTTACACATGCACTATGGCACATTAGCTAATGTACAGTAAATCTACTACCTGTTAACACAGGTAGTAGATGCATTGTGCATTAGCCTGTTTTAACTGTGCAATAGCTCAGTGCATGATTACATAGTGACTCTTTACTGCACAGTAAAGCCTTACAGGTGAAATGTGCCCACTTTCACCTATAAGGCAAATTCCTTTAGAATAAGGAGTCTGATATTACAGGCCATAGATGAAGTAAATATAAAATATAAATTACCTCTCTTGTTATTTGTAATGTTGTACTCTAATGTTGTTACCATCTCAGATATTGTATGGATAGAAAGAGCTGTGCCTTCTCTTGAACAAGGCAACAATTCCTATACCTCTAATGCTACACATATCTAGAATGAAACTTGTCCATGCTGATTTCAATAGTAACATTTCCATTGTTTTTAATTAGTAAAGTCTGTACCCCAAAAATGTGTAGGGAAGAATGTATAATCATGCTTTTAATATTATTACTCTTTGTGGAGTTTGTTGTTGCTGCTATTAAAGTTAGTTATGGATCTAATGCACGGAAAAATATAGTATTCATTTAAGAATATGCATTTCTTAAACAAGCCATATTTATCAACATTCAGAATAGCAAATACCTTATTGTCTAGGAGATATTAACAGTTCAGTAAAAAAAAATCATAATAAATATTTCATCTCAAAACTGTTTCTTTTTATTTATTTGACAGTTGTTCATCATTCAATAATTGCAGTTGGAAAAGTGAAAGAAGTGCATATTTTTTTTAATTAGTTTGGATTTAGAAAAGTAAAAAATGCTTTCATTAAATGTGTCCATATGCATAAATTAAGCAAATATGAGTTCATGAAAAATCAATACTAAGGGCTTCTTCTTCTTCCTTCTTTCTTTCCCCTTCCATCTTCTTTTCTTCTCCCTACTTCTTCCTCCTTCTTTTTGGTGACTTTTTTCACAAAAAAAATGTTTAGGTGGGGACATAAAACAGCTATGAAATTTTAAAAAAGTACACAGTGGGATTGCAATATTATACCCAAGTCTTTGATAACACGCAGCTTTACAGGAATGCATCTTGTCACAATCTGGAGTTGGTTTTAGAAGGCATTAACTTAATAAGGTGTTGTCATTTTCATTAACTAATATTAGGCCAGGTCACTGAAGTGAAAAATAATTTATTCAGGTGAGCATCATTAACCAGCAGCACTTTTATTCAGTTGATGCTTGTTATGTGTTTATTTATATAGAATTAGCATAGAATATTGGTAGCCAGCTTTGAGGCCCTACTACATATGCAACATAAAACCCCAGGAAGATATGGGTGAGGCAAGTGAAACACTGAGGAATTCACCCATGTCATTATAACACATTTTATTTATCTATGCATCTTTGTATTTTTAAGGGTATCCTGAGCCTCAGTATCTCAGAGATTTCTCACTGCTATAGGATACTTAAGTAGCTAAAAAAAACAACAGATAAACAAAACATCATTCTCATATCCATACATAGTTAAACACTGTATTTCAAAACTAGGCTATACAAGTTTAACAGTGAGAAGGATTAAACAGTAGTAGCTCAGACCAGATGGCTGTAAAAATCTCTTCCATGTTTAATCCAAGATGGTTCACATTCATGATTTCCAGTATTAAGTACTTTTACACAACTACTAAGGAATAAACACATATTTTAATTTAGAATGTGTACATGTGTGTTAGAAAGAAGGTTTAAAAAAAGAAAAAGACAGCTAAACAGTATTCATCTAACATGTCCGCTCTTTTTAACTTATATCACAAAGAATTTGGAAAAGCTATACCTTACACTGCCATCACACCAACATAGGAAGAACTTGTGCAGAAGCTGATCTTCCTTTTAGACTTTTTGCAGGTTTGGTTGTTTTTGTTTTTGTTGCTGTTCAGCTAGGAGTTTGCTTGTTTTCACAGTTTTGTATTTTTTAAGTATAAAGAGAGGCATAATTCAACACAGAAATGTGGCTGAGATTTGCTTAGTGGAAAACACTTGGCTATTTCTTCAATACACCCTGTACTTTAATTTATTAATGAAGTGATTCAACAGTCAGCTTTGGCCATTTTTGCTTATACCTTGACCGTGAGATATTTGTTCCATTTGCTTTTCTGTTCATTCAAGCAACATGACTAAACATGCCTAGCACACATTTTGTATTTAACTGATAGCCTTTAGACAAAGAGGGAAATATCAACTTCCCATTTCTCTGGAAGTGTAATGTGGAAGAATCAGCTGGGCTATAAAAAATACCCACATTTAAAATAATCTTTTGAAACAGAATTTCCATATATATTTCTAAAATGAGTTTGATGTGTTTACAACTTTATTCTTAAAATATATGTTTATATCACAGTTTCACCCCCATTGATGTAAACTCCGTCTCTCTAAACCAACCCGATTTAAGGTAGCCCTGTCTTCTCCCAAGAAAGAGCTGACATTTGGACAGATCTCTTCCTTTGGTGTGGTAGTTAAGAAGAGGTACAGGAAAACTTCATTAATTCAATACACAAAAGACCACAAACTAGAAACTTTGAAATAAATGGATTCAAAACAACCATACTCACATTAGTTTGACTATATGCAAATTGCTAGAAAATCAGCTGTCTAGGAAGCCATGCAGGCTTTACATAGAATGTTAACAGAAAAACCCTATTGCACAATCGCTGTTTTAGTTTTTGTAAACTGCTCTAAGTTTTAGCGTAAGCACTCAATGAACAGACACTCATGCAAACTATAAGAGATGTTAGTTCAAAGCCAAAAGACTTGTACTTTATGATATGATTCATGCAGCTGGATCCTAGCAGAGTCAACAGAGTTCCAAGCCATGGTGACACCACAGCCCAACACTGGTCAGTATCTGTGTCTACTCCCTGCACAAAAGGATAATTAGCCCCTACCACTTATGACTAACACCAAATGTTCTTGTCACAAGTCATTTGACCCTCCAAAAATCTATATGCAGACATGGCATGCTTCCCTCAGTCCAGTTCTGCCTCTTGGACAGTGGGGCCACTCGAATCACTTGTGATAGGCTGAGAGAAGGGGTGACAGAGCCTCTTTTCTCCAAATAGGTTTGGTGAGGTTTGCTGGACATCCATGGCTAATAAAGAAATAGGAATCATTGAAAATGAGAAAAGAAAAAAAAAACATCATCACTGTGGAAGTGAAGAGGAGGTTGAAATGTAGTTGATGTAGTGGTTCACCATGATTTGAAAATAAATGGTACTGAGGGGGATGAAGCACAATGGGTACTATGGGTTATTCAGATATACTCCACTAACCTACCTCTACAGTAGATTCCCACTAGCAGTAAATGTGAATCTCAGCTTTGTGCTAGGTACTCTATGAACATGCTCAATATGGGTAGTATTCAACTTTTTAGTTGGTTCCTAAAACTGAGTTTGTGCTGCTTCATATAGCAGATTAATGATAGATGAAATATTTAGCAAGATTTTATTGGTTTGGGGCTATCTTTTTGGCTGGGGAATGACAATAGTTTCAAAGTATCTGATACTCTGAGCTATCCAGTAGTGAACTAATGAGGTTTTATTATATGAAGTATTTCTCAGTGGCTGCATCTACGATGTGCCTCCCATGGTGCAGTTATTACTGTGCTGTCATTTAGTACTTGCTTTAGGAAGTACTAAATGATGGTGCAGTAACAGCTGTTACTGTACTGTCCCAGCAGCTCATGGTTATTTTTAACAGCTACATTGCCATAGCAACATGCTGTAGTGAGGTAGCTCATCATTACTATGATGTAGCATTGGCATCGTGGCTTGTCACTATGGCGACATAGTGCCTCATGTAGCATATATTTCAGCTCCTTTTCAATGCTCCTAAAGCAACACGAAAGCTCTAGCATGGGATCTAAGGATCTCTCTTGTGTAAGTAAATACCAAAATCGTGGTACATACTTGCCATCCTTTTGAGGGCTCCAATATAAAGATTGACAGAGAATGAATGGAGTGGGTTTCAGCTGGGAATCCTGGCCAGTACACCCAGATGGCATATGCTAGAAAAACCTCACAGATGATCATGCTATATTTAGAACTCAAGATGGTGTGGGTATTCTGCCTTTTAGTGAGGGTTCATTATTCAAATGGAATCATATCTACCACTTGTAGAATAGATAAAATATGGAGGATCCTTTAAGCCATCCTTTATGCTCCGACATTTAGGACCTAAGCCTCTAGGCCATGATTCAGTTTGTCTCCTTATGTACTTCCTAAGCTTTGGAACACCTAAAAATTAGATGTTTATTATAAGAACTAAAGAAAAATAGAACCTGAAAGACAGTATCTTGATGTGACAAAATGAGGACAACTAAGAATTCAAATTTTGAAAGCTATTCCTTAAAGCTTTTTGATATTATTATTTCATTTTCATAGTCAAAATATTTACTTAGTTGTCAAGAAAACCAGAGGCAGAAATACCAGTTTCTAATACTAAGGAATGTGATTGGATCTTTTAATTGTAGCCTACAGTTCAGAAGATATCATGTCCACATTTTTTTACTTGCCTTATATCCTTGGTTTTCACTGGCCCAACCCATAGAGTAGTCTACTTCCTTGCATGTGGAACCAGCATAGGCATAGATTATAAAGTCACACCTACTATCTTCAGTTTATCTTGCCTAAAACACACACACAAATAAATGGTTGTCTATACCAACCATGCATCCAGTCCAGTAAAAGATATGATGCACAAGAATCGTTGCCTCTCACTCAAATACATTTTTTTTGTTTTAGCCAGCTTTGGAACAGTGTCATACCATTCAGTAGGACTGTATACACAAAGAAAATGAATATTATTTTCTTCCTTGCTTTTTTTCCCAAACAACTGATACATAATTGATAGAACTACTGCTGGTAGAAACTCAATTTCTTACTGTGTATATATGTGAAACAGCAAGAAACCAAATTACTATTCCTGATTTATAGGAATTTTTTTTTATGAAAATGTTTTACAATGCCATTAAAAGGTATCCCTTGGGTAATTCAGTAAATTACATTTTTACTTTTTGCTCCAGTGCCTTATAAACAACTGGCTTACATAAAGAAAACAAAACCATGCTTCAGATTCTTATCTACCATTTACACAATAAAAGGTTGTAATATAAAGATATTTAAATGTACGTAATAGTTTGAAAGATAAAAAATAATGCCTATCCTTTTTCCCCCAGATTTTTATTTACATTATTATTATTTTTTTGTTCATCAGACCAGGGTTTCTGCCAGATGAAATTGTAAGCCAGTGATTTCAATTAAGATCTCTCAGACGCTGCTAAAGATTTTGCATACATTATATGCAAACATGAGAAATACTAAAAATAAGCAATTCTCTAGTAGATTACTTAAGACTTTGAAGATATGCAAACAAAAATGCTAATTTTCTTTTTGTCTTCCTATCCAGAACTTCCTTCAAACCTTTACCTGCTTGATATTCATACAGTTTATATATACCTTTGTTGGCTTCAGGTACACATCTTGCCTGGGACAGAGGATATGGATATAGTTTTTCTTTGTCTTTTTTTTCCAAATTTTTTTATTCCATGTACAGCAGCACCACTTGCTGTCCAAACTACTAAATAGCTTTGGCAAGTAATAGAAACACACCTGTTTCTGCCTCTTTTAAGTATTCACTCAAACAGAATAATATACAGTTGCTAAGCAAGAACTGATGGATACATATTTCATTTCTTTATCTAAGTGACTCCTCCTTTCTCTGTACTTCCATGTCTTGCAAACATGGATAGGAGTTAGTAATTTTAAAACCTAAATATTGATTTTTATTCATGTATTTGTTTGTTTAAATCCAATAACATATTTTCAAGTAAATTTTACTGAACATTTATGGTCTTACAACTCTTAAAATAAATGTGATGAGTAAAAAAGGGAGATATCAACACCAATGACATTTAGGTCTGTAGCCAGTTATTTTGCAGAGTAATAAACTTTTGCACTACATTCTTAATCATTCCAGCTCCTTGCGCTAAAATACTGGTTCAACACTTTTTCTTCCCTCCAGATTGGTGATTATAATAGATTCATAGTGTTTAAGACCAGAAGACCCAGGACAGGCCTCTGAGGAAACCTACTTAATACATTCTACAGATAGACATTGAGTCATTGACGACTCCTTGTTGAGCATGATGATCCAACTAGTTTTGTATCTACCTTACAGTATTTCTGTCTGGTGGGTATTTCTTTAGTTTGTTAATGAGAATATTGTGAGAGAAATCATCAAAAGGCTTCCTAAAGTCAAGTTATATCACATTCACTGCTCTCCTCACATCTGTGCAATCATCCAGGACCTCACCTAACCTCGGTGAGTTCTCAGAGGATAGCTAGTGGCTGTGCAATTGCATCAGCCAATTCTTTAAATACACTATGGCACATGCCATCTGCCCCACCAAACTGAAAAAATCTAGCTAACCTGTTCTTCTACAGCTCTAGTCTATCTTGGTCTACATCTTTGCTGGCAACTAGCTTTATTATCTGGTAGTTGCCTTATTTGTGAAGACTGAAGTAAAAAAGACATTACATATGTCTGCCTTCTCTGAATCATTTCCTTCTGCATTTTTAAAGAAATCTATAGTTTTTTTGGTCTTACTCTTACTCTTGACATACTTGCAGAATTCCTTTTAATTGTGCTTTATTCCCTTGCCAGTTGCATCTCAAAATGTGCCTTGGCCTTCTAAATTTTCTCATCGTATTCCTGTGTGATTTTCTTATACTCTTCCCTAGTAATATAACCAAATTTCCACTTTGCGTAGGGCACCTTTTTGAGTTTCAGTGCACTGAAGACACTGCTGTCTAGTCAGGTTGGTCTCCAGTTGCACGTCTTGGGCTTCTGTTTCATCAGAATAGTTTACTCCTATGACCTTAATATGGCCTTCTTAAATTACAGCCAGCTGTCTTGTAATCCTTTCCCATTCAGACTTGCTTCACACCTGGCAGTTGCAACATGTAAGGGATGCATGGGGGTGCATGTGCACCCCTTGAGAGTGCCAGTGTACCCCTTGATCAGCCACACTCACCACTTAGATGGGCAGGGGGAGTAGGTGGGAGCGCCAGTTATCCCCTGTAAGCACCAGCCAATCACTGCACCCATTCCCAGAAGCAGCTGCAGCCATTGGCTATAGCAATCAGTTGTAGGGGACTATATCTGCCATGCCCCCCTTCCCCCCCAGTAGTGAGATCAACTACAGGGGGGATCTGTCCCCCGGACAGCAAGACTGGTCACAGAGGGGGTATATGCCCCCCTGACTAAGGCAGCAACAGTCACCCATGACACCTGGGATTCTCTACACCATTTCCCTGAATTAGTTAATTTTTCTCTTCTGAAGTTTAGTGACTGCTGTTGAGCTCCTTCCTTCCTCCCCTAGGATCTAGAACTCATGGCGAATGGCCGCGTCTACACATGCATTTACTCTGGCCTAGATTTACTTTGGTGTAACCTATCTGGAGTAAAGATTTTCAAACAGGCATCTAGACATGTGGGCATTAGGGAGAAGATTTGCACCCAGTACCCTGTAGCTATGTAATGGGCCCCTGCTGCCCCCAGGGGGAGCTCTAGCTGTCTCCTGACCCTGGGGACCTGCCTGCTGCTGGGGAAGAGACAATACCCCAATCAGGGGTACGCAGCTTGGAAAAAGCTGCAAGGGAGGGGCAGGTACCAACCCCCTGCCCTGATGCACTGGTGTGGCAGCTAGCAGCTACCACCAGCAGATCAGGGCAAGTGACTGGGACCTACCCAACCCCTGCAGCTCTTTCCCCCTGTCCCTTGATCAACCAACTGGGGAATGGGGCTGTGACCTTCCCCTGATCATGACAGTTACCTGCATGGGGAAATCTGCATGTGAAGCCTGGAGCTGTCTGGGGACTGCCCAAAACAGGATAGTTCCCACCCACCTCCAGGCTGCATGTGCTTCCCAATGCAGCCTGAGTCTGGATGGGAACTTTCCTGGTCAGAGGCAGGTCCTAGCCAGGCTGGGTGGGAAACTTTCCCCATGCAAGGAAGCCCCAGCTCATGTTCTGAAATTGAGAACTGTGGAGCTTGTTCCCAGTCCCTCCTCTGCGATTGCAGAGTGGGGTTAGGAACAAGCTCCTAGCCTGTTCCCAGCCCCAGCTCCATGATTACAGAGCAGGAGCTGAGAAGAAACGCCTAACCCTACTCTGCAATCACTATTGGGGAGCAGGCCAAGAATCTCCCTGCTGCCAGGGTAGATTCATAGATTTATAGATGTTAGGGTCAGAAGGGACCTCGATAGATCATCAAATCCGACCCCCTGCCTAGGCAGGAAAGGGTGGTGGATTCAGATGACACCAGCCAGATGCCTATCTAACCTCCTTTTGAAGACCCTTAGGGTATGGGATAGCACCACATCCCTGGGGAGCCCATTCCAGATTTTGGTCACTCTAACTGTGAAGAAGTTCTTCCTAACGTCCAGTCTAAATCTGCTTTCTGCTAGCTTGTGGCCATCATTTCTTGTAACACCCAGGTGTGACTTGGTGAGTAAAGCCTCACCAATTCCTTTCTGTACCCTCATGATGAACTTATAGGCAGCCACAAAATCACCTCTCAGCCTTCTCTTGTGGAGGCTGAAGAGGTCCAGGTGCCCTAGTCTCTCTTTGTAGGGATTGGGCTGCAAGCTCTTAACCCCTCTTTGTAGGGGTCCCTTCTCTGGACCCTCTCTAGGTTATCCACATCCCTCTTAAAGCGTGGCACCCAAAACTGGATGCAGTATTCAAACTGCAGTCTGACCAGTGCCCGATAGAGGGAAAGTATCACCTCCTTGGTTCTGTTTGTCATGCATCTGCTGATGCATGATAAAATGCACTTAGCTTTGACTTCATCAGACTGACAACTCATGTTCATCTTGGAGTCCATCTGTACTATGAGATCCTTTTCCACTTTCATGCTGCCAAGCAGGTAATTTCCTAAGCAGTAGGTGTGCTGGACATTTTTCCTCCTCAGGGACAGAACCTTGCATTTCTCCTTGTTAAATTACATTCTGTTGTTTTCTGCCCATTTTTCCAACCTGTCCAGGTCTGCTTGTAGTTGTTCCCTGCCCTCCAGTGTGTCCACTTCTCCCCACAGTTTTGTATCATCCACAAACTTGGACAGACTACACTTCACTACTTCACTCCTTCATACAAGTCACTGACAAAGACATTGAAGAGTATCAGCCCAAGGACCGAGCCCTGAGAGACCCCACTGTCCATGTCCTTCCAGGTCGATACCAACCCATCCACCACTACTTTCTGGGAATGACCCTCTAGCCAATTTGCCACCCACTGGACTGTGTAATCATCCAGGTCACAGCCTTTTAATTTGTTCACCCAGTATAGGGTGTGATACAGTATTGAAGGCCTTCCTAAAGTCTAAGTAAATAATATCTAGCCCTACTCCTGTGTCCAGGTGTTTTGTAACCTGGTCATAAAAAGAGACTAGATTAGTCAGGCATGATCTACCTGCTACAAACCTGTGCAGGTTTTCCCTCAGCATATTTTTTTCCAGCTAGGCTCTCATATATATATAAGCCTTAATAATCTTTTCAAAGACTTTACCAAGGATGGAGGTGAGACTGATTGACCTGTAGTTGTTTGGATCCTCTTTCCTCCCCTTCTTGAAAATAGGGACCACATTGGCCCTTTTCTAGTCCTCCAGAACCTGGCCTGTGTACCATGAGTGCTCAAATATTCTTTGCAGTGGCTGTGCAATAACATCAGCCAGGGCCTTCAGTACCCTCGGATGGAGGTCATCCAAGCCTGCTGACTCAAACGCATCCAGTCCTTCCAAGTGACTGCACCATCTCCAGGTTAACGCTTGGTAGTCTGGCACCCTGCTGTTGTCTCTCTATGATCTCATTGTGAAACTTGTTTTGCCCCTCATTTAAGAATACTGAGGTGAAGAACTCATTGAGGAGTTCAGCCTTGTCCCCCCTGTCTGTTACCAATTGCTTTTGCCCATTCAATAGTGGTCCTATACTGCCCTGGGCCTTCCTTTTACTCCCTATATATCTGAAAAAACAATTTTTTGTTATCCTTAACTTGGGATGCCATCCTCAACTCCATGGCAGTTTTGGCCTTTCTAACTGCCTCCCTTCAACTGCGAGCTGAGGAGGCATATTCCTCTTTAGTAATTTCTCCCTGTTTCCACTGTTTATATGCCCCCCTTTTTGCCCTTAGGTTGCTCTGGACTTTTCTGGTCAGCCAAGGAAGCCTCTTTGCCCCTTTTCCCCAGGATTGTCTCCCTCTGTGCCTGAAGGATTGCTTCCTTAGTGATCGCTTCCTTAGTGGTAGGGGAACATTGTCCCCACCCAGGCCACAGAGCAGGGGTTGGGAAGCTTCTTCTAATAAGGATCTCCCAGACTAACCCTCATAATTGCGGAGCTTAGGCTGGGAGATAAGAGTCTCCCTGCTTGAGCTCTGTGTTTGTGGAGCTTCTGCTGGGAGATACGGCTCTCCTAGCCTTTGCCCCATGACCATGATTTCCCAATCACAAGCTCCTCAATCACAAGCTCAGAGCACAGGGCTTGGAGCACCCTGCTGCTGTGGCAGGGGGACATAGTTCCCACCTGAGATCCTGAGGCAGAGCCTGTCTCAGTGGCAGGCAGCTCCCAGGTGAAGAGAGTTATGTCCTGCCCCCTGGTGGACAGCTTACCGGAAACAGATTTTACTCCCAGTCAGGTGTCTACTTGAGTGCTATGGCACCATTACTAATCCTGAGTAAATTTGTTACTTGCATTTGCAGGTAGCAAATTTACTTGAGATTGGGGAGGTTTAGTGCAAAGTAAGCATGTGCATGTGTAGATACAAATGCTTACTTCACAGTAAACTATGCTCAAGCAAAGTTAAGCATCTCATGTAGATGCACCTGTTGCCACCCAAGTTCCTTTCTACCCTCACATTCTCAACCATTTCTTCCCTGTTTGTAAGCAGCAAGTTGAGGAGACCTTCCCCCGCTATTTGGTATCTCTACCAGATGTATCAAAAAGTTATTACCAATACACTCCATTAATTTGCAGGATTACTTTTTCACTGCTATGTTTCCCTTCCAGCAGACACCCTGATGATTGAAGTCCCCCGAAAGACCTCATCCACCTCTTCCTCCTGTTCTGAAGGCCTATAATAGACACTGCTATGATATCTCCCCTGGTGCTCTCCTCTCTAACCTTTATCCAGAGGGTTTCAACAGGACCATAAGAAACAGCATTGTGACATCTTCCCTGCTGCTCTCCCCCCTAATCTTTATCCAGAGGGTTTCAAGAGGACTACATTCCATTTTTTACTGCATCTCAGAATACATACACCTCTCCTTTATGTATAGGGCAACATCACCTACTCAACCTTTAACTGAATTGGGCAATTATAATCTATTTCAGAGTTTCAGCAACCTTGGGACTAAAAGTGCAATGTGCATGCTTTGCACTATATCATAATGTAGAATATTAATTATTGCCAGCATATGCACGTGAGTGAATCTGGAATGCTCATGAACTGCTTAGTTACCACTGCAAGTGCCTGAGAACAGTAATCAAAATGTTATGATTATGTTATGTGTGTGAACTCAAAGCATTATGAAAGCATTTCAGGTGACTGAATCAATACTTGAAATTCCAAAATTATCTACTATAACCACACTCTACGCGTTCATTTGTGTGCGCATGCACCCACAGAAACTAGTGTTAAATATATTAGAAAATAGTTTAGGATGTGAGATAGCATACATAATGTTATCATTTATGCTTTAGGGGCTACAGTTTGAAAGCATACATGAATTTTCAGCCTCTTAAGCTTTTCCACAATCTCCCTAAGACTTGGTTATGCCTGGAACTCTGTATTAGTAGCATTTTCTAATTCCTGCACAGCTTGAGTATCTTTGTTCGCAGTTTAGTCAGCTTCTTTACACATCTGAATTTTAATATTAAAGGTCAATATATCAAAAATGGTTATTAACTTTTTGGACAAGACAGAATGCTCAGATTAGAACTAACCTCAAAACTGTTAATATCTTTAGTGTTTATTTACATTAAACTACAAAACCTATACTAGAATAATGTTAACTTCGAATTTAAGTTAGCATTTAGTTTAAGACTAAAATTGTAGTCTGAGACATTTAGATGTTGTTTAAATGCTTCCACATTTATAATGGGCTACTTAAAGCTGTTCTGGTTCCTGATGCCAAGGTTATCTCTGTTTTTTAATAGCTATCTAATCTTTTGGGGATTTTTTGTCCATCTAGCTAGGTGACTTTCTTACCACTGGCAGGCAAAAAGTGGTCATATTCAAGAGTAATTCAGGGAAGAGGGGAGCCACGGAGTGCAGTGCTGTTTTTTACAGCTTTTGCTTAACTCAGTGCTACTATGCCTTAGATGTTTGGGTCTCTGTCTGAGCAGCCTGGATCCTAATGTGCTGAAAATGCTTCCTTTGAATCTCTGGAGGAGTTGGAATGCTCTGCCTAGCATTCTTATTTGATATTTACTGACATCTTGCTGAATGACTAGGTGGTCTGGATTCTTCTTCAGAGGCACCTAGTTTTCCACGTTCACTGTAGAGGAAAGCTAGGGACCGAACCCAATCACTTATATCCCTCTTCTGTGGCAAGATGCCTAGAGTTTAAGCATTTAATATCCAAGTGAAGGCTCCCTACAGATCATTTAGAACTTGCCACCCAAGACACTAAGGAACTTAAGGTACCCATATGGTAAAATAGGAATTTTGTGAATTCTGAATTCTAGTGGTGACTGAATGGTTAATTTAGCATTTTAGAAAAGAATTTAGGCACCTAAATTCATTTTATGAATCTACTCCTAAGACACTTTTATTAAGAATGGGTTAAGAATGATTTCAGTCAGTCATGGATCAGAAATGTAATTATTTTTCTCATATAATTGGTTATGTTGAAACCTTTCACATTGCAATCATATCACTGTTTTATTTTGTAATGCAATGGGAATAATAATTATGGACTTTCTGTTACCAAGTGCCCCAGTATCACCACTCTGGAATTCAACCAGCCTGAAAAACTGTTTATTGATGTGTATACTGTATAATCTACCATGAATCTTAGCCCTTAATTAACTTATGTACAATAACTATAGTGATAAAAGTGATACAGAAAAAAGGGAAAAGTCAAAGAGAATATTTGCAGAGACTCTTTACAATAAAGTTCCTTGTTTTAATTGATTTAGAAGTAAATATTAAAACCAAAATACATATAATGAGCTAGGTTTTTCACTAATCTGAAACTGTTCTACTGGATTTTCATAGAATCATTTACTTGGAAAATCATTTAAAGGTATCTGATCTGACACCATGAACAAATGCAGGATTTGCTATTCCAAATTACTCCAAACAAATAACTATTCTTGTTTAAAAATGTTACTAAAGAAGGTTTCAGTTACTCTAGGCAACTTGTCCCATTGTCCTACTGTTCTTAGAGTTAGAAATATTTTCCTGAGATTTCATCAAAATCTGTTTTGCTATAATTTAAATCCATTCCTTTCCTCTGTGGCAAAAGAAGAAAACAATGTTCTCCATCTTCTTTAATTCCATATTGCAAATACTTGAAGATTGCCATCATGTGGTCTCCTTTTCGCCAAACTAAATATACTTAATGCCTTCAACCAGGGCCAGATTAACTTTTTAGTTGGCCTTAGGCAAACAAATTCATGGGCCCCTACTTTTTTTTCATTCAATAATTATAATATGTAAAATAAGCACAGCTGGACTGCTGTTTCATTTAGGGCCTAGTCATTTGCCTGTTTTGCCTATGCATTAATCCAGCCCTGCCTTCAACCTTTCTTCATATATCTTGCTTTCTAACACTATAGAAACATCTACATGAGACATATTACTACACATTAGCCTAATTTAATGTACATTATGAGCACACACCTAAACATTTGTGCTCTTAGTGGACATTAAAAAGGTAAAATTAGACTGGTCGCACCTAAATTTAACACCTGAAATGCAGGTGTCAAATTGAGGAGTGATTAGTCAAAGCAGGTTAATACATGTGTAGATGTGGCCTGACACTAACTTTAGTGCCAAGTCCACCCAGCCACTTGGGTTATATGGCAGGCCTGCAGGGACTTAGTACTAATTTTAGTACTAAGTCCCTGCACGTGTAGACACCTGCCAAAATCACTTCATGTGCATTAAATTTAGTTACCCTATATCATCTGCAAGGAGCTCATCTCTAGATCTTATCCTGTTTCTCAATACCCTTCTTAAAATACAGTTCCAAACTAGATACAGTACTCCCTCTGAGGTCTAAACCACCATAAGTAAAGTGGTACTATCATCTTGTATGTTTTGAACACAATACTTCTTTAAATGCAGCCTCAAATACAACTTGTTTTTTGGGTTTTTTTGGTGGAGGGGTAGTATAACATCCTATTGCTGACTCTTGCATAACCCCCAGATACTTCTTGACAATACCAAGCAATTATTCTCTATCTCTGTATGTCAGTGTGCATGTAGGAACTTAAGTTTCTCATTGTTGAATTTCATTTTGTGATTAAGTGAGCCTGTAGGATATTTGTGGTGATATCTTTTATTGGACCAACTACATGGTTGGGATAGACTTAGACAAGCTGTCAAATGTGAACCATTTTTCACCAGATCTGTCCCAACCATGCAGTTGGCCCAATAAAAGATATCACCCACAAAAATCTGTGCCTTTAACATAATTCTTGAATCACAAGAATTGCAGCATCCTTCTAACATTACCAATGTTGTGTAGAGCCATTTAGCAAGACCACTTTGTTCTGCAAATGATTTATGTCCTCCAAGTTGTATATCATCTGAAAGTTGTCTATGTTTATAACCAAACCATCAATAGAAATGTCAAATAGCACCACACCCACGAGAGATCCCTATGAAAAATCACTTGAGACTTTCTGCCAATCTGTACTTGATCCATTAATAGTTACTCTTTTCTTGTAGTTATTCAACAAATGATATATGCATTGAATAAAAATTCCAGGTAGTCCACATTTCTCCAGTGTCCTTATGTTGTGAGGGAACATAAAAGGCTTGCTAATATTGTGCAGTTATATTATGTCTACTGTATTCCCCTCATCCACCAAACTAGTTACCTTTTCAAAGAAGGAAATCAATTTGGTTTGACATGATTTCTTCCTAATAAATCCATATTATTTATTAGGAATATATAAATAACCATTTATTGGTTGCTGATGATCAAATCTTCATCCTCCTGATAGTTAGAAAGTGAATGCTTTACAACATGTTCTAGTAATTTCCTAGGTAATGAAGTCAAGCTACTGGTATAATTCTCTGAGTCCTCCCTTTTTAATATGTGTATTATGTTAACCTTTCTCCTGTCCTATAGGACCTTCCCTTTCAACCATGATTTTGCAAAATGTATTACCAGTGGCTTTAAGAACTTTTCAGTCTTTTCCTTTAGCATTCTGGGATGAATTCTGATGATGCCAGGTTCTGATTTAAATTCATTTACATTTGTCAAAGGTTCTTTGAAGTGTCTGTTTCTTCTTTTTTTTGTTTATATCAGTTTTGCTAATTTTGCCGTAATTATTTTCTGAAGACTAAAGCAAAAATCCTATTGATCAGCTTTGTTTTCTTTGTATTTTCCATTAATAATTCAACATTTCCCTTGAGCAGGACACCAAGTTTCCATACTCTTCTTTTTCATCTAATATATTTGTAAAATATCTTGTTGTCTTTTCCATCTTTCATCAGCTGTAAGCCATTTTTCACCTTTGCTTCCTGATTTTGTACCTCCACATAAATTCTGCTCCTTTTATAATACAAAATGCCCTCATATTTTTCCATATGCAGTTATATTGTTATAGTGATTTGCCCTTATTTCCATTACCTGTATGTAAATTCTCATTTTCTGATAAGTAAAAAATGTCTTGTGCAGTGAGATCAGGTGCTACTTAGTAGAACCTTATCTACTATTTTTTTTCTGAATCAGTTGATATTCTTCATACATTATGACCTTACTGGATATTTTTTGGTTTGGTACATTTTCTTTCAAATACACATCAGGGGTGTTAAAATCATCTATTAGTACAAGCTTGTAAATTTTAAATATTCCAGTTACCTACTTGAAGAAAGCCTCATCAAACTCCTCTTCCTGACTTACAGGGGTATAGGCTGTAGCTGCATTGGTCTAAGAACATAGGCAGACAAGGTTCTTTGGGTGAATCTGATATCTTTTATTAGATGAACTTAAATAGTTGGGGAAAAAATATTAAACAAGCTTTCAGGTTTAAAAACCCTTCATCAGGCTGAGGAAGTCTCTGCAGATGGTGTGTGTTCTTCCCGTATGGAATAAATAGTAAAGAAGTCAGACTGGGCTGGTATGCGTACAAGATAGGCAGTCAGTGATGATGTAAAGTGAGGAGTCAGTGGGTGAGAGACAGGCTGGGTGTGGGGAAGAAGGGGATGAATAGTGGAGAGGTACCTGGGGAGTCATATGCCGGGCAGGTTATAATGTGTCATAAGAACAATGTCTAGCTTTAGTCCATGATTTTTAGTATCCAGGAACTTGATGAAGTGAAGTTCATAGACTTATCTCTGAGAAGTGTTTTGTAAGTTTTCTTTAAGGATTAGAACTGAGAGATTGGAGAGATAGTGATTGTCCTGTGAGAAATGTGCCCCCACCGGTAATTCTTGTCTCTGATAGATTTCCGGTGTGCATTCATTTTGGTGTGCAGTTGTTGTTTGGTCTTTTCTATCAGGGCATTCGGTGCATTGGATGAGATACATTACATTTCTGGAGGTGCAGTTGTAAGATCCAGGAAGGCTTTGTTGTCGGCTTTAGTAATTGTGGGTGTAGATTGAGACAAAGAACCTTGTCTTCCTACTTATTTATAGTTCACTCTCACCACAAAACTTTTTCCGTTATCTTAATCCAAATACTAAACCCCTCAGAGTTAATATGCCAGATTGTGGCATTTAGTCCACCAAGCTTTCAGATTTTCAAATAAGTTGTGTGTGTGTGTGCGCACATGCGTGTGCGCACGCACGTGCATGTGCATGTGTGTGTGTGTGTGTGTACACATACACATATATTACATACTATAACTTCCAGTTCACTCTGCCTGCTCCCCATTGTCTTTGTACTAGCATATAGGCAGGAAAGCATTGCATATGGTATCTGGTTCTATTTGGAAAGTTCTGATTTGATTCAGAAAGATTATAGGGTCCCCTAATTCAATTCAGATTTGAAATTCAGCCACTTAGTCAGGCCAAATCTCCACCAAATCAAATCAGCAACTGAAGTTTCACACAGCCCTACTAGTTATCAGTATTATAGACAGTATTAGTTGTGATATTTACGTTTTCTGCTGCAAAGTCTTAATATATTTCTGTGCAGGGTTGTTTTGCATATGCAAATATGTACTTTATTTGATATAGAAGGAACATTTGTGTGTGTGTGCATGCATGATATATATAGTTATAGCTATAAATTATAGTTATGGCTATAAATAAATATAAAATGATTTTATTCATCACTGAAATTCAACCACTCCATTGTGAAATATAGCAAATGTCAAACAGTACAAAAATGCTACTGAATTTTTTTTAAATGGTGAGAAGGAGCTCAATTTTCAGTCTCATCTGAAATACCGTTCAGTAAACAAAACAGTGTACCTGGTTCACATACGAATGGTTCAGGACTTAGATAAATTGCTCAAAATCTTATAGGGAACTCTCAAAACCTGGATTACACAGCCTGATCAAAAAGGACACAAGTCGATGAATTTTGAAATAATAGAGAGGAAGAGTATTTCAGCTAGCTGAGTCACAGACTCAGCTTCTTTTCAGAATTATCAGTGTAGTTTTCCCATCCAAATAGTGAAATGATTTGCCATCGTGAAAGATTAAATTTGGTATTGTACCTGTGGCATAGCGCACGTGTCTACACAAGATGTTTATTGTGCAGTAGACTAGCTTAGATGTGCAGGAAATATTGCATGCCTACACATATACATATTAGGCTGGAGTAAACTAATTTACTCCACAACAGAATAGTACTGCTAAATACAATTACTAGCCTGCAGCATAGAAAAAAACTCTACATCAGCGCACGTGCAGATGTTGCCTTAGCTGACTGGGGCATAAGGGTGCTTCAGGGTGGGAGATGCCTGCTGGTTAGCCCAGGACTAAAGCAACCTCATGTCCCTGCACCACACATTGAACCAGGGGAAACAGTCCCAGGCTGGCAGGCTGACCCCTTGGGCTCCCTGCTACCTAGGGCTGCTACAACCCAGCTCAATGTGCTATGGTCCTGAGTGCATGGAAAAGTGCATACATGAGAGCAATACATTCTATTGTGATAAGCAGCAAAGTTTATTCATGCATATTCATATGCACATGTTGACATGCCCACTGTATAATACAGGCTTGATTAACTTGATTTAGGATGAAAATATCTACATGGGAATATGTCAGCTTCTCCTTTGCTTCAAAAAGAATTCTATGCCAGAATGATATAATGGTATTACTGCAAAAGCACAGGGGCCTAGTTGCATGAAACAAGCTTTTTTTTTTTTAGCACAATGTATATATTAATTTATGGTAGCATAAAAGAGTGTAAAGTACACACACATACACACACATAATAATCTTGGTGTGCTTTGTAGTTAGTCATCCCTAAATTATGATATTTAAGAATTAGCTTATGCAGAGGGCTACTTGTATTTGCAAATGAATTGTGACAGACTAACTGGCAGTGATTTGGCCCAGGGGTTTTGAAAGAGTACAAAATGATTGGAGGGCTTGGGATTCCCTTTCCTCACCGATCAGGTCCCAGAGACTCACCCTCCATGTCCCCTGATTGGCCCCATGGGTCACCTGGAGGGGGATAAAAGGGGCAGCGCTGCTGACTCCAGGAGGCCTGTGAGGGATGACCAGGAAAGAATTTCATAGAGTTGGCAATGAGCTGGGCCACTGGGGCAGGAGCAGTTGTTCCAGAAGACCGTAAAGGAGCAGGACCCACAGGCAGCAGTTGAACTGTAAGTAGTGCAGCTGGCAGGAGAGGCTCCCTGCTGGACTCTGGGATCCCCAGCAAGAGGCTGCAGCCAGCAGGAGAGGTTCCTTACCTGGCGCCAGCAGAAATCTATTCAGTGACCCAAGATGCTCCCAGCTCTGCTTCTAGTTTCTCCAGCAAAAGGCAGGCCAGCTCAATATGAGGTGGGGGTTTCCAGAAAGCCAAGAGCCCTAGGAGCCTTAAGCAGACCTAACAGTGGTGGCTGTGTGGTAGAGTTTCTGTCCACTATGTGGGAAATCAGAGTTTAAGCCCTGGATTGGTCTAGTAGGGGTAAATAAAAATGACAGAGGCAAAGTTCTTGTTGGAGGGGAATCATTGTGTTTTCCCTCTTCCCCCATCCATGTACCTACACCCTATATCTCTTGTTGTTTGTTTTTTTGTATTTTGTGCATTTTATATTTTGTCAGTCAATATTGTTTATTGTGCAGTTTGAGTTTTATATTTTGTTAAACCTGTCTTTTGTTAACGAGATGACTATGTCTACAAATGTGAATACCTAACCTCTACTGAATCCCATCCCCTTGGGGCATTGTAGCGTTCCTATGCCCCTTGGTTTATATATGTTATGTTCCCATCACTGTTTGTCTCATTAAAAGGTGTATGGTTATGTCTCCATTGGTGACCTGGCACTGCTCAATAGGGAAGGAGGGTCCCTACATCTCCCATAGCACTTGGGCACCTGCTCTTATCCCTTCGATTGGTAAGGGGGTACATCTTGGAGTACCACCCAGGTTACAGAATGAAACATTCTCTCAGAAAGTTGTGGCAAGCAATCACTGAATTAAAGGAATATAAGTATGTATCTCATTATAAAGCCCTATGGTAGTTGCTTTTAATTTTGTCAAACTTTAATTTTGTAACTTTGATTTTTATATATTGGATGCCTGACTTAGGCTGAATAATTGTAGAAAATGCCATTTAGGAAAAAAAATGATACCATTTTGTCCATGTTAAAAAAAAAAAAAATCAAGCAACTTTTCTTTGAAACATTCCAATGCCCTTGTGCTTTGGAACATAACCTTGAAACTTGACGTAATGGTTATTTTTGTATCAACTTTATTTGTATTAAGGATGACATTTGCCATCCCTTTGAAAATCTATTTGAATTTGGACAGGCTTGAAAAAAAACCTCTTTGCGTGTTCCTAGTAAGGATTCATTAGATCTCTCTCAATTAAATTATCGAAAACTAATTCTGTCCTTATTCAGTGTGCTCACCTTTTTGCTTTCAATTGCAGTCTTGGCTGATCCTGGCTATGAACCTGAATGTGGACAAAAACACTAAAAGCAGGATTCCTAGCTTTCTTATGCATTCAGTTTGCATGACATAGACACAATGGCAGGCTGTGGGGGTAGGACAGAGAGGGAGCTAATGACTGAATACATAAAAGACAAAATATACCTGAGAATAGACAAAACTGGGGCAGGATGTATGTGGGACCATGAAATGGCTTGCTGGGATATTGGGACTTGACAGGATAAGAAGACTGAAGTTGGGAATTGGGGAAAAAATAAACCCTCACTGGTAACTGCTGGAGGGGCTAGACAGGGAGATCAGATGCAAAAAAACCCAGAACAAACCCCACCCTCATCCCACAAATCCATAGATTCTGAAAAGCTGAGCTCTTCAATGAGTTTTCTGCTCCTGTATTCCTGAACTGAGATCAGGACAAATCTCCCAATTGGATCATAGACAGGCATAAAGGCATAAAGCATCCTAACCAACTGTTAGCACAGACTCAGTGAAGAGACACTTGGAGGGATTGGATGTGTTTAAGTCAGCAGGTCCTGATGGTCATCATCCATGGGTGCTGAAGGAGTTGGCCAGTGTCATAGCAAAGCCACTGCCATGGCTGCTTGAGTGCTTTTGGTGTTCAGGTCAAGCCAAAGAGGACACAAAAAGGGCCAGTGTGGTCCCTATTTTTAAGAAGGGGAGGAAGAAGGATATGGGTAACTATACATGGGTTAGTCTCACATCTATTCTCAGAAAAAAACCTTTGAAAAAATTATTAAGGATCACATTTGTGGGAGTCCAGTGGGGAAAGCAATGCTAAAGGACAACCAGCATGGATTCATAGCAGGCAGATCCTTCCTGACTAACCTTGTTTCTTTTTATGACAAGATCACAAAATGCTTAGACACAGGAATTGAAGTGGATGTCATCTACTTGGATTTTAAGAAGGCCTTCAATACAGTATCTCATTATATTCTGATAAACTGAGAGACTGTGATGTAGATGATTATGTGATCAGGTGGGTAGCAAATTGGCTGAGGGGTCACACCCAGAGAGTGGTAGTGGATGGGTCAATATCAACCTGGAAAGATGTGGGCAATGGAGTCCCACAAAGCTCAGTCCCTCAACCGGTGCTGTTCAATGTCTTCATTGGTGACTTGGATGAGGACGTGGAAAGCACTCTGTCCATATTCACAGATAATAACAAATTATGGGGTAAAGTTAACATGTTAAAGAGTGGGGAACGAATCCAGGTAGATCTGGACAGGTTGAAAAAATAGGCAGAACAGAATAGGATGCAGTTCAATAAGGAAAGTGCAAGGTGCTCCACCTAGGAAGAAGGAATCACCAGCACACTTACAGGCTGGGGGAGGACCTTCTTAGCAGCACAGCAGTGGAAAGGGAACTTGGAGTCATGCTGACACCAAGATGAACATGAATCATCAATGTGACAAAGTAATCAATAAACTAATCACACTTTATCATGCCTTAGCAGGTGCATGACAAACAGGTCCAAGGAGGTGTTACTTCTCCTTTATGCAGCAGTGGTAAGGCTGCAGTTCGAGTACTGTGTCCAGGCTTGGGTGCCACACCTCAAGAGGAATGTGGACAGCCTCAAGCAGGTTCAGAGGAGGGCCACTCTAATAGTTAGGGGCCTTCAGGCAAAACCCTATGAGGAGAGATTGAGGACCCTGGATCTCTTCAGGCTCTGCAAGAGAAGGCTGAAAAGTGATCTTGTGGCTGCCTACAAATTCATCAGGGGAGGACAGCATGGAATAAGAGATGCCCTGTTTGCCAGGGCACCCCTTGGAGTAACTAGGAACAATGGTCACAAAATGATGAATAGATTTAGGTTAGACATCAGGAAGCACTTTTTTATGGTAAGGGTTGCCAAAATCTGGAATGGGCTTCGAAGGAAAGTAGTGCTCTCCCCTAACTTGAGGGCCTTTAAGAGACATGCACCTGGTCATGTGAATGCAGTGCTCTTTCCTGCCCACAGCAGGGGGTCAGACACAGTGATCTTCTAAGGTCCCTTCCAACCCAAACATCTATGAATCATAGAACAGTAGGGCTGGGAGGCACCTCTGAAGTTCATCTAGTCCAACCACCTGCCAGAGGCAGGATCATTTTTATTCAAACCAATCTATGCAAATCCTTGTGTGATCTATTGCTAAAGCTACACAGGTGCCCCTGTCACACAACCACAAAGCATAGCAGCCTGGCCTGTCAAAGACAAAGCAGGAGGCAATGGCAGACAATGTTCCATTGCTTTAAGGGTCGCTAAAAGACATAGAAGCTAAAGATGAAGAATGGGACTGACTGGACAAAGAGACTATGCACCTGTGTGCTAGGGGCAAATTGCTGGAGGAAAGGGAGAAAGATTTGATATGGAATAATAGTGTGAGGTAAAACAAGGGCCCAGGGGATTGGCAAAACTGAGTTTGGATTAGGATTTTGGGAAACAGCCTTGGACTGGGAGTCAGTGAATACAAAGAACATGTGTAGAAAAAGGGCATTCCAGTAAGGTTTGGGGGAAAGAGGGGAATAAAAACATTTGCCAGATGAGAACAGGTTGGAAAGAGAAAGAAGATTAGAATTAGATATGTAGACCTGGTTACGAATGGGAAGTCAATAGTTAAGAGTTAGACGTAACAGATTGGAAGGCTCAGGGCAAACTTATAAAGACAACAAAGATTACAAAAAGGCATACTTTTCCTACAGGATCTGTGCTTTATTCAAAGTTCAGGATAGACCTGCTCTGGGAATTTATCAGGGCTGTATAGTGAAGGAAGAGATTTTTAACTATAACACATCCACTAATTCATTTATTGATACAATTGCATTATTAAATGAGGGAAGGTATTGCAGAAGGAAAAATGATAGCCCTACTGTGAAATCAGTTACATGCTTCTGCTGGGAATTAGCTTCCAATATTGTCTCTCTTAATAAAGTTCCTGTGTGACAATGGGTAAGTTATTTAACTACATGTGTGCAAATGGTCATTAAATGTGTGTGTTGTAGGGGTATTACAGGGACCCAGTTAATTTAAGTAACCTCTGCCGCTCATTCGTCTGCCATGCCTTTGATGGGAGAAATAAAATATAAAAGCGTACAAAGGCAAATCTTATGGGATTGATCTCAATGTATATTAACTGGACTCTCTTTCCTTTTTTACAACAACATAAAACAACGATAACATAAACAGTGTTTGTAACTTCTTTAGAGTTTCTCAGCAGTCAAAATCCTTTCCCATGGTCTCTTTGTCTTGTGAGCAGCCATCAGCCAGTCCCACCTCAAATGATTATTCCTTGCATCTCTTAAAACATGACATAGAGTCCACAGAAAACAAACTGGGGTAAACCCTCCCCTGTCAACAAGTCCTTAATAACAAACTTAGAGATTCTACTTTTCACAGTCCAAATGGTAAGTACCTTGAGAGTAAAACTGGCTCATTACATTCCCAGGCTTTTCTCTCATCATCACCAGTAATTCCCAGACATTCCTCTGCCTCTGCATGGACTGCTGCGACCGCTTCTCATGGCCTCCACTCTGAAATCCCCTTCCCCCTTTAATAGTGGTCTTTTCAGTATTTTTTGTGTGCATTTAAATCATTATTATCTTTAATGCAGCCATTAAAACAGGAAAGGTGATGAAGACATATCCTAAATTGAGGGAAGAAAGGCATACTATATGAGAGAGTATCTTATCTAGATGATTGTTTGTAACAAATAATTTGATTATACTCAGTCAAAAAATGCCTTTCCAATGTATTGATTTTAGATGTAGCCTGTACCATCATATCAAAGGAAATGCCATATTTACTCAAATGCAAAACAAAGCTTTCTTCCCCAGTCAACATAAGGGGGAAACAAGCCTTATTTTGGGTCTGAGTACCAGCTGGGCCAAGTATTGCAGCTCTGGCTCTCAGCCTGTGGTGAAACCAGAGCCGAGCTGCCCGCTGCTCCTGGTCAGGATGGCTCATGTTGCCAGGGAGAGGAGTGCAGCTGTGGGGAGTATTGGCACAGGATCTGGTTCCACCAGAGTCACCAATTTATTGGCACTAGACCTGGTCCCAGCAGAGTTACCAATTGTTGGCACTAGATTTACAACTCAGTCCTGATACCTTGTTCCAAGTGGACCCTGTCCCAGCCACCTGCAGAGGGTTCAGGGATTGAGAGTGTGGTCAGGGGCTGAAAGGTAAAAAAGGTTTATTGACTTAACAAAAACATAACTACGCATAATAATAAGACAAACAATGACAGACAAGAATAATTTGCATTGGCAACTTATCAGCAGTCCCCTCTGATGCCTGATGTATGACAAGTTTCTCTTTCTACAAAGTTCAGCAAAGTCAGGGGTCTCCAATCAGCTCTGTCCAAGAGGTACTAGGAAGGACCCTGGTATTCAGTCTTTGAGCTCCTTGAGATCTACGGGCCCACTGATCCAGATCAACAGTTAACTAATCCTTTTCACAGAGCTGTATCTTCCTTCTGAATGGTTTCCGGATGTTCTAGCCCATTTATAATTTCTAAGCAGTGCTGATAAGTTACAGCCATTCAGATTCTTTTTACTTTAACTGTCCATAGACTGACCAATAGCAGTACAAGCCTTGCATTCCTTTGATAAGGTTAATTTTAACTACCTCACAGAGCCTTACTTCTTCAACGCTTTGCTAAATTTACTAGGCCTTACTTTATACAAGGTCTTACTACATCTTAAACTTTAATTAGGCTCTTAGCAATAACATATAGCTTAAAAAATTAAAAAAAATACAGAAAAACACTTGGTCTACTTTTCATAGAGCCTTCAGCAAGCACTTTTATCACACAAACAGTTTTCAGCTGTCACAGACCCAAACCTTCAGACTAACCAGAACTTCTTGCAATCAATAATAGCTAAGTCTTATTGATACACAGTGATAGCAGATAAGACTAATGTAGGCAAAGCAAACAAATTCCCCTCACTCCAGTTCTACTTATCTATCAGTCCTAAGGCATTAACAGAGGGATAGTGTGCCTGGCCATCACCTGTGAGTGTCACCCTGTGAGTGTCACTCTGTCTTGAATGTGAACAGTCTTGGAAAATGAGGGCCAAGGCTCACCCCCTCCATCCGCTTCCCCCAGTAGGGTGAGACTGGCCAGTGGTGTGCCCTCTGCCCATGGTGGCCTCAGGATCTCCCTCCACTAGCAGCGTGAATGAGACAGGCCGGCAGTGTGTCCTGCTCCCACAGTGGCCTCAGGATCCTCCCACTGCTCTGAAAATCCCCCCTTTTGTATTATTTTCCTCCTGTGACTCATTTCCAGGTACTATTGATTGGTTTCCCTATGGTCGTCATGCTGTTCATATTCTGTTCTGTCAGTATATCCTTTTGTTTTTTCAAACATATTGCATGCATACATCTTAATTTGGTCATTTACTGGTGTCTTAATTTGGGTATCCCAGGCCTCTTAATTTGGTCCATCCACCAGAACCCGAAATCCCAGGGGCTTTGTATCTGATCACTGTCCTTATCTCTTGTTATGGGCTTTCAGGGAAGACTGTGCTGCATTTCTTCAATTTCCCAGCCTATTTGTCTGCTAGCTTCAAATACAGTAGGTCCTGAAGGCTGAGACTGTGAAACTTTGTCACAAACTGACTTAGAAACCTATTAACCCTTGCCATTGCCCTTGACCATTGTTCTAGTGCAATGTCTACTCTACCTACAAGCCAATTCCTAAAAGGTTATCTCTAAATATCATTTTCTCACCACCAGGGAGCACAGGTGAGACCATGGTGCAAGAGAGGGGGGTAGAGGCATGAGGGAGTGTGGCTTGGGGGAGATGTGTGTGGCGGGGAGCAGTGCAGCCTTGCCCTCCTACCACATACTGCTCACCCCCCATGGCTTACCATTGCTTTGGCTCTAGATCTGGGCCCACAATGGGGCCAGATCAAAAGCTGCTGCTACTTCTGCTGCTGCTACCTGGCTGGGACCAGGGCCAGGCCTATTGCCACCATTTTTGAATGCCCAGGAGCCAGAACTGCAACAGAAAATAAGCACTGTGGAGTGTGGGGGGGGGCAGAATGGCTGGGAGGCAGGAGTTGGGGAGGGTAGGCTGCAGGTAGGCAAGTGGCCAAAGACAGCAGGCATGACAGGTGCAAGGGTCAGGAGGGAAAAGGGTAGAGGTCTAGCTGCCTGGATCCCACCACTGCTTTTTTCTGGCATAGCAGTGTGGGAGGCAAATTTAAGATGCTTTACATTCACAGTAATTAGATTTTATATATGGAAAATGATAATAAATTTATAATTTGTATATATAGAATCTAATTGGGAGGGGAGGTGTTCTTAAGTTTAATGTTATTTTGCATTCAGGTAAGTATGGTGTATTCATTTTACTTTCACTTGAAAAATAATATGTCATCATACTATAAAAACTGTCTGTACATGTGGGTACACAAGTATAATTGTTTCAATGGGATGTTTTCCAACACAGAATAAGACACAGGAACAAGTAATGTGCTCTGCTGAAAAAGATTATAAGGTGACAAGCCAAGTAAAGACAGTGAGAGAAGTTACTTGTTAACATGACAGAATTCATGGCAAAGTAATGATGTTGAAACAACCTTATTAAAAATAGCTCCCCAGCAATGGCGACCTAACCAAAATATCAGAAGGTCTGATTTTATTTGGTGATGTGAAGTATTTTTTTTAAACCTGATATTACCTTTATTTTAGCTATAGCCTATCGAACCTGCATTTGCAGCTGACAAGTTGCAAAGTTGTGTAGGTAGGTGGTGCAAAATCTAAAATTATGTTTCTTCAGATTAGTGTTTGCTGAATATGAAGCAAAGACAGTCCAAGTAAACATCATGTCATCTTGCAACATAATTTATGAGGCTCAGCTGTAATTTGAGTCAACAAAAAGCAAAAGGTCAAGCAAACATATTGTGATATTCATTTAAATGAAGAATGCCCCAGCTTTTTCATTCAAGGCTTGATGATTTTGCCTGAGCTTATATTTGAGAACACAAAATCTGGGGAAACAAAATAAGCCATTAGCCTTGTGATGCTGTTTGGCACCGAGATAAAATACAGTTCATTTTGCATAAGTTGAATTTCAGAGTTCACCATGTCAAACTTCCTTTCCTTTCCTCTCCAATACAATTCCAATCTAATTTCAATTTCTTTCCAAAAAGGTCATAGCTCACCTAATACAAATAAATAATATGTATTTTAATATGTTTAAGACAAATCCCTAAGGAATAAAAAATGTGGGTCATGTTTACAAAATGGATGACCCTGTCATGGGAAGCACTGATTTTGTAAAATCATTGAAGATTATGGTGGGTAGCCCTCTGAATATGACTTTGCTACCTTGTTATCCAAACGGCTAATCTGCAATAAGATAAAGATGGAAATACTGACTAAGAATACAGTGATTATATTACTTCTATGTTTGGACTACTGAAACTACTACTAGAAAATGATATCCAGTTCTAGTATCCACACTTCCATAGAGATGTTGATACATTCATGAGCATTAAGAAAACAGTCAAGAGAATAATTAAGGGGCTGGATATTATGTCATATGGTGACAAACTGCTGAAGCACAATCTGTCTGGTTATCTAATATAATTTGAAGAGAGACCTGATCATGTTCATTAAGCACTTTCACAGGAAAAAATAGTTTCACAACAGATCACCACATCAAGAAAAGTATAATAAAGTTCCAATAGTAGAAAGTAGAAAAATTCAAATTAGAAATGGTGTGCAAATTTCAGTGTAATTAACTAGTGGAATGAGATGGCAAGTGTTTCAGCGGATTTGTCATCTGTGACAAATTTTAAATGATCATTGAATGTCTTCTGTAAAATATAATCCAGTTCAAATAGTAATTAATTCAAGAAAGCCCTATGACCTCTAATGGCCCATTTTAGTTTTATAACCTAGAATTTGCATTGATTCTCTATGAAAATCATTTTTTATTCTAACAACTCTTGACAGCATGTCTCTGCCTTTGCCTAGGTCACTAGAAAGCACTCAAGAGTTTATTACTCTCCAAATCCATTGTTTTCTGGATAAAGAAAATACATTTTATTTATACCATTTTCAGTAGTCAATGAAAATGATGTAAAACTGCTCTTTCAAATTTTCTAAAAATTTTAACACAAAGGCCCCATCCAGGTGACCATGGCTGTGCAGGGTGGGATGCCAGAGACACATCTGTAGGGCCACATATTGCACATTCAGTTGTTCTCTACACTGCAAGGGAGCAGTGCAGTGAGTTTTTTTTAGCCCCTGGATATCCAGGGCTCAAAAACACGCAAGGAGAAAAAAAGTGGAGCTGCACATACATGGGAAGTGAGCACCATTCAGAAGCAGAGCCAGGCCACCTGGAGCCATGCTGCGGCTGCCAGCCAGGCTCCCTGCAGCAGAATCACCACTGCTGCAGTCCTGGGAAGCCCCCAGGACCTCATGTAAGGCTGCTGGGACCAACCCAGTGCTCTCACAAGCTTCCCCTACCCAACCCAGGGTAACTTGTCTCACACCGAAGTGCATGTGGCACAGGCATTCCCTGGGACAACAAGCAGCAGCACAAGGTGTGCCACCACTAGTTGTCCCCAGGGAACCAAACATCCACACTATGTGTGCACATGGACAGAAGTTGTATTACTTCTAACTTGGGAGCAAATTCTCTAATGCTAAATTTACTAATAAAGCTAACATACCACTGCATTGCTTCTCCATCACTCAACACAAGTTTAATATCAGTATTATACTGTGTTTTTGGTTTGTTTGCCTATTTTAGACAGTGCCCCTCTCCTTGACTGAAACTCATGTGAAAGTAGCAATACCATGCCACTACTGTATTGCACATGTCATACAAAGGAGGATTCAAGTGCTAAACTGACAGTAAATGTAAGACTTTTTGCCATTGTTATTTTTTTAATGGTCAGTCACTGTATTCTTTTAGAAATGATAAACAAAAGTTTTATGGATATCTCTCTTCACTTATTCCCAATGTGTTATCATTGCAACTGACATAGCTGTTTATCTGTTGATGATTTGCTCATTGGCTCCCTCTACTGGCAAAGAAGTCCCATCTGTCCAAGTTTTCAACAAAAATATGCAAGTCCATTTCAAGAAGAAAAACATTATTATGCTGCATTCAAATATTTAATGTTATCTGCTTATTGTTAAGCAGATTGCCCCATCACCAGTTCGTCAATGGGGCACAGATAAAGTGACCGTGATTCAGTGAGAAGACAGACAAAGAGACAAGGGCATTCTCAAAGAAACAACAAGCAAGTGGAAAAGAAAGGAAATTATCCAACAACACCCACTGATCTATGAAAGATGGGGATGAAAATGAATATTTGCAAAGACATTAAACTGCATAAAATTACTACTCTATAAACATAAAGATATAAAGCACACAAATAAACCATCAACTTGAAAGAACTATGAAAGTTCTGAACATAAAAGAAATGGAATATTAATGCTATTGTTGAAGCTCTTATGTTAGGTAAAATACATGCTGTTAATATCAGCAACAGGAAGATGAAGCTGTTTGGATTTTTTGGAGTGTGTGCTAATGGCAAGCAGATAAAATATCACATAAAAAAATAACAACAAATAAATAAAACACCAGGAGGATAAGGGGAAGCTGCATAAGACAGGAAGACTGAAATGATCAGCATTTGCAGATGTACCTTTCTAATTTGAATGAATCATTCTATGTTTCATAAACCAATTGTTAGATTCATTTATGATCAATGTTAAGTGATGTTTCAATTAAATCTATGTTCTAAACAAAGCACATTTTCTTATGTAGAGTGGCCATTTCAATTTTAATGAAAAATGTTGCCTTCATGTCTTCAAAAGGACTATTAGCTTCTCTCTAATTGTTTGGACCATTACCACAGAGTAATTAAATGCCAAGGTATGAAAAATGAGTGTGTTAGTAATATATGGATATTTCATTTAGCAGGGCATTTTTGATGCATGAAAATATTTTATTGGGAACAATCTTAGTTTTAAATATAAATAAATCTGTTCAAAGGAAGGTTTCCTCTCCCATTTAAGTTTTTATAGATATTTGACAATATTTACATGCATTTAGATAACAACATGGGACCCACATTTTGAAACATGGGCCTGGAAAATTGATGACATTTGCTGTGTCAACTTCAAAATAAACTCTTACATTCTTTTAAAAGTTAATTAAGTACCTAACCATAAGTATCCAACTTTGAAAAATGATCTTATAGAAAGGAGAATTTTTCATCAATTAGTTCCTTGAATTATTGGGTTTTTTTGCATTGTCTTCTTTTGTTCACTTTTGTTGGTTTAATAACATTGTAGAATTGGTTATAAGATCTGATACAGTGAAATTCTACTTGTTAGTTAACCACTGAATTATTTAATAAGACGAAACTCCTCCTGATTTCAGGGAAGTTTGCCTAAAAATTAAATAAATGTTAATTTAACCTGGGTCTAGCCCTAATTAAGGGTTAGACCCAGGTTCAAATGGAGAGTTAGGTGATGTAATCAGATTTTACATCCTTTTCTCTAATGTCCTACTTAGTCCCACTTCACTTTGACATGTGAAACATCAAGCCTTTTACCTTAGTTTTGGGCATTGCTCGTGTTCAGTTCATCTACCATTTTGGAAGAGATGTAAATGGTGATTTCTAAATTCTATCTAAGCCCCTGTATTGAAATGCAGAGATCCAGAATGTCTAACTTTGGTTTTCTGAAATCAACTCAAGACGAGCATGCCTAAATGTTATGAGCAACAATGTACAACATTGTTTTCATCAGGCCCCTTTTTCAATGAGGGCCCAAATCTACAAGGAAGTTTAAGGATTACACATTCCATACCCTTCCTGCATAATCCAGGCAGTCAAGTCCTTCACTTCCTTGTCCTTTTTATGCATACCATAAATATGTATTTATTCTAAGTTCAGAAGCTGTACCAGGAGATATTAAGGATTTGATGGTTGAAGAATGTTTCTTAGATGTTTATGTTTAGGTCTGCAATCTAATTCAGAAAGAGTTTGGATTTGAAAACAGGTTTCATATTTCCTACCTGAATGGTATAACTGTATGGATGACATCATAAACACTAATAGATTACCTAACCCCAATCCACAAGGCCTTGCTACAGATGAGATGCCAGTTGTGCCCTCTTATCAGCACAGACCAAACAACATGGCTTATATCCTCCTTATAACATGGCTTGCTCCTCTACCAATGTTATATATGCCAACACACATTTACAGTGCTCTTCTACTGTCTAGGTTGGATAGAGTGGGAGATCCTTACATGGAAGGGTAAATAGACACTGATTTGACATCAATTCCAGAAATACACAAAAGCTCATGGCATAACATTTAACTGTCTTGGACATTCCATCAATGACCTCAGTAGCTTTCTTACTACTATTAAACTATTAAAAAATGACCTAAATATGAAACTGTGGAAGACGTCATCAGTAGACTGGATTATGTTAAATGGTCTCAACAGAGTCTGTGGCTTTTTATCTCATTACCTGGACTAGCTTTTATAACTCCTGTGTCCCTCAGTGAGTTAATTGCCCTGTTTATCCCTATTGACCTATTCAACCCACCTTTACCTCTGTTAGCAGCACTCCCTCTTACTATCCTCTGTATTAAATTCCCTTCTACTTAGAGCTTTATTTTCTGTTTAGAGCTTTGCTTCATGCAGGTCCATTCATACCTTCTGATGAAGTAGGCTGTTGCTTATGAAAGCCTATGCCTTCTCTTTTCTGGTTGCCTTCTGTTCAAGGTGATTGAGTTGAAGAATGTCTACTGGATGTGACCTTGACAGCAAGTGAGGAAGCTCAAGTTTTGTGAGTTGTGCTGGGACTAGGTAGCAGCTAGGATTCAAAGCAGCTCAACAACATCTTTTTTTTGTGCATGACTACAGATGGAAATTTAGAGCTCATTTATACCACCTTCCCAGCAACCCTATGACCACTGCAAAGGACCAAGGTCTGCCATCTTGCTTCTGCTCCAGATATGCTACATGCTGTAAAAAATATTGTTGATTACTCATAAGAGTTGTAATGGGCCTGCTGCTCTTGAGACAGACAAAGATGTGATAGCATTCATGGGCAAGAGATTTGTAGTGACCATGTGACTTTTTAATGTATGCATCATATGGGTAATGGGAAAAAGTAGCTGAAGTTTATTTGTCATCAGTGGACTTGAAATCACTGTGGAGGTGAGGAACATAAGGTATTTTACTGGAAATACTTTAGGGATGTAAAAAGTTAGGTGAGGGTTTGGGATTTTGATGCCAGAAGCTGCTGTCTAGCACCTAAAAGTCAAATCCAGGTGCCTAAACAAGGTATCTGAACAGGATTTAGGTCACAAAATGCTAGATGTTCATGATACTGCTACTGAAAGTAGCCCTAAGCACAATACAGACTGTCTGGGTTCCAGGCAGCTTCCTGCAAGGTCATCCAGTGGGAGCTGTGCTGGTCTTTCATTACATCTCTGAGAGGGCAGAAGTAAAATAGGATCATCCTCCAGAGATACACACGTGTTTCCCTCTTTCTATGGTAGGGACATTTATGGTTATTTTCGGCATGCACCTGAATTTTAGACACAATAGCCTATGGCATCTGCCTGGATCTCTGGGTACAATGCTTATTTCGTATATAAAAAAGATGCAAAAAGTTCAGATGAATTACAGACTAACATTTCCTTCAAAATGAAACTCGGATGTTTTCATCTTTCCTTTGCAGGTCTGTTTCTAGCTGTGAATGTCCAACAGAATTTCAAGATTAGAGCAGAGCAAAAATCCTGCCTCTGCTATAGTCAATGGCAAGAGTCCTGTCGGTTTTAATAAGGATGCATTTTTCCTATGCAAATTTTTAATATTCCATTAAAAATGATACATTCAAAATGAATAGTGCTTGATTGATGAGCTACACATTTCAAAACACAGTTCAAACATGCGTTTTGCCCTCATTGTTCAAGGGTTGCACACCATCCTTCTCTACTTGAACGAGACATAGAGGTAGGGACACAAAAAAGATTTATGCCAGTTGTTTTACAAGTATTTACTGAGAGTGGAAGGACAGTGCAACTTGAGAATATGAGGTTCTATTCCATGCTCCACATGGACACATGTTCTAGTGGGTAAAGATTACTACACCCATTCCACCCAAGTGTGACCTCTGCTTTCCCTTCCCTTCCATTAGGGCTTTTTTCTGGCCCTGTCACTTACCCAGCCTTTTATACTTGTCCCCAGTGGTATTTTTTTTTAATCACAGCCTCTCCCCCTGGCACAGGCTCCATGTTTCCTAGTACCAATTTCCCTCTTGACTGTTGCTCTTAATTTCCCCATTTGTCTCAATCTCTTTGAACAGTGAATCCCATTTCCCCTTTCCTCATCAGATCTGTCTCGTTTCCATTCACACTGCTTTTCAGTCTCAGTCTCCTTGTCTAGCCACTGCCTTTCTCCCACTAGCTCAAATATTAGCTAAGTCTTTTTCACCTATTAGTTACTGCCTCCTTTCCAAATCCTATCCTATTTTTTGCTTTCTCCCCCATTTCCAGTTTCTATGCTTAAAGCCAGATTCCAAGGTTAGTAGTTGAGGCACCAATTTAAGGTTAAAAGCTGAAGACAGGAATAGCATGCCATGCAGAAGTCAGCATTGTTCACGCAAATCCAAGCATCAGGTGGTATGCCAGGTCATAATTAGGAATCCCCAAATAATCCAAGAATTAGGAGTCTGAGGTAGGGAATAGGTAGATAGGAGCAGGATAGAAGGCTAAGTACCAGTTAGGCCTACCAGGAACTGAGACTAAAGGAAAAATAGGTTAAGGGGCAAAGCTAGAGATACACAGTATTAAAGAACTGAATCACAAATGTACAGCCTTGTATAAGAGACATCAACTGTTAAAGTATGCCTTAAATGTGAGGCCTCAGCAAATGACACTGGCCAATTAGATTAGCAGGGAGTCTGCTTCAACTGAGCAGAAGCCAACTAGTTCAAATATGTACATACAGGCACATGTACAGATTGTGTTTATGTTATAGAAGAATGATAGTTATGAAGAATACGGCTAATGCTTTTGTCTTCTTCCACACTGCTTCCACATAGATGCAGATACTACTTTTGTTAGGTATCAACACAAGTCTTAAATCCTATCTAGAGAAACAGGTCATGGCAAATGAGGTTCTCTCAACAAAGTGCTCATCTTCCCAGTGATTTTGTTTGTACTTGGAGGCTAGTTATCTTAGTACCAATTCATCTTCAATGTTAAGATTTGGTTACTTGGGCAATATTTATTCTGGGCAATTTGGACTTTTAAAATAAATAATTCATGAGTACAAATGTGAGACATTTGAGAAATGCTCGATGTGTTTTTTTAGAAGTTATTTTCAAACACACCTTCGATTAAACCATTTTTTCTCTTGGATTAAATCAATGTATGTTATACTTATATCTAAAAATATTTATCTGCAATCAGTTAATTGCTTTGTGTGAAAATTAGATCCCCATATTTAAGACTTTACTGGAACAAATGAGAAAATGAACCTCAACATGTATTTGAAAAAAATGTGAAATTAAAAATCAAGAAAAATATGATTTCGAGGAAATGCCCCTCATTTGCTAACTATAGACTCTGATGACATCAATAAATGCCGGAGATAGTAGCTTACCCAAAACATTAAAAAAAAAAATGTTAAAGCATTTCAGTGAAGCATTTATTTCCATTTCAGGTGTTTGAACTACATGTATATGGAAATCACTAACTAGAAAATATATGAATCATGGGAAAGAGTATGTATTACTAAATTAAAAATTGTTGAGCCTTCACTTTCTACAAACTGTGCATTTATGGGTGATTCAGGAATGAAAATAACTAGGAAAGAACTGGAAGAAAAATGGGGAATCTCTTGACATAGTTAGTACAAGATAGAACTAAAAGAATCCAATGGTCCCATGACGTTTTCCCAAATAAAGTGCCCCTCACTTTAGACAAGAGTATAAGAGAAGTGATGGATTATCTCCATGGATCCTGTTTTTCTCTGATAAAAAAAAAAAAATCCCCACTTTTCAGGTTAAAAAAGTAACCCCAAATCCACATTATTCCATGATTAAAATGAAATTCCACTAGTGCATATATATATATAATGATGTTTCTTTGTGATAATAGAAGAACATGTATTTTGTGTTATTTTTTAACCCGAAAATTGTGGGGAGGAGGGGTATCAGATCAAAAATGGATCCCTGTCTAAGGGAACTATATAATTAAAAGTGGATATTCTCTATAGCTTAGCACACATCCAAATGGATGTGCACATACGGAGGTGCATGTTTCCCATAGGACAAATAGCAGTTGCACATATTTATTCTGCTGCTATTTGTCCGTAGGCATGCCCCTGTGTGCACACTCCAGCACACAGCAAGGTGACCTGGGTGGGGTGAAGGAGGCTGGGGCCAGAACCTGTGCTGGCCCCAGCAGCCTTACCTGGGGCCCTGGGGGCCTCCCAGGGCAGCACCAGGATGGCTACTCCAACCCAGGCTACCTTTCTTGCAGTGTAGTCTGCTGCTGCGTGCACTGCAGTGCTTTTTACAGCAGTGTTTTTTTTTTTACACCAGATGTAAAAAACTACCACCATGTTGAAAAGTATCTGTGCAGTGAATAGGTGTATGTGCACCCAGTGCAGTTTGCAGTGCCTCAGACTGCTTTGAGGTACCAAGAACTGCACATGTGCACTTATCAGGACATACCCTCAATGATGAATTGCTGGAAGAGTAAAAAACTGAAGTTGCATCAGAGGACGGGCACCATTTATACATCTAAATTAAAATAGCATTTAGTCCATAATACTAAATCTTCAGCATGTAGTGCTCAGCACACAATTGGGGAATATATAAATGCATGTAAACAAGAATTGTAGAAATAGTCCTATTCAAGTACCAATGAATTTCAGAAGCATGGAGAAGGGGTTTCATAGTTTCATAGTTGGTTGGGTCAGAAGGGACCTGAACAGATCATCAAACCCGACCACCTGCCATGGCAAGAAAAAATACTGGGGTCAAACGTCTGGGGTTAGACCTGATGATAAAAATTTAGAGTTTGATGCTTTTTCATTGCTACATGTTCTTTATAAGCTGTTTTTCATACCTACCAGGTCTGTTTTTCAAAAGCGCTAAGCAGCCCTCATTGCCACTGAAGTCAGTGGGAGATGATAATATTGATCATCTACATCAAAATTGTCCTGAAATCTATATCCGTTCTCATAGGCCATGTGAAATGCAGTGAAATTTCCCAGAACATAATTGGTAAACAAACAGTTGTTTTTCACAATTCTTTTAAATTTGAATAACAAAAAGCCACAAATAGTAACAGTGTTAAGATCTATAAAGATTATTTTTTTCATTTTGATTCTTTTCCATGACCAAGTCACTATTAACCTGCCAAGTCTAAGTGTGTGTTATGCTTATTGGGTTCCTTCCCTCTGTGCATGGTGGAGAAAGTCAACAAAATGTACAGGACAAAAGCCTGATGATAGTTACAAATGCTGACTGCCAAACCGTAGATTTTTTCCCCATGTACTGAAAGTAATATTTATCATATACAAACATTAGAAATAGTGAGCTGACATGTAGGTTTAAACACCAAAGCCCTCATCCTATTCTGCCTTCCAGATATTTAAGCAGCTCCCTTTCCCAAAAGTGTGTATCTCATGTCCATTCTTGGTATAAAAAGAACTGTGAGCAGCCCTATGTACTTTTCTCATGTCTGGCTTGCTGAAATGTTTACCAAAAACAGCACATCCAACTGACAGCAGCATTGACTTCAGAGAAAAACAAAACAAAAGGACTCACCTATGGTTTCTATAAGTATTGGAGTTTAGGCACTTGTTAAGCAAGTGGACAACAGGCAAGAGCACTAGAACTCACTTAGACAACTCTTAGCCCAGAAAAGATACCCTAACTTCCATATTATGGTGTAGGATGGGGATGTCCAATTTTTACAAACCTTGGGGCAGCACATAGGCCCACAGGCAATACTCTCTCTACACCTCACAAGGATACATGTCATCTTCACTGCTCACCATGGGCAAGCAGCTGTTGCACAATATGAGCAGCTGCATGTCCCCTTGATGGACCACATACAGGCAACCCCTACCTCATCTCCTTTACTACACCATACTGCGGGCTCCCTCAGCATCATGGACTGTGCTGCCTCTTCCCCTGGGATGCAAGCAGGAAACAAAAGCTGAAGCAGGGATGGGAAGCCCAGACTAGGTACAGACACTCAAAAAGCCTGAGGTGGAATCCATCTGTTTCACGGTTTTCTGTAAGTGGCATAGTCTAGATTGGTAGTGAGCAGAACACACAATAGAGTTGGGGGGGAGGGGGAATATTAGACTAGGTTCTGCCATTTTTAAACCAGTCTATGTGTGCCAAACTTCTGTTCACTTATGTGTGTAGACAAGTTTCCGATCACTTATACCCTAAAATTGTTATGTCTGTACCTGGCCCTTGGGATCTCAGCTGCAGCAGCAGCCAGAATGATAGGGGGAGCCATCACTGAACAGGAGCCTAGGGAACAACCATTACCCCCTTCTGTGAGCTGTATGCAATCTGCAGACCACAAGTTGGACTGCCCTGGTCTAAGAAATGTTGAGAAACTCCTCTATCCCTGCTTCTGAAGTGGGCCATTTTGCAGCCAAGAGTAACAGTTTATTGGGGGCAGGAAATCAAGTAAGAGAAAGCATAACTTTGTGGCCTGAGACAGAGTAAACCTCAAGTTTGAGCATGTATTCCCAAACTAGTTATCTATCAAATGACTACTTAACGCTAAACAGAAAAAATATTAGAATCAGAACTTATGGTTGCCCCCTAGCCACAGCTAAAGTATACTTGTTCTTCTTAAACTACAAGATTTATCTTGAGTCCAAAGAAAAACTTCTAAGCAGACTGTAGAGCTTAAACTAATCTAAAGCCACCACACTTATTGATATGGAACAAAAAAAGTCACCCTCTCCAAACAAATAACCAAACCCATGTCCCCTGAAACTATGATAACATCTTGTGTACATGGTGTTTCATTTATCCTCACTGATTGTTTTTATTTCCCAAGCAACACTATGAGACAACAAAGAATATCAGCAACAAAGGCTCCTATTAAACAAATATTTTCCCATGGCATTGCAGAAATAATTTGTTCTGTTTGTATATTTATTATCTGCAGCCAAAGGGGAAAAAACTGGAAGGAAATATTCTAGCCCTAAATGAATATATTATCACCTCTAAACATAGGCGACTGGCAGGGGGTGCACGAGGATGCACGTGCACCCCCTAATGGGGCTGGTGCCCCCTGCTCCCAATGGCTAACACTGATGCTGTCAGTAGGGCTGGTGCTCCCCTTGACATGGCTGCTGCCGTCGGTGGCTTCTGTTGGTGCCCCCCAGATTCCAGAGGCACAAGTCACTCATGCCTCTAAAAGAATATTAGGAATAAGTAGAAAGACTACAAGAATGGAAAAAAGAAAAGAGTAATTAAAAAAACCCCCCTACATCTTGAAAATCAATATAAGTAGGGACAGCATATAATTTGCTGAAAGTCAAGTTAGACTTGGCAATCAGGCCATGGACTCAAACTTGGGGCTTTGGCCTGGCAGTATTGCTTTTCATCCTGGCCTTCTGATCCAGGTTGATAAGGCTGGCCTGAAAATACCGGTAAAGCCTAACCCTCTGACCACTCCCTGTCACTGGAGTGGCTGGCCAGGGTAGGCTGACCAACCACTTTTCCCATATGAACACTTACCTGAAACAGGGAGTGTCTGGGTAACATGATTCTGCTTGATTTTAGGCTGATTTGCTCTTCTCTATGACTTGGGCTGATTTCTTTATGCACGCTCTCCTGGCTTCTCAATCTGATTCACTTCTGATTCCTCTCTCTGCTTGATGTCTTAGTTTTTCAACCCAGCTTGCCTCCATTCTCTGCCTGATCTCCTAGGTTCCTGGCCTAGTCTATACAGTCTTGTCTTGAAAGCCTTCACAAATGGAGATTTTACAACTTTTGTAGGCAGTTGAATTCACTGTCATACTGTTTTAACTCCAAGAAAGTCTTCTTGTTTTCCTTTTGCCTGAAATGTGATGTAAATTTCCTTTAAAATTTAAACCAGTTGTCCCATATCCTTTGCTATGTGGCAAGCAAGAACAATCACAATCTTTTTTTTTTTTTATGTCAGCCTTTCACATATTTAGAAAATTCTATCAAGTCTCTACTCAATCTCCTTTTTTCCAGATTAAAGAACCACAGTTTTCTCATCCTTTCTTCACAAGTCTTGCATTGCAATCCATTTTCATCTCTGTCAGTCACCTTTGGATCCTCTCCAGTTTCTCTATATCCTTCCTCAATGTATGCTGAGATGTGTTCACAATATTCCAGCTGAGACTGAACCAGCACTGAATGGTACTATTACTTCCAGTGTCTTGCATACAATATTTCTGTTGATGCAGCACTTGCTTTTCATGCAACTGCATCATAGTGCTTACTGCTATTGGGTTTGTGATCCACTATAATTCTCATATCCTTCACCCCAGTCTTACTGTCTAATTGGATATCCATCATTCTGCAGCATGTTCTCTATTAACTTTCATTTTGTTTCTCAGTTCTCCCATTTATCAAGATCCCTCGAAATTGTAATATTATCCTCAAATGTGCTTGTGGTCTCTCCTAGTTTTGTGTCACCTACAGACTTGGTCTTGAGCTTTCCATCCAAATCTTGAATAACAATGTTAAAATGTAAAGCAGCCCCTTGTGGAGCCCCACTTGCTACCTTCTGCTGTTCTGATATTGGCACATTTATGCTCCTTGCTAGTAGTTGTTCAACCAACTATGCCATGGAATTATATAAATAATAAGAGAATAAGTTAAGAAATTGGCCAGTTTTCAGAATTGGGTGGAATTTAAAGATAACCTACATGTGCCCCAAAATGAAATGGGCTTTGCCTCAGTTTTCAATAAGGAAAATGGTAGTGACAATAGGGATCATAGAAGTAGAAATGATGACTTCTGAAGAGGAAGAAAAACCTAGTTCTACTTGCTGAAATCAGGGGCAGTGAGTACTCTTTATTACCCAAAGTCTGCAGTTAGTTACACATCAAATTGCATATCCCTATGGAAGATTTTTTAACAAATCTATTATGTCACAGGTTTTGAAAAATACAAGACTGAAAAATAGCAAATGTAATACCAATATTTCAAAAAGAAGGAAAAAATTGACCCAGGCCACTACAATCACATTAGTCTGACCTCAGTAGTCTGCAAGTATACAGACTAATAATAAGGGCAAACAGTTAAATACATGGAGTTACATTGGAAAATGAGATAAAAATCAAACATGGATTACTAATACCAGCTGGGAAAAAGGCTCAGTGTCAGTTTGAATTTCACTGTAGCTAATAGAACAGATTTGTGTGATCACATGCATACATTAATTTTATGATTACTCAGAGAAAAATCAATTCAGTAAAAAGTGAATTGGATACATCCTGACTCTGAGGGTTTTTGTTAGCTGAGATTTTTCTTATGGCTCAAGAGGAATGCCATGTGAATGCTTTATTAATAATTCAAGCTATTATGAGAATTGGTATACATGTAGATGCATATTAAGTCCTGCTGGACTCAGGAAAGAGACTTTGAGAAGAGAAATCTGCTGGCTAAAAGTCTTGCTGATAAGCTAAGTTTTGTTTCAGACTAGCTAGCAATGGCTACACTCATTTTCCATGTCTCTTTATTATATAGGCCATAATTAGGGATCAGCTTTACACTCAGAAGTTTGTGGACTGTTTGGTATCAAAGGTTCAAATGTTCAGAATTTTTATTTTTCAGATTTTCTGCTCATACTTTAATCATATGATGAAGCAAATACCATGTGCAGGGCGAGAAAGGGGCATTTTTATTTTATTACAATATTCTATTACTTTAATACTTGTAAAAGAGTAAAGTTAACTGGGTATATAAATATAGATGTATATATATAAATCTTGCTTATTCGATACATAAATGTTATGTTAGTTTTTTTGCAGTAGTGATTTGATGTAGAGAAGCTTCTGTCTTCATCCTAGGGTTATTAAACTTTGATTGTCTTGGGTGTAACCTGTCAGTCAGAGAGATGAAAAGACTTGTATGTCACCATCCATGTTTATGAGTTTAGAGGAGGTTTGCTTTTTCTCTGACAGGTCAATTTTAAGTGAAGTATTTGTTCTCAAACAGAAATAATAATGTGGAAAAAAACATACACAGTCACAATGGGGCTCCAAATAAACATATTTACAAACTGTCTGCAAGCATGCCAGACCTTGCTACTTTGGAGGGTTTCTGGCAGCTTTGAAAACAAAGGACATGGAGAGCATCACTGGAAGGCTTGCAACTAGCTTAGTGGATGCTGGCTGATTCCGATATATTACATGGATTAATTATTCAGGAAGCTTCAATGAAGCTGAGTATTCATGCAGTTTTATGATTGTTTAATAAGCATGGCATAAGGTACATTAAAATTCAATCATGAACTCTCAATCAAGAGGAGGCTGCTCAATTTTTAGCTGGGGAAAAAAATCTGATTGAATCCTTTCCTTTCTTCCCACTAACTTCAGTAGACATTGAGCTGTCTCAGAGCTGATGGTTTTTTAAGAACAATTCTTGCTACAGAGTATGCATAAACTATTTTATGCCTTATCCTTTTCCCAGAGGCATGAGAAAAAAAAAGTGACTTGCAGTGACAACTGTGTTACTATAGAACCTCACATGTCCCCGTCCTTTATCCCATCCCCTGAGAGCTGGCTGTAAGAATCCTGGAGGAGCCAACTGTTCTTTGTCTGGAAATTCCTACAATTTTAAGTTGGAAAAAGGTGCACCACCCCAACCCTCAACAGAATAACAGGGAGCAAAATCTACAGTGTGAATGTGGAAGTGTTTTCAGTGCCCTGTGGTTTATTAACTGTAGTTGGTATACAGTATAAATTATTGGGACGGGAGGATAGAGGAAGCTCATAGGTAGTGAAATTGTCACTATAGCAAATTTTCAAAGGTTTATGACAAGATTTTTCAGTTAGTAGTTATTTTAAGACAAATGGAGATCAAGGGTATAATTATAGATTTGCATAGGAATCAAATTTCACTAATGAAAACTGAAGTACTGGCAAGAATTATTACAGTTTGAAACTGGCAGGAAGTGATCATTAGGAAGCATACATAGTGCATTAGCAAACACATATACAGTGTTCATAGTAGCCCTTGACAGAGTAGCTGGCAAGCATATTGAAATCCATAAACATCGTCAGACTGAGCTTTGTTGATTTATGGATTTTGGTTCTACTGTCTGAGGTCACAAGTGAATTGCTGTGAGATTAAAGGAATCAGATCTCTAAAAATCATACAAATGACACAGAAATGGTAGCATTTCTATGACTCAGATGAATGAGTACTGGAATCAGAGAATATTCTAACTCTTGTCAGAAAGAGAATGGGAGATTTTAGTATCTGAGAAAAAAATATTATTACAACAGAAAAACAAAAATCATAGGGCAAATCATCAGCTGGTGTATATTGTCATAACATACACCAGATGAAGCTGGAGAAGTAATTAATCAAAATATAGCTTTTCAATCCATGTTTCCAAGATGTCTATCCAAGAAAAAAATATGGACATGAATTCTTATCTGGTGTATATTGTGAGAGCTTGAGGTCAACAGAGCTGTTGAAAGTCACATGAGCTAAGTGTCTGTTCCCATATTTTTTCTTAGATATGTAATTTTAGGTAGCCAGAATCTTGTTAGCCAGAACCTTAAAGGACAAGATCAGGAAAGCAAAAAAATAAAATAAGATAGTCTGCCCTGCCCACCCCCCAGAAAAACCAAAACAACGAAAAAACAAAAGTCCCAAAGAAGCTTCTTGTCCACTGTTAACTAGCCAGAGAGAACTCCTCAGAAAAGATGAAAAGAAGGCAGGGCTATTCAACAGCTCCTTTGCCTTAGCCTTCACAAATATGTTATGCTTCAACCAGTTACTTAATAAGGATTATTTAGATAAAGAAGGGGACAAGACAAGGCAAGAGATAACAAAAGAAATAGTCACAGGTTTTGATGGTCAAGTCAGTGGGGCCTGATAAACTTCATTCATAATGGATACTGAAGGAACTGGCAGAGAAGATCACAGAGCCTCTGGCATTTATATTTATGAACTTGTGAGAAATGGGTAAGGACTTGAAGAGGGCCAAGGTCATGCCCATTAAAAAAAAAGTAAAAAGGAAGACCTCAAAAACTAAAGGATGGTTAGAGTCACATCGATACCCAGAAAGTTACTGGACCATATCATAAGGAAGTCTGTTTGCAAGCATCTGGATAAGGACAAACTGATTACAAGCAGGCAGAATGCATTTACTAAGAACAAAGGATGCCAAACAAACTCGAAACTATTTAACAAAGTAACTACATGGGAGGGGGAATGGGTGCTGAAGGGCTTGCAGTGTATATAGTGTAGCTGAAATTCAGCTAGGCCTTTGACAAAGTCTTTCCAGAACTTCCCATGTACAAATTGAAGAAATGCAGGCTAAATAAACTACTACAAAGTGCATAGACAACTAGTTTGATAGTCATAAGCAAAAGGCAATTATAAATGGACTAGCAAATTGCCCATCAACAAGTGATGGGGAGCGAGTGGCTGTTGGGGGATGAGGGGCCAGCACTGTGCCCCCACTCCCCCCGTGCTTGTCCGGCCCCACCCCCGCTTTGGAGCCAAGCCTCCTCCCCCACTCTCACCCCTGCTGCTTTGGGTGCTCTCTCCTTTCGCTCTGAGGCCACGCCCTCTCCCCCCCACCCTGGCCCCCCTGGTTCCCCTACTGGGGAACCCCATTCCCCACCACCCTCGTGGCACTGCCACTGCCTTCTCCTTGCAGCAGGATGGAGGGGGGACAGGCCAGCAGGGCCTGCATCTGTCCCCTCTGCTCCACTGCTTTGGGGCCAGGCCCAGGCCCACTCTCCCCATCCTTACCCCTGTTGTTTAGGGGCCAGGGCCAGGCCCTTTCCCTGCCCTCCCCCCTTCTTGCCCCCCGCCACTTTGGGCCTGAGGTTGGGGCTGCTCCCATCCACACTGCTCAGGGTCTACTCTCTCTGCCCCCCACCATGGTGGGGCCAATCCCATTCCCCTTCTGCTGCTGCTCCAACCCTGTTTCTTGCCACTTCCTCCTCCTCCAGCTATGCTGGCCTGACCTCTCCCCTCACCCCCTGGTCTCCTCTGTCCCCACCATCTTGGCAGCACTCCTCCACACTGCCACCTGCAATGCTCTTGGAGCACTCTGATTGGCTGCTGAAACAACCTATCAGAGTGTGAATAAAGTGTTATGGACAGACAGACTAAGACTTTTATATATAGATAATTCATGGCAGAATGGCATAAGGGTTTGTCCTGAGCCTACTGCTGTTGAACATGTTTATTAATGACCTGGATGCTGGAACAGACAGCTCCTTGAACACATCTGCAGACAACACAAAACTGGAGTACAAGAACTGCAAACTCTCTTGTGTACAAGACTTGAATTCAGAAGGATCATGACAAATTGAAAAGCTGGTCTGGATCAAACAGGATGAATTTCAGTGCTGACAAATGGAAGGTGCTATACCTCAGTGAGAATAATAAAAAATGCATATACAGAATGGGTGTCACCTAGCTGGATAACAGCACTACAGAGAAGGAGGATCTAGGAGTTTTGGTGGATTACAGACTCAGTATGAATCTGAAGTGGGATGTAATTGCACAAAAGGCAAATTAAATTTTGGACAGCATCAACAGAAATGTTAGGTAATAGACAGGAAGGTAATAGTCCCTCTCTACTTGGTACTGGTTAGACCTCATCTAGAGTACTATGTACAGTTTTCAGCACCACGTTTTTTAAAAAGGACATGAAGAATTTAGAGAGAGTTTAGAGGTGGATAGAAAAATGATAAAGGTCTTAGAAGGCAAATATTACAAGGAGAAGTTGATGGAAATAGGTATGTTCAGGTTGTGGAAAAGGCACTTAAGGGAAACAGTAGTAGTCTACAAATATCTGAAGGGCTGTCATAAAACAAAAAAAAATAGTTTGTCTCTCTTGTTGCAGATAGCAGAATGTGGGCCAATGGCTTAGTATAAGGAACTCCTCCTTTTTGCCACAGCCTTATCCAAACTCCAGTTTGCAACAATAATTCCTTCATCTCCCAACAAGCATCTCCTGCTTCCAGCTCTGTGTAGGTCACTGTCCCCTTTTCCTCTAGTGCAAGGCTTATGTAGTCCATGGCTCCTCCTTCTTCTGGTCATCAGAGTAGGTCAGCTGCTTAAAACCTGAGCCTCTGCAGATTTCTAACTCTGCTGCCTAACCTACTCTCAGGATCAGGGCTGGGGCCCACTTATAACATTAAGAAGGTTATTGACCAAGATTTCCATTGCAGTATGCACTGCAAAAATTCAGAACAAAAACCATGGGTGCTGCTTACAAACTAAGGAAAAGTAGCCATTAATGTATTTAAGCCATGCTTTCTTTCAGAACTGTGTATATACCTTATGCCTAACTTTACATGTATAATTTCACAATCCATGTATGATGAAACTGAGACAGACATATCACTTCTTGAATTGAAGAATTGTCCATGCATTTATTTGCTTGTCATGGTTTCATTGTTTCATAGTTGGTAGGGTCAGAAGGGACCTGAGCAGATCATCAAGTCTTACTCCCTGTCACGGGCAGGAAAGGATACTGGAGTTGAACGACCTCAGTGAGGTGTCTATCTAGCCTCCTTTTGAAGGCCCCAGACTGAGCAACACTTCCCTTGGAAGTTGGTTCCAGATCCTAGCCTCCCTGACTGTGAAGTAGTGCTTCCTGATGTCTAGTCTGAATCTACACTCACTCAACTTATGGCCAATATTTCTTGTTACTCCTGGTAGTGCTTGGGGGAACAGGGACTCTCCCATTGCCTGCTGGCCCCCTTTGGCAAGTTTATAGATGGCCACCAGATTCCCTCACAGCCTTCTGTTGTGGAGGCTGAACTGGTTCAGGTCCTATAGCCTCTTCTTGTAGGGCCTGCCTTGCTGCCCCCAATCATGCAGGTTGCCCTCCTTTGGACCCCCTCAATGATGTCCACATCCCCCCTAAATTGTGGTGCCCAGAACTGGATGCAGTATTCCAACTGTGGCCTGACCAATGTTGCACAGATGGGGAGAATCACCTCCTTGGACCTGTCAAAACAATAGAATGGGCATGAGCTAGAAGCCTTTCTAATGTTTTTAACATAACCAACATAGAGAATAGAGTAAACTCCAAACACATATTTGTTTTACAAAATAAATAGCTTTTACTATAACACTTCACCATTAGTGGTTCCAGAACATTTGAAAGGAGAGTGTAAGAGTAGTGACCAACCCTGCAGGACTGGCTGTACCTCCACTCTCAGCTTCTTCTCAGCCCTGCAGAAGCAGCAGTCAGGGACTTTTTAAAACCCCCAAAGCAGGGAAGAATCCTCCCTACAGCTCTTGGCACTGACTCTCTTTCCTCTGTGCTCAATGGCAAATCTTCTTCCTTCCATTTAAACCTTCCTACACCCTCTTTACTTCTGTCATTGAGCACAGGAAAACCCATCCACCACTGCTGCTGTCCCAGCAGCTCCTGCACCACTCCAGCTGGGGTTTAAGGGAGTGGGCTCCATGGGAAGCTGGGCTTAGCTGGAGACAGTCTCACTGGTGGTGGGCTGGTCCCCCTCCCTACACCTGCTCCTGGGCTGGCTGGGAGTACTCAAAGGGACTAAGAAGGGTAAACACCACTGTTGCTACTGCTACTACTGCTGCTGTCCCTAGCTAACCCTGGGTTTTCATACAACTTGCCTGGAGTGGAGTAGGAGAGAGTATGGAGCCCCTTATCCCCCAAATCAACTGGGGACAATGACAGCAGTGGGCATTGGGAGAGGAGGGAAGGGGAGATACTGCAGAGAACCATGGTGAAGGTATGAAGTGGTAACAGTGGGGAGGGAAAATTTTTACCTTTCCCAAGACTTAAGTCTCCACCTACCACTCCTGCAACATGGTCCAAAATGGAGAAATGATAGTACCACTTCACCCCTTCTAGAACCGCCCCTGTACTTGACCAGTCATTAATCTCATCCTGGAGTTCCTAGGCATGCAGCTATCAAGAGTTAAATACCAGTGTAATTAACCTCCCTCCTATTTTTCTAGGCCTTTCATGAAAACTGAGGCAATATATTAACTTAGAACAAAATCCAGTATCACTTTATGCACATAAGTAGCACTTATGTGCCCAAATGACTGAAGTTTTTAGGTACTTACATGTAATTTGGGATTCTTTGGCCCCCTCACCAAAAAAGGGGTTTGACCCTGCATCTCCTGCTTCTAAGCAAATTGCTATAATCAGCAGGCTGAAGACCAGATCCCTCTCTGTACAGGTGGCACTTTCCCTTCTTTACTACTCAAAATTTACTATTGGGAGTAGACCCCTCCCAATGTTGACCTCCTCCACACCCCAATCACCCGGGAGAGTGGGTGGCTCACTGAGCCCAATAACATCTAACTTGTTCTCTTCCTCTTCAACCCACATAGATCCCTCTTCTCAGATCCTACACAAACAAAAATGTTTTATAGACTGTGGGTAAGTCCAAAAATACATTACCAACTCCTTCATATATAGGAGAATCTTCTGTGCAGAAATGAGGGTGGAAAGTAGCTGCATTCCTAATGTCCTAGGATATTGCTGAAGGTTCAGTGTGAAATCAGGGCATGCCTACAGGGTATGAAGGATTGAACATCCTGTGATAATGAATCAGAACAGAAAGTTACCCCAAAGCTCATTCTTTTACAATGAAATGATTGAAGCACTTGGTGAGAGAAGGTAGTTTACAATAGTAAAAAAACAACAACCCCAAACCAGTGCTTTACTTTAAACTCTGTGCACCCCTGTGCCGAGCTCAACGCATACCCAGAAGAAGCATCATGTTAGCTGGCCTGGCTTGAGCAATATCTGTATAGATCAGGTGCTTCAACAGAGCTTTTTGGCATTGTTATCTAATAGCTCATTCAAGCAGCTATTAGATAACAGCGCTAAAAAGCCACACTGAAGTGCCCTATTTATACAGACACTACAGAGCCTGGTCTGACTAATGTGCTGCTTCTTCTGGTAAAACACATGGTGGGGAGAAAAGAGGGGGTTCTATGTCTGTCCGTATCCACAGATATTTCCTCTCCCATAGTCTCTTCTTCTGAGATTTACATATATAATGTGTAAAAAAATGGTTCTGAATAATAAAAATATTTCCACATGACTGTTTTTGTGCTTCATTTTGGGTGGTTTGTTAAATGAATATTTTCTATATAGGTATTTGCTGCTACAAATTTGTCTTCCATTGTTCCTGAAATGAGTAAATCCTAGTTAATGTATTTCACATTTCAAAGTGGAAACAAACAAGATATTCCCTTGTTGCAATGTTATGTTATTGAATTAATAAAGTTTTACCAATTGGAACCTAGCCATTTATAAATGAAATGGTACATGGGAAACATCTTTTCCCTGCATGAAGATAAAATTTGGCTTGTGTGACATTGCCAGCCTTATCTTATATTGTAGCTCAAATACCAGCAATGATTCTTCTTAAATATACTGATTTCTATACTTCTCCTTTTAAGACAAGAATTAAAAATTGATGAGTAGGTGTTATTCCTTGTGACCAGGGGTTAAAATTAACTTTACCTTTTCATTGTGAGCTTTATTTCCCTAATAGTGGTCAGGGTTATGTTTCATCATTTGACTGTAAAGAGAATGGCAATGTTAAGACCCATGTTATGGGGTCACTGCAAAAGGTCTCATCCTGCTTCAGTTAGCTTTGAGTCAAATTCCCACTAATTTAACTGAAAATAACTTGAATACTATAATAAGATGAGAAGTTTCTCCCTCACTCTTGGCAACTGATATTAAGTGATAGCTTTCTAAAAAATAAAATTTTCTGTCATTCCAAAAACGACATTTTCTTCCTTCTCCCTCAGTATGCAGATTTTCTTTCCTTTAGTGTAAAATTAACTCAAAAAAACTTCCTATAAAATCCAAAAAATTTAAAAAAAAGGATATGTACACACTTTAAAGTATTGTTATGGGGGGAATAACCTTTAATCATGTATTAGGTATTCCTTTTGAGAAAATAGAAAGAGTGATTTTATAGTCTATCATAAACACTTTAATTAAACATGAATATATGTTACCCCTTTAATCGTAGATTTTTGCTTTGAATCTACTGGGAAACAGTAGATAGCTCAACTGGTAGAGAAAATTCTGGCAAAAAATACAATGAAGGACAACACAAAAGGAAAGAAAATTAGGTTGAAAAAAAAAACTAGTAATATTATTTGCCAGACACTTTCTATCTTATAACATACAATACATACTTTTTTTTTCAGCAATAAGCTGCTGGAAATTGGGATGTAAAAGAAAAAGAAAGGAATGCTGTATGTGCTACATACACAAAAGACTGACTCTCTATTTGTTGTGGCTGTAGAAGCTTATGCTTCAAAAGTTGGCATGTGCTTCTAGCTAGCCACCCAGCTTAAGAATAGTTGGGTGGGCATCTTTGGCTCATGCAGCAGCATTTGTGGTATCCTGCAGCTATGGGGTTAACAAAACAGCCACACTGTGCACACCCCCTGACTGCAATTGCCTTGGGAAAATATATTTGCAAACATTTTTCAGGAAAGATCTTTTGTTCTTCATTCTGCCTTTCAAACACAAGGTGAGTGTCTTATTAAGGGATGCAAATATATATATATATATTTTATCAGTATTACTAACCTTGAGTAACAAAGATCTGGGAGGTCTCCAAAGGTCATGTGAAAATATGTATATTGAATTCTATTCAGTGACTCTGTTTGCATTTAGCAGCTTTTTTGCATCCTTGGTTTTTGCTTTGCTTTTTAAAATGTAAGACAACATGTCATGGTGTTCTTTTCTTTTCCCGTAGAATTTGAAAATGAGATATTGTCATCTTTTTTTCATCCTTTATTCAGTATTGAATAAATCTTCTAAATAAGGGATTCTTGAAGTCTGGCCCATTAAAAAAAAAAAATCTTCCTTATTTCAGAACATGGACTTTCCTCTATTTCTAGTGATTCAACAGCACATTTATTTTTGTTTTGTATTAAATGAGGGCGGAGCCAGCTCAGTATTATTCTTTCAAGAAAGAAATTACTATAACTGTCAACAGGATGTCATATGATAAATTGATCAATCAACTATACTGAGTTGATCAGTGATATCATCTTATCAACATATGGAAAATAAGAAATAATAGAAAAAGAGCAAAGGGCTGCTTTAATTTCTAAATAAGACTTGTGATCGTGTTGCTTAGGACTATTTAACTAATCCAGTTTATCATAAGCATGTATCAGTATCTATAGTTTGATAATGCATATGTTGCTTATTAAGCCCTCTAAAATAATATACAGTAAACTGAGTTTGTGAGTTAAATATTAAGTTTAGGTAAAATATTGTGGCATCCACTGGTGAGGTTCACACAAACACTTCAGTTTCAGTTCATATAGGTTCGTAGTTTGTGGCTGAAATCTTAGCCTCACTGTATCAGCAACAAAATAAATAGAATAAGGCACTGCATTTTCATGCTTGTCTTGATATAAAGTCTATCCCAAGCATTAGGTTAGTCTAAAACAGGGGTGGGCAACATATGGCCCACAGGCTGCATCCAACCTGCCAAACACTTTCATCCAGCATATGGCACCCATCAAAAAATTGTTCCCCACCCAGCCCTTTTGTCTACAAGGGTGGGAGCGAGGCACCCACATGTACACCCCTCCCCAAACATACTCTATTACTCCTCACTCTCACCCTCAGGGGTGGAAAGGCTTGGCCCGGCCAGCACAGCTGCTGCAGTCCCCAGGTACCTGCTGAGCTTCCCTGATCACCTGCTCACTCCAGGCAGCAGGTAGGGAAGTAGTGGGGGTTAGGGTTGCAGCTGTGCAAGAGTGCAGAGTGTAGGGCTGGGGTTTGGAAGCAGTGCAGAGCCTGTGCCCAGGGGGGCGGCAGCAGCATGGAGCTCAGCTTGGCAGTGTGTGGGTGTAAGAGAGGGTAGGGAGTGTGGGGACCACTCCTGCACACTCCTCTCATGATGCACAATCCCAGCAAGCAGTAACAGAAGCAACAGGTAGGGATGCTCAGAGTGCGTAACCTCCTGTGTCTCTCCCTGGTATGTCATGGATAGTGATGTTTCTCAGACTTTGCCGTGGCTTCTTGGGCCAGGTGCTCTAGTTAACAAGCTACTTTCAGGTAGTTCTCCAGGGGGCCTCTCCTGCCATGTCTTTTATGATTGTTTTAAATTAGCAGGATGGTGTTTGGTCCTGCCCCCCTGAAGCCTTCCTTTGGTTGCTTCCTCCAGACACTTCCTATGAGGCTCTGCCTCCCCTACACCCCGCCTACCACCAACCATGATGTTACTGCTTGTGTCATCAAGGGTGATGTTCTGGATGGTCTTCAATGCTTGAGGTCTTGGGGTCTGATGGCTGCAATCAATCACTGTTGTTTCTTCCTTGAGCATCTTCTATGGCCCCCTTTTCCCTGTTTAGGTGTTGTCTGTCCTTGGCTCTGTCTCATTCCCCATTGTGTCGTCCCTTCCTTGGCGGGGTCCTTACCCCACAAGGTAATGTCTGTATCAAGTTGCAGTCTTCCTCGGTGCCAGTCAATGCCCATGCTGGCTCTGTGGATAACTCTCTTGGCTCATGTTGGCTGTGGATCCCTGGGGCTTCCCCTCCTAGGGTGCCCACCAGGTCTCCTCCCTGGGTCCGTGGACACACTCCTGCCCCTCTGGACTGGCTGGGGGCTCCTCTTCCACCCCTCCCCCTTCCGCCCACTGCTCTTCTGCCAGGCTTTTTATTTCACCTCCAGGCTTCCGGCCAGCCAATCAGCCCTGGCAGACGCATAAAAATACCCACATAAAACATACCTACGCTGACACAGGAGCCATCTCCTGCTCCTTTTAGCTCATTCATTTTTTTTTCCTTTTAGGTTCTGCCATGGAGGCTCCACACACTGCAGTTTCACTTTTCCCACACTCGTGTCCCAGCGCAGAATTCCGCCGCCTCCCAGCTTCGGAGGGTAAGTCCTTTTCACAGGCTGCTTATGCCTGCTGCAGGAACCCAGAAGGTGTGGCTCCGGCCAGTGCAGCACATCCTGGCAAGGAGTGCAGCCTTCACTGGGCTGTCTGTATTGCCGGAGCTCCCTGCAGTTACACAGCACATGAGGGAAGCTGCTGCTGCTGCCATGGAGAGAGTGTGGAGGGGGTCCCCATACCTCTCCCACTCTCTGTCATACCTCACACATGCACACCCTGGCCCTACAATCCCCCATGTTACACAAGGTCCCAATATATCCTATGTCCCCCACACGCTGCTTTACAACACCCTACGCACATTACCACCCCACCATACACATACACAAACAATATACAAGACTAAGAATTTATTGCCAACATGGTGGAAGATGACTAGTGGTGTCCTTCAGGGTTCAGTACTCAGACCAGTGCTTTTCAACACGTCCATCAACAATTTGGATTTGGATATTAAAAGTGAACTAGCAAAGTTTGTGGATGACACCAAACTATAGGGGAGCATGGTCATGCCAAAGGACAGGCTAGCAATACAGGCTGACCTGGACAGGCTTGTGGGGTGGGCAGACCTCAATCTGATGTTTAATATGGAGAAATGTAAATTACTCCATCTGGGGGAAAATTACTCTCAATACACATACAGGCTCGGCAGTGCTGCCCTTGCCAGCACTACTTAATGAGACCTGGGGGTAATAATAAACCACAAAATGAACATGAGCCATCAATGTGATGCTGTAGCTTGCAGAGCTAATGCAATACTGGCATGCATCTACTGAAGCATCTTGAGTACAGCTAAGGATGTCATCTTCCCACTCTACTCAGCATTGGTGAGACCGCAGCTGGAGTACTGAATCCAGTTCTGGACACTACACTTCAGGAAGGATGTGGAGAAGCTTGAGAGAGTCCAAAGGAGGGTCATGGGTATGATTAGAAGCCTAGAAAGCAGATCGTATGAGGCACGGCTGAACAACTTGGGACTATTCAGTATGGAGAAGAGAAGACTCATAGGAGACTCGGTGGTAGCTTATAAGTATATTAAGGGCATACACCAGGGCCTGGGGGAGTATCTGCTCACCAAGGCCCCCCAGGGAGGACAAGAAACAGTGGACACAAACTGATAGAAGATTGCTTCAGACTGGACATAAGGCAAAACTTGTTTACAAGTCAAGTGCTAAGGGTTTGGAATAGAGGTGGAAGAACCTCCACCTTGGAGATTTTCAAAAAGTATCTTGTTGCCTACCTTGCTGGGGTCATCTGAATTCAGCAGTTTTTTCCTGCCCAAGTGCAGGAGGGCTGGACCCAATGATCTGTAATGTCACTTCCAGCCCCTAACATCTATGAAACTATGAAACTATTTTGGAGTTATTATACAATCCCCTCTACACGCACTGCACAAGCACAAATCATGACAAAAATATTTCTGTAATAAAATTAAAATACACCATAGTAGGTGTTTGACTTTTAGTGTATGATTTGGATTTTTTTTCTGGTTCTAAGATGGTAAACTCACTCCCAAAAGGAGTATTTCCAGGGGCAAGGGGAGAGACTTCTAGTGGCAAAGGTCAGGGGTTAGGAGGTGGAACTTCTGATTCCAAGATGGCAACCAGGGGGCAGAGCAACTGTCAAGGTTTGGGGCTACCCATACAGTCTTTGACAGCTCACCAAAACTTGCTAAGAGACACTCCAGCTGAAATAATTGCCCAACCCTGGTCTAATAACAGGTATCACCCACAAAAAAATATTGGTGCTGTCATATATTTATTTCAATACATTTTATATTTCACCCTTTGAGTTTTGAGCTTGCTGTTTTAGTTTAAAATGAAATATAATTACAATGTTAATACTGTTCTCTGTTAGAATTGAAATAAAGAGCTTTGATCTCCTGTCATTAATCTTCTCTCAAATTTTCAAGGTCCCCTTTGAAAATTGATGGGTTCATCTGAGTCAGCTGGATGTGATGAGATTGACATTAGTACCACTCCAGATCAGGGGTTAGCTCAGGGGTTAGAAGGGGTTACCTTTTAGGAATGTCAGAACAAACTAAGGCAAAACACTTGGAAGATGGGCCTTCATCCTAAGTCTAGCCACTGTTCTCCATACTGCCAACACAATCTGGCTGTTGGTCTCCTGGTTGCTGCCACCACTGGTTCTTCCAGTGACTGAATCACTACCTGAAATATATATGATCATCCACTGGATTGCCACTACTATCCCTGCCTCAGGGGATAGATGAAATGACTTTTCAGGTAGTTTCAGCCCATGGGCTGCAGCTTGTGAACCCTTGTTCTAGATTATTCATTAAGGTTGGTGGCTTGTTAATACATTGGAGTTCATCTTTCCCAGTGCTTGCCCCTTTCTCTTTTGCTGACCCACAGTGGAAGCTGCATTCCATAAGGGTACTTCATCTGACAGAGCTCATGGAATTTGAAGACTGAATTTATTACTGTTTTTCATTTAAAAAATATTCACAAATTGATCGTGATTTTTTTTAATAGATGTGTCCATTATTTAGTGTTCCAAGAATAACTTCTCCAAAATGTGTTTAAACCAATGTCTGCTGTCCGGAGCTGATGAAGACTTGAAATTTGTTGTTTGCCATTTTTTAAACTTCTAATTGTTGTGAACTCAGATGGCAGCTTCACAAATACCATAATTTGCTAGTGTTTTTTTTCTGCTCCAGCTGTTAAAATCAAGACATTGCATGAGGATAAAAAAGGAAATTCTATTCCTGGTGGTTCCAAGAAAAAAATACCCCTAGGGACTCAGAGCTAAACCTAATTTTCCTTTAATACATATGTACCCTTTTCCTTGGCATTTCTCCACAGTTTGTGATTCAGCTCTGTGGCTAGGAACAGAAATCACACATAAACCAGTATATGATAGGAAACCAGTTGAAATCTATATAGTAACAAAAGTTCTATGCACATAAACCACTTTCAAAATGACCAAAACTAATTTAAGATAAACCTGGATGTATGTATTATCAAACTGAGCAGATTTAGGTTAAATTAGTTTATGGAACTTCTGTCTCAGACTCCCTTCACATTCAAGTCAACTACACGTCAACACCCACTTCTCAGAGTGGGTGGGCTAGCTTTGGCCCATCTCTCTGCTCTGGCCAAGAAGGGAGGTGTGCTCTAGCTTTCCCTCTTCCCTTCCCCAATCTCTGGCCTGGGCCACTCAAGGCATATGGCTGCATTTCCAGAATCAAATGTGAAAGTCTATTTACTTGCTTATCACTTCAATCTATTCAGCATTGACTAACCTGCAAATATTTAACTGATTTAGCCTTGGGCTTTTTGACTGTCTGTTCTTAGCCTGTGTGCACAAATTCCCATGTGCCCACTGAGCATATTTATTGATCATATACTTCTGGGCAGTTGCATGGCAAACTAGGATCATGCACTTATATGAAGAAAACAGGCTAGATTAAAAATTTTAATCCTAGGAAACAAACAACTAATGGAGGGCCCTCTTACTCTTTAGCTTAATGTTTAAGCCACTCACCTTGGGTATAGGAGACCTGGGTTCTATCCTTCCACCTAGAGAAATTTGAACCACAGTCTTCTCTTTTCCCAGGAGAATGCTGTATTTATGAGGTGAGAAGCTAGCCATTAGCCAGAGCTCTCTCTTGACGCTGGTTGAATAGGCATCCAAGAAATGGAGATATGCATGGTTAAAGAAGAGAGAGTGAGCCAAAGGGTGTGTGGGTTACTGAGGATGTATGCTGCCCTTAAAGAGAGAGGATTCTTGGTTTTAGCATGGGCTTCTCAATAGAGCAGAAAATTTCTAGCACTGTTCATTCAGTGAATTCTAAATGGAAGAGGCAGTGGGATGCTCAGTGGTTCTCAACCTCTTTAACTTTTGTGAATTGATTGGCACCTAATTTCAAAAATTAATTTGTCTATTGCAGTGCTTACCTCCTTACAAAGGGGCTGGGCGGGGGTGGGGATAAGGGAGTGGGGCCAGGCAAAGACACGTCTGGCCCTGCTCTTATCTATTTATCTCCTCATATCACCCTTCCAAGGATCCACAAGGTGCTGGGGCACCCTGATAGATAATTTATGTTGTAGCCTGTGACCTGGCTAGAGTACTGTGCTGCAAAACAGGGATTATGTATTCATAGCCTCTGTTGGAAGGCCCTCTTCTTCCCATGGGCAAAATATAATGCATCCTGTCTTTGGTCTTTTTTGGGCAGAGAACATAGGAATTTCAATACTGGATCAGACCAACGCTTCATGTAATCCAGGGTCTATCTCCTGGTGGCTAGCACTAGATAGTTAAGAGAAGGATGCCAATGTCCCAAAATAGTCTTTGAGTGGAGTGCTTTTCCACCTCATCCTGATCTATCATATCTTTCCATAATCTCTAATTATTAGAAGCTGAATATTGATAAGGGTAGCGGATTGGAGATGAAGGATATTTTCGTAGGCCATGGAACAGGGTGGGCCATCTGGGCTATGGCCTGACCAACTTTTAGCATGTTAATTTATATAACCCACAAATGCACGATTGCCATTCTGGTTAAACTATATAGCTAATTTTTTTAACTGTATAGCTAGATAAATTAATGTGCTAACAGTTAGTCAGGCCATGGCCTGGGTGGCCCACCCCACTCCACGGCCTATGGCTATTTCTTTCATGTAATCGTTGATTTGCCATCCCTTAATTCTGACTGAGGATCCCATTGTTGGGGTTGTGAGGAGAGGAGATTGTTTGCACAGAAAGTCCTTATCTGCCTCACATAGATCATTCATTTATTATATATACATTTATGTCATCCCTTCTTAGTGGTTTCTTTTCTGGGGTAAAAAATTATGGTCTTTACTACTCGCTAGAATTTCACAGGCCTATGATTATTTTCAAATTATTTTTAAGGTCCCTCTACTTATGTAATATCCTCTTTGAGATGGGTGCATGCAGAATTATATCTTAATTTATACAATATATTGCTATATTCCATCTACTTCATTATGCAACTTAATATCTTGTTTGATTTTTTTATCATAGATATATATAGAGGAGAGTTTTTCATCTATCTGCCAAAAATGATATCATTGTCCTTTCTCTGAGTTAATAAAGTTAATTTACAGCCTTGCAAAGTAAATAAATATTTCTAGTTTCTGCTTCAGAATTTCTGCTTCTGTTATTTTCTATTTAGCAAAACTGAATTAATTTCCTGAATTAATTTGCCATCATGTTCCTCAATTACATAGCTAATTCACATTTTTGTTCTCCATAGTTCTCTCTGGTGCTGACTAATATTTATGCATACCCAATAAAATGGGCACCTAATCTTGGATGTTGTCACTATCATATGCAATATTTTTAAAATGTACATTTTATAAAAAGATGTGTTAGTGTGCATGTACAAGCCATTCATTTGAGGCAACCATATCACTGTAAAGTGTAGTTTTACTTTGTTTGGGAGTGGAAAGCATTAAGCTAATCTAATAGTTGCAAGTCAGAGACCTGAGGAAAATTGACTTGCATAACAGGATAATCCTTATTTGGCAAGGTACTTGACAATGTTTACATTTGAGCAAAAGAGTTTGTTTTTGGTTACTGGGAGTATTTCTATGGCCAAACTTAATTTTGCCCTGAAGCATTTTGGTGAACCTGAGCTCAAGATAAAAATCACAAGGAATGTGTTATTCTTATTTCTCTTTGACCTTTATTATCCTACCCACTGTCACACCAATACAGTACTATCATCAGTGCATACGCCCTAATACTTGATGTTGACGATGATGTCAAATCGCAGTTCTACTCTGGGCATGACCACATTTTGTTTAATACTCAGAAAGAGGACAAGATCATCCTCCTCAATTACTTCAGTGCTAGAGTTGAACATTACCTGGAGTGTCACCACTGGAAAGGAAGGAGTAAGGAATTCCAACTTCAGTGGCAACCTTGTCCTAAGCAAATGCATGGAACACCATCTTGTCATCACAAACACCATCGTTCACGTGACAAATACAAGACCCCCTGAAGAAACCCTCACTCTACACACTGGCACCTCCTCAATCATGATACCATTAGAGCCCATGATCCAATGGATAGCCATATCACAGGAGCCAGGCAAGCAACGGATGACTGTGGAAGGATCACTATCTTGTCAGATCCATTATGAACACCCAGGTTGTTCCAAAATACTGAAAACAGCCAAAAGTAATGCAAAGGACTCTCAACACAAAATCTCTTCAAGACTTAGAGCTCTGTATGGCTCTCCAAGAGTGTCTCCATGGAAAGCTCTCTGCTTTATACACAAATGAAGGCAACATTGGGGACTTTGGAATGGGCTTAAACACACTATCCATATGGCCTGTGTCAAATCTATTAACAACAATACAGGTTCAACCAGCATAACACCAAGATCCAAGCCTCCTTGACTGGAAAAGAAGGGTTCATTTTGCTTGGCAAGATGGCATCTCATCTCAGCAACAGACCTATTAGCTCTTTGATGAAGAAGTATAAAGGAGGATACTTAAAATAAAAAAGCAGCAGTGGCAAGATGAAGCTAAAAAGATCTAGCTCTGTGCTGACACATATGACATGCATTTTTCCCAAGCACTGAAAGCCATCTATGGTCCATCTTCCTAAGTTCCTATTTTCCTTTGAGTGCAGGATAGCTTGATGCTCTTCAGAGTCAATGAATCTACCCAAGTTAGATGGAACGAGTACTTTGAGGCACTCCTGGATCATGAATCAACTGTGGCAGAAACCACTATTAAGTCCTTTCCCCAAAACCCTGAAAGGGGATCCCTCAACCAACCCGTCACAGGACCCCAGCCAAGTACCTATCTAATCTATTCTTAAAGATGCCCAAGGTAGGAGCAAGAACAACTTCCCTAGAAAGCTGGTTCCACATCCTAGACACCCTAACTGTGAAGCAGTGCCTCCTAATGTCCAACCTAAACCTGCTCTCCAGTAACTTGTGACCATTGGTCCTAGTTACCCCTTGGGGTGCCCAGGAAAAAAAGCCTGTCCTATTTCCTGCTGATCACCCCGCAGCAGCTTATAGGCAGCAACCAGATCCCCCTTCATCCTCCGTTTACTGAGGCTGAACAGGTTCAGGTCCCTCAGACGTTCCTCATAAGGCCTACCCTGCTGCCCACATATCAATCTGGTGGCCCTCCTCTGGACCCTCTTGAGGCCGTCCACATCCCTCTTGAAGTGCAGCGCCCAGAACTGGACACAGTACTCCATCTGCAGCCTGACCAACACCACATAAAGGGGGAGAATCACCGCCTTGGACTGGCTCGAAATGCATGCCATCAAGGAAACCAAGAACAACAAAGCTCCTGAACAAAATGGAATACCTGCTGAAATCTACAAGGCTAGGAGAAAGGAACTGGTATTTAGACTCCACAAATTTATTCTATGAATTTGGAACAACAAAGGGATCCCTGGGGACTTAGGGAATGCCAACATTGTGACTGTCTTTGAAAAAGCAGATGAATCCGTGTGTGGGAACTATCTAGGTATATCCTTCCTTTCCATAGCAGTCAGGAACCATACCAAGACCTATATATGCTCTTCACTGGCTTCACTAAGGCCTTTGATTCCATGAGTCATAAGGCCTTGTAGAAAGTACTAGACAGAATTGAGTGTCCTGAAAAGTACTTCAAGGTCCTGAGCCATCTCTATAACCAGATGAATGTGACTATCCTATGTAGTGGATCAGAGACAGATCCATTTGTCATCTGAACTGGGGTCAAGCAAGGATATTTCATCACCACAACTCAGTTCTTTATTTTTTGGCAGTTGTCTTAATTCTCATTAAGGACGACTTTCCTTCTGAATTGACACAGATTGGATGGAAGACTCTTCAATCTGGGACATTTTCAGTCAAAGACCAAAGTACTCAAAATAACTGTTCCTGACCTTTAATATGCTGATAACTGTGCCATGCATGTGCACACTCAAGAAAACACTGGATATTTTTTAAAAAACCTACCAAACTTTGGGCCTCTTATTCAACATTGAAGAGATTAACATTCTCTATCAGCCTGTGCTCTGGACCATGAGTATGACCCCTCCCCACTCCTCAAATTACTGTTGAGGGCAAGAACCTGGAGGTAGTTGAAATCTTCCCCTGCCTCAGTAGCCACTTCTCTCAAAGACTGAACATTGGGGAGATCCAACACAGAATCCAGTGTGCAAGTTCCTCCTTTGGGAAATTGCTTTGGTGTGTCCTTATTCAGCACAGTCTCTGGAAAGACACCAAGGTATAGGTCTACAATGCAGCAATTATCCCCATGCTCCTCTATAATGTGAAATATGGGTGACCTTTATTGTTGACATTTCAAGAGCCTGGAGAGTTATCACCAACAATGCCTTGGGAAAATCCATCACATTAAATGAGAAGATCACCACACAAATGCTAGCATCATTGCTGAAGCCAGTGTTACTAGCTTTCAGTCGGCGATCCGCAAGCATAAACCTTGCTGAATTGTGTGTGCGTGTATGCCAAACTCTCAACTCTCGAAACAAGTGTTCTACTCCCAGCTTTGTAGTGGCCTGAGTTCTTGTGGTGGTCAGAGGAAGTACTACAGGGACACGCTGAAAGCATACCTCAAGAAAACGGATGCTGACATCTAGAATTGGGAGTTAGCTTGTTGCTAATTGATTCCAATGGTGCTGCAACCTCAATCAAGTGGCATCGTGTTTTAAGATAATCTTGTCCTTGAAGCATCTTGTCCTTGAAGCAGAGATGAGACAGCAGAGGAAGAAAATTAAGGGGAATCCTCATTGGAGTCAAGGTCCATCAATGAGCCATGGGAATTGAGGGATTTCCACTGCCAACAAGTTGCTGTTAGGCTTGTATACAGATACTGCTTTTCTACCAAGTTGCATACCAAGATTTATTGACCAAAAACAGAAGGTAATGATCTTGAGTTAAAATAAATTGTAGTGTCTGCCAAAATGTTAAGTGAAAGCAGGGATGTGATCATTCAGAAGACTGCTAAATGTCCACTATTTAATCATAGTCATAGTCATAGTATCAGAATATCTAGGGTCAGAAGGCGCCTAGAGCAGGCCATCTAGTCTGACCCCTCCCGCCAATGGCAGGAACGTGTGCAAGGGTCACAGGACCCCAGCCAAGTACCTGTCTAATCTACTCTTAAAGATGCCCAAGGTAGGAGCAAGACCAACTTCCCTAGAAAGCTGGTTCCACATCCTAGACACCCTAACTGTGAAGTAGTGCCTCCTAATGTCCAACCTAAACCTGCTCTCCAGTAACTTGTGACCATTGGTCCTAGT
>JAGPOW010003316.1:75659850-75688933 GCA_030014935.1 Caiman crocodilus
CCATTGGTCCTAGTTACCCCTGGTGGTGCCCAGGAAAAAAGAGCCTGCCCTATTTCCTGCTGATCACCCCTCAGCAGTTTATAGGCAGCCACCAGGTTCCCCTTCAGCCTCCGTTTACTGAGGCTGAACAGGTTCAGGTCCCTCAGACGCTCCTCATAAGGCCTATCCTCCTACCCGCATATCAATCTAGTGGCCCTCCTCTGGACCCTCTTGAGGCCGTTCACATCCCTCTTGAAGTGCAGCATCCAGAACTGGACACAGTACTCCATCTGCGGCCTGACCAATGCTGCATAAAGGGGGAGAATCACCCTTGAACCGGCTCAAAATGCATTGTTGAATACATGCTAGGGTTCGGTTGGCCTTCCCAACCACCGTCTGACATTGGCAACTCATGTTCTTCTTGGCATCAACAATGACGCCAAGATCCCGTTCCTCCACCATGCTAGCAAGAGGGGAGCTTCCCAGCCAGTATGTGTGCTGGGGGTTCCTTCTCCCCAGATGCATCACCCAGCACTTGTCCATGTTGAGTCCTATCCTGTTCTTGTCTGCCCACTCGCAGTCGGCCCAGATTCCGCTGCAGCCTCTCCCTCCCCTCTGGTGTCTCCACCTCAGCCCACAGTTTGGTGTCATCAGGAAACTTGGATAGCTTGCCTTCCACCCCCTTGTCCAAGTCAGCGACAAAGTTGTTGAACAGCGCAGGCCCAAGGACTGAGCCCTGGGGAACCCCGCTGCTCACATCTCTCCAGGTCGAGTACAACCCATCCACCACCACTCTCTGGGAGTGCCCTGTCAGCCAGTTTCTGAGCCACTCCACCGTATAGGAGTCAATGCCACAGCTCCCCATCTTTTTAATGTGGATGGGGTGGGAGACTGTGTCAAACGCATTCCCAAAGTCTAAAAAGGCTATGTCGACAGGGGTGCCCACATCCATGGATTTGGTCACCTGGTCATAGAAGGCGACCAGATTCAGACAAGTCTGACACGACCTGCCGTTAACAAACCCGTGCTGGTTGCCCTTCAGCATAAAGTCCCCTGCCAGTCCCTCACAGATGTGGGACTTGAGAATTTTCTCAAAGATATTTCCCAGAACTGAGGTGAGACTGACAGGTCTGTAGTTCTCCAGGTCGTCCTTCCTCCCCTTCTTAAAGATAGGCACCACATTGGCCACCTTTCAGTCCTCCGGCACTTGTCCAGAGCTCCAAGAGAGCTCGTATAACCGAGCCAAGGGCTCAGCAATCACCCCCGCCAGCTTCTTCAAGACCCTTGGATGTCAGTCATCCGGGCCCGCCGACTTAAAGGCATCTAGCCCTTCCAGAAGCCCCACCACCAGGTCAACCCTCACCCATGGCCTAGCAGTGATTCCTGAGGGGGAATACAGGCTTCCAATGGGAGGGAAGTCCCGGTTCCCCCTCAGGAAGACCAAGGCAAAGAACCCATTGAAGATCTCTGCCTTCCCATTGGCTGCGAGCACCAGGTTGCCCAATGAGTCCCTCAGGGGCCCGACATTTCCCGGGGCTCTCTTTTTGCTCCCCACATACTTGAAAAAAGACTTCCTGTTGTCACCAGTTGGAGCTCTACTCCTGCCTTGGCCTTCCTAATAGCCTTCCTACACTCCCAAGCACAAAAGGAGTACTCCTCTTTAGAGACTGCTCCTCTCTTCCAAAGATAGTAAGTCTCCCGCTTAGCCCTCAGGATACCCCGGATATTCCTATTTAGCCATGGGGGCTTCCAGGCACTTTTGCCCATCTTGCATCAGGCAGGAACGGTCACCCCTTCGGCTCAGAGGATCGTCTCCTTAAGGAACACCCACACTTCATGGATGCCCATGTCCTCAACACTACAGTCCCACAGTCCATTCTAGAAAAATGGAGTAGAATTTTACATTGTGCAATTAGAGATATTATGGATCATGTTCCATGACTGGAAAATGTTTGATAGATGACCCCTTTTTCTATTGCATATTTTGTCCTTTATTCTATGAATGGATATAATTGCAATTTTTTTCCTTTATAAAAACAAGACATTAGAAGAAAATTTACAATATAGACCAATGTTATTGCTTAGTTCCTCAAAACTGATTTAATGTCATTCTGTACAATTGATTAATTCACTTAATTCAAGGGCAGTAAATGAGATGCACTCTTCATATACAATCTGAATGGCATTGTTCCAGACATCAGTGTTGTTTGCTGTGATGATCTTTTAATATTTATAAATGTTAAGGGCAAGAAGAATCCCTTAGATCATCAAGTGTGTCTTATATAACATAGGGCACAGAAGTTCATCAAATTACTCCTTTTCTGAGCCCAAGAACTGGTGTTTGACTACAGCATATCTTCCAAAGACCCAGTCTTGTTCTGAAGACACCAGGAAGTAGGAAATCCATCATTTCTCTTAGGAAGATTTTCTAAGACTTAACCTCCTTGAATATTAAAAATAATATTTTATCGCTTTTGAACTTTCAGCCATCACTACCTGTTAAGACTTCCATGGCAAGACCTAGGGCTTATTAACACCTACTGTTTTCTCCACATAAAGGTATTTTATTTTGTGAACAAGGCATATCTCTTTGAAGAATTAAATAGTCTAAGATATTTAATTTTCACTTTGAGGTAGTTTGTGGCTCCATAGCTTTTGTGACTCACTTCTCTACTGTACCAATATTTTAAAATCCTTTTTTAAGTGTTGATATCACAGGAAGATTAAATATTTTATTTTTTATCTTGCCAATTCATGGGGTAGAATCACCTCCCTACTCCTCATTTTGAGGAGTAAGAACATCAGAGTAGAAGCTCACGTTCAAATAGCTTGTCCACAGACACCTAAATCTTTTTGACTGACATTTATTGTTTCAGTACAGCAAAGTGAAAGGTCAGATCAAGGAACCAGTTTTGTCTGAATAGGTCTGCCTTTCTCAGTTGATCCAGATCACTCTGTATGATGCCCTCCTACTCACTAAAGGCACTTTTTGAGTTAGTCGCATATTTTTCTTTTGAATTTTTGATAAAAGTATTGAAAAATATTGTTAGATCTATTAGTGATCCCTGTGGAATGCCACTAAAAATAGGATTATTCTGAATAGACTATTACCTTTTTGAAGTTTAAGATGTGCTCTTTTGATATTGTATAGTGTTTAGTTTTTAACCAGGATATCATGCGCAGAGTCAACTTACAGCGTGTTGATTATATTTCATCCACACAGTTAATTGCAGTGTTCAAGCTATTATTTATTTTTAAAAAATTGTTTTCTGTTAATCATTTTTACTAGCACCATCCAAAATCTTTTACTTTATTTCTTTATTCATTGAATTTTGTATCACTTTTTCCCATTATTTTACCTGGGATTGATGTCAACCAACAATTATCCATCTCATTTTATTTTATATAGTATTACACAATGCTTTCAGTCATTAGGGAATCTCCATGGCATTTCAAGTTAAAGTTTCATTTCAATTAGTATTGGCATGCCAGAGAGTTCCTCAGCTAATTCTTTTGATTCGTTAGTGTGAAGAATCCATGGTAATAGGGCTTCCCTTGGTGGCAGTCTAGGGCATTGAGAGCCAGGGCATTGGCAGATGCAGTAGCACTATGGTCAAAGCCCCACCACTGCGGCCAAAGTTCCTGCAGTGCTGCATCAGGTCTAGCCACAGTGGTCAGAGTTTCCACAATGCAACCCCAGCAGTATATAGGGAAACTCCACCAACTCAGCCACCAAATGTGTATTCCAATGCCCAAAATCCATAAATAGTTCTTCCACTGAGAACAAATCACCCCACTCCTTTCCCCTAGATAAACACACAGACACAAATCTGTTTGACCTGGTGCCAACTGGGAATGGAGACCCCAACCTACTTCTCTGTGGCAGCACCCAACCCACCAGCACCCACTTCTGTCCTGCCAGCACTTTGTCCTGACCAGACACACTCAAACTGCTGGAACTAAGTCCATCACCCCATCACCTAGTGATAGAGAGCTGAGAATCCATTGGGCTTCTGGAGGGAGACTGATGAGCTTGGAAAAAAAAAAAAGCAGACATGCTCTGGGGCTGCTCTCTGAATGCCTGAAAATTAGAAGGGAGCGAGGAAAGGGGTATTGTGAGGGATAGGGGACATGGACCCCTGGAGTGGCCAGCCAATCAGCCCTGACATGTGTCCTTTGGTATTGTCAGCCATCTGCAAGCAGATGGAGGTCTTGCAAAGGATGTTGGGGATCCACTGGCTGGGTACTATTGGCAGTTCAAGATCTCTGCACAGCACAAAGCTGGGCCCTTAACTCTTGTAGAGTTTTCTAATGCTCAGGTTTCTGGTCACCCAAAGTAAATGGCTAAACTTCCACCAGTTCATTAGTACGTCTGCACGTACCCTTAGGCAAGCTTTTAAATGCACTGCATTCATCTTCAGGTCGAAGGGAAAATCAGGCCCAGCAAAAGATTAAGAATGGTCTACAGGGCTGTGGAATTAGAGTAGAAAACAATTCCCAAAGATAACAGATAAGCACATCACAAAAGAAACAATAGTGTAATTAGTACAAAAACAAAATTTGCAAAAGGAATGAGGGTCATTATCACAAGTGGTGTGAAAAAAGACTATCTGGAGTCAGGTAAATTATAATATGCTATGAAGTCAGTATCAGTGTTCAGGCCTTGGTTCTTAGCTAGCTGATAATTTTTTGTTCCTGGGCTATTAGCATAAGAAAATGGGTGGCATGCAGGACACAGGGGCAGCAGCATCTTCTGGTTGCCACCACCATGACTTCAACTACAACTGTGCAGCTTTGAGTAGCAGACACTTTTTGTTTTGGCAACCCCCCCAAGTTGGCACTGTGGCAGTTGCCCCATTCACCCTTCCCTTCATATGGCATAGTCTCTGGTTACTTTTTAACAATTTGATCGAGGAGTAATAGTCGTTAGACCTATGGCAGAAGATAGTAAGTGAATGTAGATATTCAGATGAGAGTGCAGGTTTGATGGTACAGGAATATTCCAGAGATAATAGTGCTCATTGTCATGCATTCTTCCACAAAGTTGTCTTCGGAGTTCACCATGTGACTGACATACATGGATAGCCCACTAAATTAGAGTTACTTCCATGATCTTTACTTTAGTCTATTTGAAGCTAGAATGAAGCTGGGTTCTATTTTATCATTTTCATATCTGTATGTAGCATAGTATTTGATATTCATGTTCACGTGATTTTGACATATTTTTATATTATACCCAAGAATATTTTGGGAGATGGTGATTAGCTTAAGTGACCCTAACCTATTCATGCTTGGAAGCACTAATCACTAAGAATTAGCATTTGACAGGAATTTGTTGACTTGTCATCATCCTTGAGGTTATTAGCATAGTGTGAGAGCCTCATTTGTTCCTTCCTAGAATCAAGGAGATGACATGTATTAATGACCAGACAAGCAACTCTTCATAACCCTGCCTAGAGAACATAGCCTTGTCTTCAGTCTTCCCAGATACTGAAGGGGCAGTGGTCCCCTAGTCAAATAAGGCTGAAAAATGCAAACTGATAGGGAAAATCCTGACAGAAAGATCTTGTCTCTAAACTTTTGAAGATGAATGGGGACTGCATTCTTGGATTTAAGGTGCAGATTAAAAACAAGTTAATGGTCTGATATAGTCTTTTGTTTATTCTTATATCGCTATATTTTAACAATGGTTGTTGTTTTCTCATGAAGGTTCTTGCTTTTTTACAATGAATCCTTTTTGTTATCTTTTTACAAATCACTCAAATCAGTGATAGTTGAGATCCAAAGTATTATACAGGTATGCCCAATGCACTGAAAGAGGGATTCATCTTTTCTGAGCATGTGACTGGACAAGGGTGTGATTCTTTTAAATTTACTAAGGGCTGGTAAGGAATAAGCAAGACAGATACAGCAGAGGCACCACAGGCAAAGGTTTTTCAATGTCACCAAAGCCATTACCACCCAAGCACTCAGGGATCACCCCTCTTAAGACCTAAGAATGGAGGAGACCTGATCAAGGAAGGGGAGCCATTAATACCTGCTGGAAGAAGCATTTTAAAGACGTTCTTAACTGAGACTCTATTGTTGATGAGCGTGTTCTCAATTCCATCCTTCAACACCCAGTCAGAAATAACCTTGGAACTCCCCCAACCCTTGATGAGGTGAGGAAAACCATCAAGCTGATGAAGAATGACAAGGTATCAGGAGCCCGCTGAAATCTTCACTCAGTGGGGAGAACATACATCATAGCTCCATGCCCTCATCTTAAGGACCTGAAATAAGGAATAAATCTTAGATGACCTCAAGGATACCATGATTATAACAATCTTCAAGGAGACAGGTCCAACTGTGGAAATTGAAAACGGATCAACTTGCTGTCCACCACAGGAAAAGTGACTGAAAAAAACCTGCTTGAACCAACCTCAAGTCACTAGAAAAGTACCATCAGTGCTGTCTATAGAAGATCCTTTGAAGGCAGTGGGAATACACCAATGCTGGTGTTCTCTCACAAGGAAACACTATGAATATGGAGGCGATGATCATCCCACATCAACCTTTCTGGGCAGGCCACATCATCCAGGTGTCTGACTCTAGATTCCCAAAGCAAATTTTATGCTCCCAGAACAGTCAAGGTGTACAGTCAACAGGAGACCAGAGAAAGCACTTCCAGGACTTTGCGAAGGCCAATTTGAAAAAAAAAGGAATATTGACATCAACTGCTGGGAGGTTATCATGCAGGAGAGCTCCAAATGGAAGAAGCATATCTTCAAAGATCTTAGTACTCTGAAATCTCATGATAACGACAGGAGTTGAAAAAGTGGGAGTGACAGAAACAGACCAAATCAACAATCCATAGTCACCCACCCCGCCTGGAAACGTGCCTGAGTTGCACTAGAATCTGTTGATCCTGGATTGGCCTTGCTAGCCATCTTCAGACCCACAGATAAAGAAATCATAGAAGACAAGCATCCTTGACTGTGAGGGACTGGCAATGATGATGATAATAATGCATCACTGTGCCCTACTCTATTTATGGACACCAATCTCATACACTCCCAGCCTTCCTTTTGCTAGACTGAATAGGCCAAGCTTTTCTAGTCTCCTCTTGAATGATAAGTTTTCAATTCCCAGATCATCATAGAGACTTTCTTGCCACCTGTTCCAGTTTGAGTTTATTCATCTTAAAGATGGGTGACTCTAATAATAGGAAAAAAAAAAACCTATTTCTGAACTGAATGATTTTTAATACGTGTTTAGTTTGTGTAAGGATTTCAACTGAAGATCCCATTATATATTTCCATACATTATAGCAAGTTGATTAAGGAACAATGCATCTTTTCTCTGATTTGATTTAATAGTCTGAAACAAATTCTTATGAGACGCCCTTTCTGACTTTGTCAGTTAGCAAGCTGATCCATATGTATTCAGGAGAAATTCCACTTCTTAGTTATTACCTGGTAGTTATAAGTAAGAGTTACTCCTGAAAGTTTTAAGAACAGGTTACACAAACAAAAGACAAGGATGATCCTGTCTTGAGCAGGAGTTGGACTAGAGGACCTCCTGAGGTCCATTTTCTATTATTCCATACCTAGTCTCCATGTACAAGTATGTAAAGATACTAACATTTATTTTCTTGACAGTGTTTGACACACCTGTTCATGGCATCCTATGTTTGCAATTGGACTGACTCCTTATCATCTTCCCCTCATGTTAGCCTGACAACACTTTCTGGCTGATCTACCTAGTCTCCAAATGATATGCTCAGCAACCTTCTCCATGCATATTATGCAGGGGGTAGTTTTCATACAATACCTCTGTTGAAGTATGACCCAGTGTACCAGAAAAAATATAATCTGCAGTTTCATGCCAGTCATATAGCCATTAATTTACTTCCGTATTGTCTGTCACTAGGGTACACATCAAGTATGCCCAGTAGAAATAGACAAAAAAGCTTAAACAATGGGAATTTAAGGAAATTTATGCACATTAGTTTTGCAAATTAGAGTCACACAGTAAGAGGGCAAGTAGAAAGGAGCGTGATGCTGTAGCCAAGTAGGAAATGCTGTCCTGGCTTCCAGGGTATTGAATAAAATACATAAATAGTTCTAGAGCCAGTCTCCCTGTAAGAACCCTAATACCTAGCTAACAAAACCAGTTCAAGAAAAAAAAAGATTTAAAGCAACTATAATTTAGTGATATTAAAGCCATACATTACTTCTACTGTTTTTATCTCTTTTAGTTTTAATGGCTCCTACCATAGCTCAGTCATTCTATTTTCAGTTTTGCCCTTCATCTTATCATATACGTGACATTCAACATCAGAGAACTGATAATGAAAGACAGAAGATCAATCTGATCTTTATATGTAATTCCATTGCACTTTGTGGTGCACTCTTTTTTTTCTATAAGTCTCTGATGCTTACTCTGAGTTCTGTGACACCAAACTCCATGCAACACAAAGGAAGGGGGAAAGAGAACAAAATGTCAAAGATAGATGATCGCTGGAGTTCTGAAGAAGTCCAGAACAAATAAGCTAACTTTGTTTTCAAGTAAAATTTTTAGGAAATGCAGTGAGGGGTTTGCTTGAAGCAACTCTGAAAGCTTTCTAAATCACAGGGAACTAGATGCGGTAGACAGAATACATGGACAAGAACAGCCAAAGGAACTGGGATTGAGGTAATCAAAACAGGAAAGAATGGTGAAAATTATATCTGTCTTTTTTATAATTTTACATGGGGATATTTTGAAGTATTTGATTAATTTTATAGCTTTCAATTAATTTCACAATAATTAGCAATATATCATTTGGTTAGTAAGTAGTGTTACTAGATTTTCCCGTTTAAAAATATATTTTGATGCTTACTATAAAGGTGTTAATATTTTCCATTGGTTTTGTATGTCTGCATATGCCAAAAGATTCATAGTGATAACTAAGACATTAACATAATTAATTGAGGATTTTCTTATTTAGGGCAAAGACCTGACTCTTGTTTATAAACAAGGCTTAGCTGTACTTGAGAAGCTTTGCCACTATACCTACACCAGAAAATTCTGCTAATGAAGATACAGCTCATACAGCAAAGGAATTGTTTGGCTGATAGCGCTTAAACAAGTTCCCTGAATGGGATAAGCCATAATAGCTAAAGGACTTTTTTCCCACTTAACTGCATTAGGGCTTTTCTAGCATTGGTATGTTGGTTTAAGGGTAAAGGAGGGATGATTTTTTGTTTGTTTGTTTTTGTATAACTCCTTCCACGGTCCTAAGCAACATAGGTCTGCTGGTAAAACTTTTAAACATTGAGTGACAGCACCTGAATCATTACTTAGCCTTGATGTAGTCAAATGTCAACTAATATTCGATGGGAGCATGACTGAGCAGGAAAAACTTATTTAAAAATGAATAAGGATGCCAATAATTGGTGCTTAGTGCAATTAACCAATTTCCAAGTAGTGTGAAAGACAATGTTAAAACTTTTCCCACTTCTCTACCCAAATCAGAAGCATACACATGTGCTATAGACATCCCTCTAAAATACCCAGAACACTCACTGTATTTAATTTTAGAAGTAGGACTAAGTTTCATGGTAACCTGGATCCCTACACATGGCTATATCAACCCATCTGAATTAGAGAACTTAGATATCTCCTGTCTATGATGTGACAAGTTAATATTAAAATAAGTTGCACATTTAAGTAAGCCCGTGTGTGTGTGTGCGTGTGTTTGTGACAGAGAGACAGAGACAAACAGAGAATGGAAAGAAACCTTTTTTCTTAGCGATCCAATAGAAAACAATAATGAAAGATTTAACAACAAAGATTAAACCTAAACAATTAGAATCCTAGGCCCCCTATACATTACAGGTACTGCACAATTAACTGGTCACTTGCACAATTACCTTGAGACTAGCTACATGTACAAAGTAGCTATCACACCATTAGAAGCTCCAACCAGCTAGAAATTTAGACCTCAAAAATGTGTACTAACTGTATAGCTGGTTGCTATAAAGTTTTAATTTGTATGTGTAACAGGGTCTTCCCTATAGCTGGAAGCCCCATGTGGTATGGCAGAAAGTGCGGTTGTGTGGATTGCGCATTAGATCCCAACACACCTTTAACTGCATGTATAGAGGTGCACAAAGAATCATAGAAAAGTGGGGCTGGAAGGGATCTCCAGAGATTATCTATCCCAATCCCCTGCCTGAGGTATCCTATTCAAACTGTCTGATAAAAATCCTCATCTAAGCTATTACTAAAACTACAGTCCATCTTGTTGCACAAGTACAAGAAATAGCATCCTAATCTACCACAGGTAAACTAGAGGGACAACAGTGATTACTGTCTTTCTCCTGCAAAGTTTGTTAAAATGCACCCAAGAGATCCAATTGTTCATGTTGTTTTGATTCCCCTTTTATGTAACCACATGTTTCAAATAAGTCAGAAAGATCACAACAAGTCAGAATATTTTTAACACTATAGATTCCTATGTAAAAACTCTGGATTTATCTTGTGAATCATGTTTGCACACTTAACAGTGCTAATACTGTGCAGAACCCCACATTCCCCTTGAAAGGATCTCAAGGTACTCCCCAGTGACTGAAAATACTGGTGTAAGTACATCAGTATGAATAGTTATCTGGGAAATGAAATCAATACCATCTAATATCCTGACTGCTCTGAATCATTTTCCATTTTCCAGATAACTGGGCTAGATGGAATTTTATAACGTTTGCAAGGAAGATTCAAGTTTGGAGCACAGGATTGAGTGGATATAAGGTATCCAAAGGGGACACATGTTGTCTACTACTTAACCTTACACATAATTGAAGTTTTGTTAAACCCATGATAAAAGTTGTCATTTCACAATAGTGCTCAAGATAAAAACTGGTAATTTTGGTTTTCAGATTTTGGAAATCAGACATACTTTGAAGGTTTAGTTGGGAACTAGAGTGGAACAAATTGGGGTAGTGAATGAAACATGGACCTGAGAAGACATCAGTAGAGAATATGAGCGCACACATGGTACCAACAATCTACTAAGAAAACATGGGCATAGATAAGTGAAAAGACAAATACATCATTCCTAGAAATAGAAAAATGTAAAAGTTTCACCAAATTCCAATCTCAACACAGCAAGGTCGGTGGCTAGTTTAGTGAGGCCAATCTTTTGGCAGGTGTACTACAAATTAAACTCTGTGCCCTCTCTGAGGGTGCCCTTCCCATTCCCTGCCTGATTGACTGCTCTGCTTTCTGTACCTTGCCTGATCTCCTACTCTACCATCCATCTCTTAATCCATCTGTTGCTGTCCTGTTTCCTCCCTGACCTGCCACCTGCCCCACACAGTCTCCTGCGCTACTTACAGCACTTATGCTGCAGGTTGGCCACCCCTGGTGTAAGCTATTTTCCCTTTTGTACGTAGCTAGCTGTTAAAATTTGCTGATAAGAGCGTTTACTAAACTTTTGCTTAACTCAAAATTGCATTTTAATCATTGTAACAAACTCAATATGCCTTATGTTGCTGCCACATAATTACCAATAGATATACCATAGGGCTGCTTGTATCATTAAAAATTTGCCCACAATTACATCTTCCCGTCTGCAGGGGATGGTGATTTAGCACACAAGACTGTGACTAAAAAACTGTTTGTTTTATGCTTCAATGGGAACTGGAATGATTAAGCTCCTTCATCAATTTTCTATTGATATATTTAAGAAAAAAATATAAAAGCTAGTTTTGTTGAAGCATGCTGGCAGCAAAACAAGGGAGAAACTAACCCTTCTTCAAAGTGTGGCAAATGTTTGCTTACCTACGGCATACATGTGTTCCCATTTGATAAATGCTGTTTAAACTAAGAAAAAAAATTGCAAGCTGCAGAAATCTCCTCTCTGTGTGGCACAGAAGAGACAGACTGCAAAAGCAGTTTTCAAGTACTTATCTGCAAAGGGAAAGAGATGATTGCCTTAACCTTTGTTATCACTATGAGACCTGCTTTAAAGCTCATAAGGCTCAAAAGGACTTAAGAAGTGCTGAAAGGCAGGGCTAGATGGCCTGCTTTTTACTGGTGAGCAGCTGACTCTTCAACAAAGGAGTCTGCGATGAGACATGGGTAGTATATGTTCAAACATAGTGAAACAGTGCCCCTCACAGGTTCAGTCTCCTAGAAATGTAGGCTCCTATAGTTGCTTACATTCAAAGTTGCAGGTTAGCACTAAGGTATAAATCTTCCTCTTATCAAATGTGTAATAGCCTCCTCAGAAGATAAATTTGCTAATGGCCTCTTCTTTCCAACCAAATCAATATTAGTCTTTATAACACAGCATCCCCTTAATTCTCAAGAATTCAAAAACCAGAAAAAAATATTGATACTCTCCTTCCCTAACTCCTAAACACTTAATTTTATTATTTTTACCCTGTTAAACCACGTTGCTCAAGAACTTTGTCATAAATCTTCATAATCATGAAGGTAATCATGATCTTAATTTATATATTTTAGACCAGACACTGTCATTGTTAATAAACCACCTAACCACCACTCTAAACATTTGAATTTAGAAAACCTAAAAGGGAAATCAGGTACTCCAAGAGACCCCCCTGCTGCTGTTTCTTTAAAGGGCGTCCCAGTTAATCATCTACCTTAACTTTAAGGAAGTTGAATTCAATTGAGGATGTGTGTGTATTCTTATAATTAGGCCTTTGCATACTATGCCATGCTTGCAGGATTTTCTCTGTTGTATGGAATTCTGTATGGAATACTTGCATTATTTAAATGACTATTTTAATTTATACATGGAGTTAAACATATGCTATTGCATTATCTGGTGAGTAGTATTTATATAACTAATGTTAATAGTGAAAGTAGGATTTTTGGCCATTTATGCAGATTTCATATGAACCCATGTGGTGCAATACATTTTGCCTTTTTGAGCACGCTGCCACTTGTGTTATATTGTTGCACATCTTTCTGAGTGGAATAGGATCATGTTATAAGTCACCAAAAGTACATGGCCACCAATGAGAGTCAGGGATGTTTTATCCAATGATTATTAAATACAAAAAGCATAAACACTATTGATGGTAGCAGTAAAGGGTAGAACCCAGGCACCCAATCTTTGAAGGGAAGTACCCATTGCCCTTGGCCACAGATTCAGATTTCCTTTAGCTTGCCGTTCTTTTGATCACAAATATCTTCAGCTAAGACAGCTGAAGATAAGTTCACTCTTAGCCCATTTTAAGGCATTTGCCCTCTATGTCGTTTTTGTCATCTATAGTTTTCTCTTTCTTTCCTTCATTTTTTAAGGGTCAGGTCAGCATATGTGTAATTTTAAGGGCATATTAGTCCCACTGTAGTCAATAGTCTAAACACACATATTTTTAAGTTAATTACTGGATCAATCTCTTACTATCTGCCAACTGACTTGGTTTCTTATCTTCTCATCCTAAGCAATATTCGTCTCCTGAAGCTTTACAATCATAGAATAATAGGGCTGAAAGGGACCCTGAAAGATCATTTGGTCCAGCCCCCTGCATGAGCAGGAAAGAAATCCGGGGTCTAACCCAGCCAGGTAACCATCCAATCTTCTCTTGAAGACCTCTAGGGTAGATGATTGCACTACCTCTGGGGAGAGCTTGTTCCATAGTCTGGACACCCTGGTTGTAAAGAAGTTTTTCCTAATTTTCAGCCTGAAACTATTTTCCAGAAGTTTGTGGCCGTTGTTTCTAGTTTTCCCCCAGGGTGCCTTGGTGAACAGTTGTTCACCAAGGCCCTGATGTACACCTCTGATATAGTGGTAAGGTGCAATCAGTTCCCCTCTCAGCCTTTTTTATTTATCCTGAAGAGTCCAAGTTCCCTGAACCTCTTCTCATATGGCTTGCCGTGCAATCATGTGGGTGACCCTTCTCTGGACCGTCTTGAGCTTTAGCATGTCCTTGTTAAAGTGCAGCGCTCAAAACTGAATGCAATACTCCAGCTTCAGCTACACCAATGTTGAGTAAAGTGGGAGAATCACTTCTTTGGATTTACTGGAGATGCATCGATTGATGCATGCTGGACTTTTATTGGCCCTAGCAGCTACAGCATCGAATTGCTAGCTCATATGCATGCTGGGGTCTATTGTTATCCCCAGATCCGTTTCATTTGTAGTGCTGGTCAGGTTAGCTATGCGCAGCCTGTAGGTGTGCTGGAGGTTTTCCTTCCCAGGTGCAGCACTTTGCATTTCTCTATGTTGAACCTCATCTGGTTCTATTCTGCCCAACATGCCAGCCTATATAGGTCTGCTTGTTTCCACAGCCTATCTGTGGGTGTGTCCACACAACCCCATATCTTGGTGTTGTCTGCGAACTTGGCCAATGGACTTTTCATCCCCTCATCCAAGTCATTGGTGAAGATATTGAACAGCACTGAGCCAAGTACCAACCCCTGGGGTACACCGCTGTCCACATCTTCCCAGGACGACACCGATTCATTATTTTAGACTCTCTGTGTCCTACCCTGCAACCAGTTCCACACTCACTTGACATTTCTGATGTTGAGCCTGATATCTTCCAGTTTGCTGATGAGTACCTCATGGGATACCAGATCAAAGGACTTCTGGAAGTCGGGATATATGATGTCAACTGCTTTTCTCTCATCCTAGTGATGTGTCACCTGATTATAGAAATAAATGAGGTTGGTCAGACAAGATCTGCCCGTGATGAAGCCATGCTGGCTGTTATTCAGTATCATACATTCTGCAAGTTTGTCATATATAGTCTCTTTGATGAATGTTTCTAGGAATTTCCCCAGAATAGAAGTTAAGCTAACTAGCTTGTCATTTCCCAGGTCTTCACACTTCACCCTTCTTGAAGATGGCACAACATTGGCCCTCTTCTAGTTCTCCGGGATTTCTTCAGAGGCCCCCGATTTTTGAAAGACCTTTGTCAGGGGTCCTGTGATTATTTCAGCCAGCTCCTGCAGGGCTCTTGGGTGGAGTTTATCCAGTCCTGCTGATTTATATACATCTAATTTCTTTAATTGACAGTACACCAGTTCTATGGCAATGGTGGAAATAGTGTCAATCCTACCCTGCTCATTCTGTGCTCTACCTGGTATGTTGTTCCCCTTGGTCTTGTGAAAAACCAAGGCAAAATAGTCATTTATGAGTTCTGTTTTTTCCTGAGTGATAGTGACCAGGTATCCTGAGGCATTGAGCAGTGGCCCCATACTCCCATTAGTTTTCCTTTTACTCCCTATGTAGCTAAAGAAGGACTTCTTCTTGTCCTTGATTCTTCTAGCTAGTTTTAGTTCACTTTCTGCCTTAGCTTGCCTAACCTGTTTTCTACAAGTGTGGGCCATTGTCAAGTAGTCTTCCTTAGAGGCTGTCCCAAGTTTCAATTGTTTGTACAGCTCTTTCTTTTTCTGTAGGAAGGCTGCAACTTCTCTGCTTAGCCAAGAGAGTTTTTTGATGCTTCTGCTACTTTTCTCTGTAAAAGAATGGGTTTTCTCTTAGCCTTAAGGATTGTGTCCTTAAGGACAACCATTCTTCTCGTGCTCCCTTTACCTGTTTCTTGGTCTCTCAGGGCATTCTCTACTAGTGCCCTGAGCTTATTAAAATTTGCATTTTTGAAGTGTTTTTAAATGTCTGTCTTTTATTTTTCACTCCATAAACATTTCCATCTATAACTTTTTCTGTTTTTGAAGATCATAGTCACCCTCTCTCTGTTATCTTTCCAAATTCTACTCTCTCCTACACAACTATTGTATTTCCCTCCAACGATAGCTCTATATCCCAGCAATTTATTTATGTCCAGATTCTAGATACTGCTTGGTGTTTTCCAGAAAATTAGTCTTTTTTTTTTCCAGTTCCATTTTTTCAGCTTGAATTCTCTCACTTGTTTCTCTACCTCAGACACTTACTTAACTCTATTAATTGATTATCCAGAAGTATGTCAATATTCCGACATTACTTTTTACTGAAAAAGATGTGGCTCAGAGATAACACCAAGATCATTGTCATCCTATTTCCTTCATTCAAGGAGTGAGTAGACTTCATGTTTTCCTCTAAAAAGGAAAACTTGATGACACATTAGAGTACATTTTTTTACAACTTTGAAAATACACCGATGGCCTTGAGCCACAGACCTCCAGAGAATATTACTGTGAACCTTCAGAAGATTGTGGTATATGGGTTCAAAAATATTGTGTTACATCTAAAACTTTTGGTAGATGTTAATGGTATGCCCCTATGATCAAGTGAGAAATCTCTGGGATGGAAGAATAGGATGCCATTCTGAAATCTGACATTGTGCTGTTCACAATAAAAATTAATTGTTTCTTACATTCCCACCAAAAAAAAATAATAATGTTTCCTTTTTCCCAGTCCTCAAGGTCTTTATAGTGCAGCTGAGGTTTCTGGGGAGTCAGCTTAGCCACATGTGTGCACTAGTAGATCTATCACATTCAGCTTCAAATTACTTATCTTGGATTGTTTTGAAACTTCAATTCATTCACATTCTGGACTTGGTTTTCCAAACCCAGAATGAACATTCAAATCCACGTTTCCTCTTAGTTTTGCTCCCTCTTTTATGTTTGGGCTATTCTCCTGCTATATATAATTATATAGAGAGAGAGAAATAAATAAAATGCATGTGCACATCTGTGAATTTTTATCTATATCTAAATGCATATAGAGAGGGAAACTCATGATTACTGCAACAGAAAAAAAAATGAATAGGAGTCTTCAGGAAGGAAATCCACAGTTTCTAGACAACATTCAGTTTTACATCATCTTGAGACATGAATTCTGCCCTTCCCTAGGGCATGCATAGCTATCTCTCTCAGCTCTCTGAAAACAGATCCTTCACTGTTTTTGTTTCCTTTCTATCCAGATATATGCATCACCAATTTCCCCATCTTCCTCTTTAACCAACTTAGTATATATCAAAAAGATATAGAATCTATTATTTAAGTACCTAGAGAGGGGAAAAAATGGGGAAAAAAAAGAATGGTATTTCAAGATTTAGTATTTAGTGGTAATCACTAAAAGATTTTCTTTACTGTTATTGACTATATTTGTCTTATAAATTCACACTTAATGTTGAAGAATACTTACTTAGACAATCATTATATTTTGTTAATTTATGGGAATATTTATGTCTTACTGTATTTTAGTTGAGTTAAATCCATTGTATGTGATATTATAAAGTTAAAAACTGTATTTTTTAAATGATGAATGTTAATCTCACTGGACCACAGAGTCATCCTGCCTATTGTTTCTTGCCTGTCCCCCTGCCCTGAATAATGCACTCCTTACAGGTCAATAATTCTGCTTCTAAAGGAAGAGGCCCTGTCTGATGAAGCATATTATAAGGTGGCATTTTCTGACATGGGTGATGTGAACCCTCTAAGATGAAGAGGGCCTAGAACCCACATTTTCTACTTTCTGATCTTTCCATTTAGCTGTTGAGCGAGAGGAAGGCACCATATTCATTTTATTTTGACAGAGACATAACCAGCAATTTTGATACCAGGGACATAGTATGGATGGGACTAGGGAGAGGGGAACTAAGAGTCCCCCACTTTTCTTTGGCTGACATACTATATTTTGAGCCATGCACACGCATAGTATCAGTATCAAACATTTACTTGAGAAAATAAGGACTCCTCAGTGGTTTTATGGTGACCAAGCAGTTATAATACCACTCCTTGTGACATAGGCTTCTAAATTCTGTCTAGGTATGCTTAGGTCTTTTGGAGTCTCTTGTTCACCAGTCACCATCTATCAGCCTTGAAAACAAACCTCTCAAATCAATGAAACAGTTCTGTTACCTTGGATCCACAATAAGAAACAACTTATCACTGGATGAAGAGTTAAACATGCATATTGGAAAGGCTGCTGCCACTTTCAGTAAACTCTCCAAATGAGTCTGGAACAGTACAAAACTCACAATCAAAACTAAGCTGCTTGTGTATAAAGCCTGTGTCCTCATTGTCTTTAATTATAGCAGAGAGACATGGTCAACATATGCATATCAAGAAAAGAAGCTGAATAGGTTCCACCTATGCTGCTTATGGTGCATCCTTGACATCAAGTGGCAAAACAGCATTACCAACACAGAGGTCATTGCCAAAGCCAACCTGCCAGCCATCCTTGTACTATTTAAACAGTGGTGCCTATGCTGACCTGGCCATCTCTGCAGGATGGAAGATGGGCACATCCTGCAGGACATCCTGTATGGGTAATTTGCAGGTAGGGAAAGAAGAGTAGGGTGCACAAAAATTGCACTTTAAAGACATCTGCAAGCAGGACATGAAGGCTTCTGGAACTGACCCAAGCCTTTGGGAGACCTTAGCATGAGACAGGTCAAAGTGGTGCTCCTTTCTCAATCATGGAGTCCAACATCACAAAGAAAAATAGTTACTTGAATTGCAACAGAAATGTGACAAAAGGAAACAGCCTGTCAGTACAGTAGTCTATAATGTTGTGTATACCTTTGACCACTGTGGAAAGACCTGCAAATCTAGCATCAGTCTCTCCAGCCACAAGAGAAAATGCACCGCCAGTCATAGAATAGTTGCAATATCTATCGTCACTTGCTGAGCTGATAAATGGCTGCCATTCATTATCTGTTTAAGTCCCTTGGAGGTCAAATTGAATCTATCCCTTAGTCCACAATCCTCACAATATCATTCAAAACACTTGCAATTATCATGTTTTCCAGGATTATTCATTAATATAGATTTTTTTTAATGCTTAAAATATTAATAAAGAAATATATTTTAAAAAATCCTGGTTTTCTTTCAGTTTGTGGGGTTTTTTAATTTAATTAAAAAAATTAAGAATCTCCTAGCTCATTTACGTCACTTCCTAAAACTAAATAAATAAATAAAAGTTTATTTTGAAGAAATATGAGAATTAAGAAGGCAGGGGAAATTTTAATGAAAAAAATATATGTTACATTTCAAAATAAAAGATATATACAATTTCTTATAAGACTTTTTTTCCACATTAATATGAAATATGTAATACAACATCAGAGCCATTGAAGAATGGTTTGGCATTTTAATAACACCGTGAAGACCAATCAAGTAAACATGAACATTTTACATCACAAGATTTCCTTATTTCATTGTGATCATTTAACATTTTCCCTGTGTTCTCTAAGATTTCTCACTTTCCAGCTATCCCTGGAAACCTTAGACATGAAACTAAACCTGAAAGAATAATTTTAAACATTTAGTGTGGGATCCTGCAAGGAGATATGTATTGGAAGATCCTACTGCATTACTTCTAGGCTCCAATAGGCTTATGTGTCTACCCTCTTCGAGTTTATGGCAAGGTGCTGTCCTACCATCTTTTGTGTATTTCTAGGAAAGGAAAACAAAAAAAGAAAACAAAAACCAAAACCCTTACTTAGACATTCTTGAAATTCTGTTAACTTTTTTTTCCCTTTTTTTTTTCTAGCTGCCAGTCATGACATGTTGCAGGCACCTAAGTACCACAAACAAGGTTCTTTTTCATGATACCCTATATTTTGAATATTGGAAAGGTTCAGATATTTTGGATATCAATTAAACATTTCAGTGTTTATTCATACAAAAAGTAATTATAATTCCTTGCGGAAACTGGGACACCATAAAGAGCATGTATGACTTCTCAGAATAAGTACTAGAGTAGAAGAAGGATTATTCACAAACTAGAACATTGGTACGATCATCATATTTTCCTTGTTTTGTTTTTTAAAATCCTGGGTCCAAGTTCCAAGTTTATCCTTGGCATAAATACAAATATTCACATAAAAATACATTGAGGTGAAATAGATCCCACGTTTGTATTACAAAGAAGTTTTAAAATATGCATGTTTTGTGATGTTTCTACTATAGTATTGAATGTGCTAGCTTTTTTTTAAATTAATTGATGAAACTGAATTATTGTTCATAATTTTAATCTCTGCAGCATATCATTTGCAGTTGAGGATGACAATAAATGCTGAAATGTTCAAATTCCCATTGGAACGGAAATGTGGATTTTGCAAAGCTTTTTTAAAAAGCCCTCTCCCCCCCGCCCCTTTTTTCAGTTGAGAAAACTTGGGAGAGAAAGCAATAGGCCCAATATAGAACACATGACAAAGGCTTTAAACAGGAAAACTACCTGTAACTGACTAATGCCTCGAGGGTGGGGGAAGGGGGCAGCAGTGAGACAGTCAGTGAGCCAGCCCTGACTGCTCCAGGTAGAAAGCAAAGGGATGGGACCAGCCCTGTTCTCTAGAGCAGACAGCCCAGGCCAGCCCGGGGCTAAAAGGCATGCTGGAATGCCTGTTTGCTGAGCCCTTGGCTCAGTTATACGAGTGCTCTTGGAGCTCTGGACAAGTGCTGGAGGACTGGAAGGTGGCCAATGTGGTTCCCATTTTTAAGAAGGGAAGGAAGGAGGACCCAGAGAACTACAGGCCTGTCAGTCGCAACTCAGTTCTGGGAAAGATATTTGAGAAACTTCTCAAGTCCCACATCTGAGGGACCAGCAGGGGACTTTATGCTGAAGGGCAACCAGCACAGGTTTGTTAAGGGCAGGTCCTGTCAGACCAACCTGGTCGCCTTTTACAACCAGGTGACCAAATCCATGGATGCGGGCATCCCTATTGACATAGTTTTTTTAGACTTCAGGAAGGCGTTTGACACGGTCTCTCACCCCATCCTCATTAAAAAGTTGGGGAGCTGTGGCATTGACTCCTATATGGTTGAGTGGGTCAGAAACTTGCTGACAGGGTGCTCCCAGAGAGTGGCAGTGGATGGGTTGTACTCGACCTGGGGAGATGTGAGCATTGGAGTCCCCCAGGGCTGGGTCCTTGGGCCTGCACTGTTCAACATCTTCATCGTGGACTTGGACGAGGGGGTGGAAAGCAAGCTATCCAAGTTTCCTGATGACACCAAACTATGGGCTGAGGTGGGGACAACAGAGGAGAGGGAGAGGCTGCAGCGGGATCTGGGCCGACTGCATGAGTAGGCGGACAAGAACAGAATGGGATTCAATGTGGACAATGGCAGGGTGATGCATCTGGGGAGAAGCAACCCCCAGGACACATACTTGCTGGGAAGCTCCCCTCTTGCTAGCACACAGGTGAAATGGGATCTTGGCATCTTTGTTGACGCCAAGATGAATATGAGCCACCAATGTCAGACGGTGGTTGGGAAGGCCAACTGAACCTTATCGTGCATCCAACGATACATTTTCAGCCGGTCCAAGGCGGTGATTCTGCCCCTTTATGCGGCGTTGGTCAGGCCACAGATGGAGTACAGTGTCCAGTTCTGGGCACCACACTTCAAGAGGGATGTGGATGGCCTCAAGAGGGTCCAGAGGAGGGCCACTAGATTGATATGTGGGCAGCAGGATAGGCCTTATAAGGAGCATCTGAGAGACCCGAACCTCTTCAGCCTCAGTAAACAGGCTGAGTGGGGACCTGGTGGCTGTCTATAAGCTGCTGAGGGGTGATCAGCAGGAAATAGGGCAGGCTCTTTTTTTCCGGGCACCACCAGGGGTAACTAGGACTAATGGTCACAAGTTACTGGAGAGCAGGTTTAGGTTGGACATTAGGAAACACTACTTCACAGTTAGGATATCTAGGATGCGGAACCAGCTTCCTAGGGAAGTTGTTCTTGCTCCTACCTTGGGCATCTTCAAGAGTACATTAGATAGGTACTTGGCTGGGGTCCTGTGACCCTGGCACTCGTTCCTGCCATTGGCACGGGGTCAGACTAGATGGCCTGCTTTAGACCCCTTCTGACCCTAGTTACTATGATACTATGATGCTGGGGGGCTCTGATTTAACTTGAACCAGTAAGGGGTCTGGGACAGAAGTTTAATAAATAAATCACTTAAATTTGATACTGTATTCAGCCTGGTTTATCTTAAATCAGTTTCAGGCATTTAAAATCAATTTCAGACATTTTGAAATTGGTTTATGTTCACTGATCTTCTGTTCTGTTACAGGTGTAAACCATTTTCTGATCACTGAAACAGGTAACTTCTGTCCCTAGCCTTTAGGTCTATCTCCATTTTTTTCACTGTGGAACTCTTTTTTTCTCTGTCTCTGATCCTATTGCTTGCCTGGTTGTATCTCATATATTGAATGTTTTATAGCTCTCCACTTGGGTACTTATGAGAGATAGACCCATTCCTCCTTGTACGAGAGCTTTGAGTTGTGCACATAGCATTCAAGGTCTTTGTTGATGTTGGTTCAATTAACATGTAACTAGCTCTTTTTGTCTTAGCCTAAATTAGCATTCTTATCACCCTTATCCCTCAAGATTACAGACTCTCCTGGCTAAACTTCAAAGTCAGATGTCAATATTTTCTTTGCTTCTAAATTTATAAAGACAGGGCCCATATTTACCAATAATTTTATGTATTAAATATGAATTCTCAACAGATGAAGTTCCATCTGGCACATTATTAACCACATTTTGCCTGTTCTACTATTAGCTTAAAATTCAGTCCAAGTTCACTGAAAGGATCATACCTAGGTGCAGTCTAGGATCATCCCCAGTCTGCAGAGAAGACTCCTTCCTTTTCAACAGACTGCAGTATCTTTCTATAAAAAATAAATGCATTTGGACATTAGAATTCAAACATCAGTGTAGGCATATGATATTATTTATTGTCAATTCCAAAAGTAACCACTTTTATAATTAATATAACACAATAATTATGTGTATAAAAATGTTTTATTTTTCAAAGTGTTAATCCCTTCCTAGCTTCAGCAACATGGACATTATTGTAGATTAAATGCCTGTATATTTTATCCAGCTTCTGGTTTAAAATTAAATAGATATGTCTGCGCAAAGCTGTAGTCACAGCAGTGAGCACAGTGTTGACATACCCTTAGAAAAAAAAAACAACCAAAACAAAAAACTCAGGTAAGACTTGTATAACCCACATTAAAACTTGTACCACTGCATCTTCACTGTGATTATTACCTGAGCTAAATAGCTTAAAGGAAGCTTCACATCCATACATGCTGTGTTCCTACTTCCCATTTTCATTGTTTCCTAGCCTTAATTTTAATAGATATGGTTTTAATTACTGTTATAATACAATAATCGTAAGTATAAAGTGGTACTTTACTTTTCAAAGTATGCATCTCTTCCCTTGCCTTCAGTATGTATTAATCACTTTTCAAAAGCAATTAAAAGACCCAGATCGATTTTACAGCTGTGCACAAAACATATGGGTACAAAGATAAGAGGGCGGCTTTAAATCTTACACTCTGCTAACTTCTAATTTAGCACACTGAACAGAGCTATAAGGGATAAAGAAACAAAAAAGTACTTGTGGAGATTTTCTTAACTACTGCTAATAATGTATTTATTCCGAAGTGAACTTTAGGATTACAATAAGTATTGCAGAATGGAGAGTTCATTACATTGTTTTAAATAGCAATGCATAAACAAGGAATCAAAGTTCTTAAGGGTTCAAGACCCTACTACTTATTTTATTTTTACAACTGGACATATGCATATATGAGTCATTTATTTTAATTTAATACAGCACGTATCTGAAAGGCAAATTCACAAGTTCTGTGATTTTTTTCTTCAATGTTTTGTTCACATATTTATATTTATGGAGTGTAAAGATTATAAAGAAAATATAAATATATTTTATATTGTTCATTGAATGAGCTTGACTCCTACAACTTCATGATGATTAGTATGAACATAGAGAGATAAATGTCAGTGCTACATTTCCCTGAGTAAAAAGAGAAAATGCAGTTATGTTCATCCTATAAACTCTGCCTCATCTTCTACCATTCTTTTCCAAACAACTTAAAGATTCCTTTGATTTAAATTTCACTCTTCTAGTGATACAAACCGACATTGTATTTGCAATCTTTTCTGCAGTCACACTTATATTCAAAGTATTCTTCTTTCTTTAAAGCAGGGAGAATGTCAAAATATTCTCTTTGTGTACAGGAAAGTACTCTTAATTCATCAGTATTTAAACTGTGATCAAATGATAGTGAACATCACTAAGAGAGCTTTTCTCCCCTAATGCCCTCTTGCATCAAATGTAAATTTTAAAACACATATTGGTCTAACAGAAAATATGATTTGAAGATAAAAACTAAACTCTGAAATGTCTCGTTCACTGTTTTCAGCTGACTATCATTTCTCTGAGCCCATTTCTTTTGAAAAAAAAAATTACTTATTTGTCAGAGAAGCTGCTGAATCAATCTCAAGAGGCTTTAGTGTTCCAGAATTCTGTATTCCCATGAAGCCTAATTCTCCATACATTAAAGCCTCAAAGCCATTTCACTAGACACTAGGGCTAGAGACCAAAATTACACATAAACCAAAATAAATGATTGGAAACTGGTTCAAATCTATAACACAATGGAAGTTCAGTGCACATCAACCACTTTCAAAATGGCCAAAACTGGTTTAAGATAGTAGTATATGGAATTAGTATCAGACTTGACTGATTTAGCTAAATAATTTTATTTAACTTCCTTCCCAAGTCCCTTCAAATTCAAGTTAACCCCTTCTTGCAGGGTGGGTGGGCTAGCCTTGGTCCAAGCTGTCTGCTTCAGTTAAGCAGACAGTCATGCTCTAGCACCCCTTGGCTTCTGGCCTGGGCCACTGCAGGCATGTGGCTACATTTCTGGAATCAAAAGTGAATGTATGCCCACTTGCTTATTGCTTAAACCTACACAATTTAACCTAACCTGTGAAGATTGAATTTATTCAGCCTCAGTTTTTTGACTGTCTGTACTTATGCTGGGGGTTTATTCCTGTTAAAGGAGCTTTGGTAATTTGGTAGATCAGTGGAAAAATGGTCAGCTAAATATGTGCTCTAAGGATATATTTACAGTGACAGCAGCTAACTTTTTTTAGCCGGGAGCATCAGGCATCTAACATGCAGACTGAATCCATTCTATCAGGCTTGCTGGTAGTCCAACAGGCTACCAGAAGTTGAAAGGTATGGTCTCCTACAGAGTTTGGGGTCTCTAGACCTTGATGGACATGGCTATCAGCAGCAGGCCCCTGGACCCATACTGATGACCAAATATGGTCCTATGCTGCCACAGCTCCCAGATCTGTGGCATTACTCAAACATATTCTTGTGGTACCATTGCCCTTGCCTCATGCTGCCACCTAAATGCAGCCCTTGGATCTGAATTGCTGACTGAACAAGGATTCATTGCAGTTGCTGCTGACTCCATGGATCTGACCAAGGAGGAACCCCTGAACTTCTGATCTGGCCCAGGGCATGTGTTGTATTTTACAGCCGTGATAATTTGGTTATTCCTAGCAATGTTTTCTGAGCAGCTGGAGGTCAGCATGAAGCTCAGAAAGAGCTAATAAGCCAACTATTTTCTGAGATTTTCAAATGGATTTGTAGACTGTACAGAGCTTCAGGATAATATAACTATAATTCCAGTAGTACCCACACTGACTGGTTAAATATTACCACATGTATGTCTACATGGCTGGTAGTCAGTATAGTGACTGAAGGGAAGACATACCCTGACAGAGAGTATCTACTACCTGTAGTTGGATCTGTGCCACAAAACTGCTCTTCTGCTAAGCCCATTCTTTAATTTGAAACTTGGAAAGTTACTTGGAATGGAATATCATTCTTTAGCCAGCTCTAGTTAAAATAATCTTTCATTGATAAAACAAAAGACAAACAAAACTAACAACCAGATCAAATGGTTGAAACAACATGTACAACATGTGTACATTTAAATTTTAGCCTATATTAATACATCCTCTTGCTTTTGAGTACTGTTGTCCTCTGGACTATAATGTATTTTTTTTTAAATTTATTCTTATTGATCATTTAAGTAATAGGCCAGAGAAGAGTGTGAATTGATGAGCCACTAGAATATAACCAGTGTGTTGTGAAGTTCAAGATCTAAAGCAGACCTCTGGACCTCTGAGAAAACAGGAAACTGGATCTCTCCTAGAACTGATACCCCTTTGCAACTGGCATGTTGTATGACCTTGGACAGCCATTTTACCTCATTGTGGGGTAGTTTTCCTATCCAAGATGATAAGAAATAATAGCAATGTTTTGAGATGTCAGCAATTAAAGGCTCTTTTCAATTCCAAGTATAAAATTATTCTATATGCACATCATTATGGGATTATGTGATTAACTTATGCAATAATGAAATGTTTGCTTTGATTTTATGTTTAAAGATTGTTTTCAGTTGAAGGGATGTGAAATACTTATGCATCTGACTATCTATTTTGTGAATATTCGATAATGGTGGAGTAATATAAAACCTTAGGTGTATTTATATGTATTTTCCTAAGTCACAGTTTATACAGTCCTCGATGAGTAAGTATATACCCCACTATTGTACCCATTCTATGTGATATCTCTGTTATCTCCATATATGCAAATACCAGTTTTGAAAGCCAGAGCATTGCTGTACATATGTATATGGAATTTGTTATTTTCAGCCAGTTTAACAGCTGGATTGAAAAAATGACTGCAGACTGTGTCCCTACCAATCTTCATTGCCACCCAGAACATGAATGTGTTCTTTGAGAGAATGCAGTCTGTCTTCAGAATGGTGGGTTGGTGTTCTGGGAAGACTGATTTATCCATTTTTTTTTTCTTGTCACAGAAGAAATATAGGGCATTTATACACATACATTTGTCTGCTCCAATACACCAGATCTCCAATGTGTCAGAGCAGACTTAATTGAGTCTGCTCCACACGCAAGATGAGATGCCCGGCGCTGCGTCTCATACATTTGGGTAAACGGTGAAATATGTGTCAGCACTGAGAAAATGGCAGTGATGCACTTTTGAACTAAAACACCTCCAATGTGTTTTAGTTCAAATGTGCCGCCACCATTTTCTTATTGCTGATGTGTATTTCACCATTTATACAAGTGCATGCACCACAGTGTCAGGAACTTTTAAAAGCACCCAGTGCTGCAGTGCAAGCATGTGTATAAATGCCCGCATATAACGATAGAAAGCTCCCAAAAAAGAAAATCTATAAAATACAAAGCAGCTCAAGGGGGTTTGCAAACCCTCTCCCTGGACTGAAGTCATCTCTAAAATGTTATATCGCCTCAAAATCCCGCCAGTTTGAAATTATCCTGACATTACTGACGCAACATTCCAAAGAGAATGTAAATCTATCTTCAACAGAGTTAAATAGAAAACAGAACTAGCTTAGGTCCGTTAGACACATTTCCTCCATTGACATAAACCTTTTAAAACAAAAATGCTAGCCAGTTTCCCAGAAACATCCTTCATCATTACTGTTGTATTTTTAGCATTTTGAACAAATTAAAAAGGTTGCATACACTGCAAATTATTTTAAAACACATTTTGTATCCCCTATTGTGTGCTTTGCAACATTTCTTGGTTTGTTTCTGTCATTGGGGATGGCTTTGATTGGCTCTGTTTGTCTGCTTGCCTAATAAAGGAGGGCATGAACAGAACTGTAAACATTAGAAATGTGTGTAAGATCAGGGGGAAAAAGTTAAATTTATATAATGAAGCTTTTCACTATGCCAAACTATTAAAACATTAGAAATAATCAATTCTATTAGCCCACTGCTGCTTTTAACCACATTTTCCTGCTTCCAAGCGAGCCTATTAAATAAGTCCATTAGAAAAATGTGTTAATTATAAGATTAAAGTTATATTGGAATCTGTACCCAAATGTGAACAAAAACATATCCCTATTGAAAATAGTGCTGACTACCATTAAGAGAAGTGGGAACATGGTGGGCTGGGAAGGGGGGAGGAAGCAAGATATGCAACAAGGTGGCAATAAGAATAGTAAGAAGAGTATAAAAATAAAATCAGAATATGTCTATAAAGCTCAATAATTTACTCTGCCCAAGATTCTCTTTTGCTATATATCAGGTTCATTCCCTTGACTTCCCATTAATTTAGGATTTGATCTTCAGTATGGCTAAAGGGTCATTATATTGCTATTGTTATACAGACTTCATCACAAGACAATCTAACTATACAAGTTTTCTCATCTAACAAAGTAGAAGCCAGATCCATCGATCTTATAACTATTGTACACATCCTAAATATTTTTCAGGCATAACTCTCATTTTCACATTATTGCTTTTTATTTTAAGATTCATAGCTATTATAATCCACTGCTGACACTCAGGCCTTAATGTACAGTTTAGATTAACTGCAATTCTAATTAGGCAGTACTTTTAAATATGTTTTTATGCTTGCTTCTCCCACATGGTATAACAAAGTGGTCTAATTCATTTAACCCCTCACTATTATGATGAAATATTAAATTTAGGGAGTGGCAAGGGGTGGGACAGGAGGAGGATGTTAAAAGTTTCTTAATCATATTGCTATGCAATCCCATACTCCTTATACTTTTAGATTTAGCATACTAATGACTAAAGATCAATAGAAACTGTTTTTTTTAACTGTCCCATTAGGATGCTGGGTCTACTTCTTCACATATATGAGTTTTGTGTTATTGTGCAACTCAGTCATTCAGAGTGGTTTGGTGTGTTTCATGTTCGTTTCTTAAATAGCAAAAGAAAAATAGCTGTAAATATTATTACTGATTTTGACTTTAATAAAGGAAAAAAATCTCAACTTTTTAGCCCAATTTAGTCTCATGAAATTAAACTACTTTGCTTTCAAAGGCAAACAAATACCTAAAAAAGGCTAAATGGAAATTATATAACATGAAAAAAGAAAGAAGCCAAACTCAACAACGACATATATTTTCTAAGCCTTTGCAAGAAACACAGCTTAATTCCCCAGGGACTAAACATCTACAATCCCCTGACTACTACACACAACTCCAAATATGCTTCACAGCTATGCAGAAGAACTTCAGAGAAAATTAGAAATCATCTGCTTCACCTTTTTAGACATAATGATCAGTATCCAGAAGGGTAAAATACAGACCACAATATACAAGAAACCCACAGACCAACATACATATCTGCACAGAACGAGCAATCATCCTAAACACACCAAAAAAGCTGTGATATACAGCCATGCCCTCAGATACCACCCCATTTGTACTGAAGAGAACACATGGGATTGCCACCTCACCAATCTTAAAAAGGCTTTCACCCAACAAGGACACTAGTCCAGAGAGATAGAATGCAC
>JAGPOW010003316.1:75704325-75717080 GCA_030014935.1 Caiman crocodilus
AACAAAACCTGATATTTCCTCAGTTAGGGTCCCATGGTTGGATATGATAGGTCTGCCAGGATTCCCTTGTTTGTGGATTTTAGGGAGCATGTAAAAAGTTCCTGGGATAGGTAGCGGGGGGATCAAGGTCTGTAGTTTTTCTTGTAGCCTTGATGGAAATAATTTGATGGTATTGTTGAGTTTTTTGGTGAAAAGGGGAGTAGGATATTCTTGCAGTTCTTTGTAATAGGTGGTGTCAGACAGCTGTCTCTTGGAAGCTGGAGATGCACATCAGGTGGGAGACAGGAGGCAAGGGCAGCGTGAGGGGCTGCAAAGCATGGCCATCAGTGGCATGGCGCCGATCCATTGAGTAACATGGGGAAAGGTATCCACCAGAGGACCACAGGTGGCCTGAAGAAACAAAAGGCTGGGTGACAGGAGAGAAGAGTTGTAGTGGAGTCCACAGTTACCCCGGCCATATACAGGGCCTAACCTAAATCCAATGTGCCGAAGGGTGGGTGGTTGGCACCTAGGCAGAGGGAGCTTGGCAACGGAACAGTTGGGTCCCTCAGAGTGTAATATTGGTTTTCTTTGTGTTTTATGTTTCCCCCTTTTGGAAGGGCTGAGAGTCAGAGCTCTTTTGGAGTTTTATTGTTACTTAAACCCCAGGGTGGTTTGCTAGCTTTAGGGAAAAGGTGGCAGTCTTGCAACCTGGGCAGGATACCTCAGGCTGCTTAGCTTTAGCAGGGTGGACTGCCCCCCTACAAAAGTAATCAAGAGCTCAACAGTCAGGAACCTGGCCAGGAGGACAACCATGACCCATCAAGGCTTGGCATAAGGACAAGGTACAGGGGAGGTGGAGCCTTGAAGTAGACTGCCAGATTAATGTTCCACTGTTGGGAAACCCCAAGTGGTCAGACCCTCCACTGAAAGAATAGTCAAAGTCATGGCAGATGAGATTCGGGAAGACCACACTGGAAGCAAACACCTTCTCACCAGACCACAGGGGTTGGTAAAGAGAACACCATCGAACATCCGGGCCAGAGTTGTATGTGACCAGATGTTCAAGGCCAGACCGGCACAAAGTGGTGCACTGACCAGGAATCTACACGAAAATCCAGGCTCGGACAAACAACCCATGATGCAACCAGTGGCCATGAACCCTCCCAACATGTTGGGCCAAAACCTGCAGATGCTGACGCAGATCTTAAATGCACAGCAACAAATGTTGGAGCACCAACACAATTGGCTATGATATGGCCTGACAGCCTTCAAGATGCCTTAAATGATGAATGACAATGACTCGGAGGCATATATCAAGGCCTTTGAGTGGCACGCAATTCTGACAGGCCTGGACAAGGGGTACTGGGCTAGCCACCTTGGAGCCCTTGTTGTGGGAAAGGCCCAAGCGGCGTACAGGGTGCTCCCCAGAGACAAGGCTCAGGATTACGAGGTGGTTAAAGCTGCTATCCTGTATAGATTAGAAATTAATCCCAAGAATTATAGACACCTTTTTTGAGGGGCATGACCTGGTCCCTGGTCAGAAAAATAGAGGCAAAGAAATTGTTAAATAGGTTAGCTTTGTCATCTGGTGAGACCACCAGATTTCCAAGCATGTCCTGCAGAGGCCTTACTTTACCTGGAAACTTATTTTTACCCGCTATGTATTTAAAAAAGGATTTCTTGTTATCCTTGATCCAGGTTGCTAGTCCCAGTTCCATTTCCACCTTGGCCTTCCTAACAGTCCCCCTACAATCCCAAGCAAGGGTAATATAGTCCTCCCTGGTGATGGCCCCTCCCTTCCATTGAATGTTTGCCTCCTTCTTAGCTTTGAGATGTTCCTGAATGCTTTTGGTGAGTCATGGAGACTTTTAAGCACTCTTGCCCTGTTTGATCCATGCTGAGATTGCCATCCTTTGGCCTTGGAGGATTGTCTCCTTCAGCTAGAAGATTTTTTTTTACTAATGCTTTTTTTCACTAATCTTCTAATGTTGAGCTAGAACATTTTTTTTTTTACTCTATATCTTTTTTATAATTAAGGAAATTAAGCTTTTTGGTAACTATATAAAATATCCTTAAGTTGATTCCAATTTTCATTGATATTTATCTGTTTTTTTTCCTCCTAATTTTTTCCATTCATAATTATTTCTTATTTGGAAAACAACCCCCTTTAAAGTACCAGTTAAACAGATGGCTATAGCTAAAGATGATGTTTATAAATAAATGCATTTATGTATCTGGCTTCTCCATAATTTGACACTTCCTTCATTCCTGCTTATGAATGCTGTCCCTCCACTTCATTTCATTATTTGAATTTTCCTTATTTTCCCCATCTCATTCCCCAAATTCTACTTCGGGTACTTTCCTACTCCCAAGTTGTATGCATTTCCTTATAGGTGAAGTCGGCACTTTTTCTCTTCTACCTCTTCCTTCAACTCACATTTCCCTTCCACCATCAAGTCCAAAAACAGGGCATTTTGTACAATCAGAACTTCTCATGAGTATCATGGGAATTTTCTTTACTCACAGCCCTGCGCACCTACTGCCTTCCTGTGAGTATTTTTACATAGTCTATATTTATCCACTCTCCATTGTATCTGAGAGACTCTGTAACACTATGCTATACATGACATAAGAGAGAGTGGAGTAAGAAAAAGGAGAGGAAGCCCAGTCTGCATCCTACTCATCCTTGCAGAAAGACCTTCAACTTCACCAGACAGATTTGTGGCCAGAATATTGGCCTCTTAAGTCATCTCAAGACCCACCAATGAGCTATAGTAGAGATCCCTAAAATTGAGGGATCGCTGCCAATAACAAGGGACATTTACTAAAGCTGCTGAAGAATTATACACAATAAGGATTAGGGCCCTGCTTAGTACCTGAACTAGTCGTATTTATTTCAGTAATAATGGAGAAACTTTGAAATAGTTCATAGGTAAGCAAGGTTTTTTTAGTAGATTTGATATTTTTTATTAGACCAACTGAGTAGGTGGGAAAAAGTTATTTGCAAGTTTTCAGGTGCAATCACCCTTCTTCAGGCATAGGGAGTCTCTACTGTTCTAAAACTCCAAGGAAAACGGTTCAGGTATCTGTACTGAAACAGGCTGAGCACCTATCTCAAATATTATAATGGTGCCATCCCAAGTAATAAAAAGAGCACTATCAGAAAAGTGTTTATAGTAGTGCCCTCAAACATATTTAATTGGTGTAATCAACCTACATTAAACCTACAGAAAAGAACTCTATATTAATTTCCTCTCCCTAAAGCTTCAACACTGAGACCTTACCTGATTTAAATAATTGAAGTCAGTGGAGCCACACCAATCTGAAACAGTTGGGAATGTGATTCTATGTCTCCATATAGATGCATTAAGGAAGAATCTACTATGCTATCTACACTCCTTTTCTAGTTACCTTCCAGGACAAAAAAATGACAAGTCAGGGTTAACGTTCTGTCAGAAATCCATCAACTTCACATTTCTGCCAGCCTCTTTTGTTGAAGCAGTCTAACTTGCTGTACAAATGTCATTAGTTCCAGAGGGAGTTCCAGACCTTTGAATGTTGCAGAACACTCTATTATTTAGTACTGCCATAAGATAATCTTTTCAACTGCTGTTTTCTAGCGAGAATTCTCAAAGATGAACCTTGAAAGAGCAGATGCCAGTATTCAGTCACTCAGGAATATTGTCAGTTAGGTGACTTTTACCTTCATCCAATGGGACTTTGATTTGTGGACAGAGATATCAAACTGACAAAATGTATCTTCACTGACAGGTTTCAAAAGGCTTCTCCCTGCCTGCCCCACCCCCTGCCCATATCCTACAATACCGAAAAAACACAGGATCTTTATCTAACATTTTTAGTGAGTTAAACTACGTTTGTGACAGTTACTAAAACTTTTTAAAACGTGAAGTTTAAAGCCTATGATTACACACACAAAACTCTGACCAAATTAATACATAGGAGTAAACAGAAGAAATGCCCATGTATAATCTCATTTAAGTTTCTCTTACCATAACACCACCATCTGAGAAGTTTGAAATTTACTACACATAGAACAGGGATTTCTCTCTGCAGGATGTTATCATCACAATATTTTCTCAGTCAGTGTGACCTTTATGAGAATATGGACACCAAAAAAACCCACATTTATAAGTTGCTTTGCCCAGACTGGCCACCCAAAAGCTAATGATAATACATGGTGCAAAAGCTTCAGCTGTATTAAATAAAAAAACCCAAAAAAACTGGAATATAAAACAGGCAATTTTTTTCTGTTTAAAAATTGCAAATTCTCTGATTTCAAACCCAGTATCCATGTTCATCTATGATTAAAATGAAATGCCACTGTATACTTAAGTATCAATTTAACACTGCATTTTTAATATATTTGCAATTTTACAGCACTTTGGAAGCCTGCCAGTGCCTTGATGAACATAATAAAATAAATTCTAAATACCTATATATTTTGACTTTTGATCTTTTTTTTTTTTATCATGGAAAATCAGAGCTTCCCCTGCCCCCTTTAATCACCAGGATGTGGGTCCAGCTGCAGCTGTCCCCACATTGCTTTTGTGGTTTTGGGCATCCCTGATATGCTGGTGCCCTGCCCCTGTTCATGACATTGCCCCTCACTCCCAAACCACAGTCCCTGAGCCCTGCTGGTGTCCCTCAGTCCCTATCCATGGTCCTCTGAGCCTTCCAGTACTCCTCACTCCCAGCTCAGTCCCTTGGCCCCTCCCAGCCAAGCTAGCACCCCTCATTCCCAACCCACAGCCCTCATCCCTGCCAGTGCCCTGCATTCCCAACCCACAGTCCCTCACCCTCTGGTACCCCTCACTCCCAAGCTGCAGCCCTCCCAGACCTGCCAGGGCCCCTCACTACCAGTCTGCAGCCCCCTGCTACCTGCAGCCCTGCCAGAGTGGACCCCAGCTGTCCCCAACTCTGCCTGGCCCTGTGCAGACTACAGGATTTGGGGACCTGGCAGGATCGGCCTCCAACATGAGGTGCATGCAGCGTACCTCGTGGAACCACAGGAAGTAGCTAGAGCACCACATACTGCCTCCACGCAGTGGGCTGGGTCTGAGGTTGCGTCTGGGGCAGGGGTTGTGGCCTGGTGGGGAGGACTACCCTACCCCACACACACACATACACAGAGCCCCCTGAACAGTCCCCAAGCCCCAGGCCTTCCCATAGACTTACATACATTCAGCTGCCGAGGCTGCTCCCACCACCCTGCCTGGCTGTATGCTAGCTACACATATATGCACGTGCACACACACACGCACATGGTGCCCCCTGCCTCCAATCGTCCTCCTCTCCCCCCAGCCTCAAGCAATTCCTCACTGCCTGGAAGGTTGCCAGCCTGCAAGGGGAAACCTTTGGTTTCTTTCAGTTTTCACCTTTAATGAATCTGTGTTTTTCTCCTTCAATTGTGAAAATCTTCATTTTCCCACAGCAGACAGAAAACCCCTGGAGATCAGGTAGGAGAGCACTGTGTACTTCCTCCCCGGCTGTTTCCGTTATGTCCCAGTTCTTATTGGGGCATATATGCTTTTATAACAGCTTTCCACTATACAGTGATAAAGCTGTTATTTTACCTACTTAAAAGGAGGTTTAATCATTTAAGAGACAATGTTTCTTTAAAGAAGCAAGATAGTTTAGGTGGTTAAGATTACAAATGCTAAGTGCAGGTTATTAGAGGTGTACATTTAAGCTAATGATCTGTGGCAGTTTCACATTTTCACATAATGGGGATGCTACAATCAAGACATTCTACCCCTTTAAAGTAATCTAAATAGTAAAAAGCTCAGTTTATCTTATTCCATAGCATTAATCGAAAAGAAGAAGAAAACCTAAACAAAAGGGAATATGTTTTTAAATAATTAAATGTTCTCATTATGAGAGTAGATATTCACTAACCTTAAATTTTTCATATTTTTTTCCTTTTTGTAATCTAAGACAATCAAGGGAGAGAATTTTAAGTAACTACAGTCTGAGAGAAGTGTTGATTTTTTTTCCTCACTCTGGACAAAACACAATTTTCCACATTCCTTTCCCTCTTGTTATATATTCCCAAACAAATCCCTCATCTAAAAACAAACAAAAAAGTAAATGCTTAATCATAGTTTTTTAGTAGATGAGGTAATGGCCTCTATTGTTGTGCTGGGTGATAAGAACCAAATTAACTAAGGATAAACCACAGACTTTGTGATTTGATAGAAACAGAAAATCATTTTAAATAACTGAATTTCATAGGAAGGTGGAGTTCTTTATTTAAGATACCAAAAGACATATTCTGTATAAATCTGGAATTCTTCACTTTGCGAATCATTTAGTTCCCATTGCTTTATTTACCAGAACTGCATATCCTTTATTTAATTTAGTGATACATTTTCTCTCTTTATATCAGAAATGTACTTGTCAAGGACAAAAGTTTCCACAAGAGCACACTTATGACACATAAAGTCCGAATATGTTCTCACTATCTAGGCCTCAGTAGTTTTGGTACATTCAATTAGCAATTCAATTGGAAAGTGAATTGTGCAAATAGGAAAGACTTTTTCGGTTGGTCTAGGCTGTGCTAAACTGAGATATTTGAAAGTTCCCAGAAAGAATATATAGAAGCATAAGCTCTTCTATTAGTTAAATGGGTGCATCGCCATGAGTGGAAATGCTTGTTTCCCCAAAGACAATTAGCATAGGAACATATTTGTGCCACTGCTACTTGGCCCTGGGCTTACCCCTGCATTACTCTGGCATGCAGCAAATTGCCCTGGATAGGGTAGGGTGGTTGAGGCCAGCACCTGGGCTGGCTCCAGCAGCCTTATCTGGGATCCTGGGGGCCTCCCAGGTCTGCAGCAGTGGCAATCTGAGTTCATGGAGCTTGGCTGGCAGCCAGACAATGGCTCCAGCTGGCCAGGCTCCAGTTTCAGACAGTGCATGCTGCTGTCACATGAACAATGTCTCTTTTTTGATGCACTTTTTAGATACTGGGATTTCCCGGTATCTAATTTTGCTACCATGCTTCAAATATACATCATGGTTAACAGACTAACATGCTCCACATGCATTTTGTGGTGCCTCAAAAGGCTCTGGCTTGCTGCAAACTGCATGTCCTGATCCTGGAGACAGGGCCAATGAATGCAATGAGTTCCACTCCACTCTTGTCCAGTTCTGTTGACCTAAGAGATAGAACTTCCCTGGTCACCTTCAAGCAGTTAGTAATATAAGCACTAAATAATACTGCAAAAATACATTCTTATGTTCCCACTTGCCAAAAACATTTGTTCAGAAATAATGCATGAGGTTAAGGATCTTGGGTCTGTTTTGAACTACTTTCTTTTCATGGAGAACAGCAGGCTGGACAACCTATACAATGATATTGTTGTAGGAGCAATTTATGCCCACTGAACAGAAGGGTAAATTATTGAGATGCCCTTTGCAGTCGCACCAGTGCAGCAGGTGGTTTGCTCAGTATGAAGTAAAATATTTGCTCCTCAGTCTGAGCAACAAAGACCATATTTTTTCTGCCTGGTATTCTTTGAAATGTGAGGTTGATTTGAAATATCTGCTACATGCTTTTAAATTCCTAAATACTGTAGGTGCTTAGCAATATTTAAGAATTTCTGTCTTTTACTATTACCTACCTTCCTTATCACTCAGAAGCCAATTGTGATTGAACTGTAAAAGCTTCATAAATGTTGAAAACACTTGCCCTAACTTGTTCTTGCCTCAGTCTCTCTCTCCAACTTTAAACAATTGAAAAAGGCTTTTTATTATTTATTTCAGAGTCGTTGTTGCTTAAGATCACACTTGGCTCTGTTTAACATCTTTATATTGATCATTTTCTATTCATTACTGTATTTAAGTCCTTGTTACTTGATTGTAATTTCTCATTTGTTTTCCACTGTTTGAATTTCAGTATTTAAGGAGGTCACATTTAAATACTTTAGCTGTCCTTGGAGGATACTTCCTATGTTCAATTGTTATTATTAGTTTGTATATTACATTTGACATTATAGTTGAACAAGGCTGTTGAAATTGTATCCCTAATTTTTTTTTCTGTGTCAAATTAACATCCAGTTACAGAAAAGTAAAGTATTTGCCCAGCTCAGAGTTTTAGTTAATAAGAACCTACTCTTCCATCACTGAAGACTAGGCAAGCTTTGCTATTGGCTCCAGTGGACTGAAAAATCAGGCCCTTTCAAATGAATATATCGTATATTAATTAATTAATATATTAATGCTAGGTACAAATTACTGTAAACCAATTGCAAAGAAAGTATTAATTTTGCAGTATTATTGAAGAAAGAGTTTTATTCAATAAACTTTTCCTTTTGAATGCTTGAAACCGACGTATATCAACATGTCTACTATCTGAGATGAAGAAAACATACATTTATTGTACTTTAAACTTGAAGCCAAAAGGAGAATAGGCAAGACACCTCAAATATGAAAAGCCACTGGGAATGAAATAACAATCAAAATCCTCTGAATAAATCAAAAACCTCAAGTATTACATTCTCAGAAGAGCTACAAGCTTCAGTGAAATTGTTCTTGGAGCTACAGGATGTCCAAAAATCATTACTTTCCATTTTAAAAGGTTTCTTCCCCAAGACAAATGTAGGAATATTTTGTAATGATTTATAGAAGTAAAGAACCTTTCCCAGATTTATTTTTGCTATAAAGATATCATGTGAAATCTAGTTTTCTAAAACTATCTGGAGTGAAACATTTTGATAAAAAGCTTTAAAGTAGTTTTGAGTTTAAAGGACAATTAGGACATATCTATGAAGTCATATATATATATAGATGGATTCTTGTATATATCTAGGACGTCTTGTGTATATATATACCAGATAACATATAATGAACTTAACAAACCTCCTGAAAAGTTTGAAAAATGTACAAAATCCATAGCTGATGAAAGGCAGGTCTTGTAGGGTTAATTAAAGTGATATTTCTCAGTCCCTCCCTTTATATATAAAAGCTCTAAATGGAACATTTTTATGTTGTATGGTCTTCCTATCAATTTGCTAATTCCTGGTTATGTTGTTTTCTTTTTAAGATGCTGTTTTTATGGTCCTAACATGAATGGCATTGTGTATTCTCTTTCTAATAGCTATGAACTCTTTTCTGGAGCTTTTATTTTATTTTCCCCTCCTTTTCTTTTAGTTCCTTTAGCTTTCCAAAATTTTCTCATAAGCAAGCTAAACAAATATAGTCTTGATGAGTTTGTCAATAAGGGTTTGTCAATACTATCATAAGGGTGGAGCTTAACTGGCTGGATTTAATTTAAAGAGCAGTCATCACTGATTCTGTGTCACACCTGGATAAGGTATTGAGTAGAGTTCCATAGGATTCGATCCTGGGTCTAGTACTATTCAGTATCTTCATTAATAATTTCCAGGATGGAATTTAGTATAGCCTTAATAAAAATGTTAGACAACACCAAGGTAGACTAGGTAGCAGACTCAACAGAAGAAAGGAGTGGGATTCAAAATGATTTTGATAAAGTTGAAAAATTCTTTGAAATAAAATGAAATTCAGTAAGGCCCATTACTACACTTAGGAAGGAACAATGAAATATGTTCATATAAAATGAAGAATGACTGACTAGACCAGAGGATTGTAGAAAGGACCTGGCAGTTATCAAGGATTGCAATTTGATTTGTGAATGAACACTGATTTGTGATTAACCCAGGGGAGGCGCTGCCAGGCCCAGGGTCAGTGAGAACCTAGTCAGGAAACTTCTGGTGGGTCTAAATGTGTTCAAATCAGCAGGTTCTGATGATCTCCACCCCAGAGTACTGAGGGAATTAGCAGAGGACATTGTGGGACCCCTGGCACAGCTTTGGAAGCATTCATGGTGCTCTGGCAAGGTGCCAGAGGACTGGAAAAGGGCTAATGAGGTCCTTTCAAAAAAGGAAGGAAGAAGAACCCAGGAAACTACATGCCTGATCCTGGAGAAGCTCTTTGAAAAAATTATCCAGGATCACATCTGTGAGGGCCCAGCAGGGTGCATCATGCTTAGGGGCAACCAACATGGGATTATTTGAAGCAAGTCTTGTCAGACCAAACTAGTGGCCTTCTACAACCAGGTCACAAAATCCTTGGATGCAGGTGTTGTTGTGGACGTAGTCTTGCTGGACTTTAGGAAGGCCTTTGACACTGTCTCTCACCCCATTCTCATTAAGAAATTAGGCGAGTGTGGCATCGATGCCTACACAGTCAGATGGATCGCAAATTGGCTGGAAGGCCGCACCCAGAGAGTGGTGGTGGATGGGTATTTTTTGACCTGGAGGGATGTAGCAGTGGGTTTCCCCAGGGCTCGGTCCTCGGGCCCACGCTTTTCAATATCTTCACCAATGACTTGGATGAGGGGGTGAAAAGCACCTTGTTCAAATTTGCAGATGACACTAAAATGTGGGGAGAAGTGGGCACAGTGGAGGAGAGGGACAGGCTGCAACTAGATCTGGACAGGTTACAGGGATGGGTGGATGAGAACAGGATAGGATTTTATACTGACAAGTGCGAGGTACTGCACCTAGGGAGGAAGAACCAGCAGCATACCTACAGGCTGGGGAACTCCCTTTTAGTCAACACAGAGGCAGAAAAGGATCTTGGTGTCATTATTGGGCCACCAATGTGTGGACACAGTCAGGAAGGCTAACCACACCTTGTCATGCATCCACAGATACATCATGAGCAGGTGCAAGGAGGTTAAACCTTCCCCGTGTATACAACACTGGTCAGGCCACAGCTGGAGTACTGAGTCGAGTTCTGGGCACCACACTTCTGGAGGGATGACGCCAGCATCCAGAAGGTCCAGTGGAGGGCCATTCACATGATCAGGGGTCATCAGGGCAGGCCCTACAAGGAGAGGCTAAGGAACCTAGACCTGAGAGAGGAGCTGATGGCTATCTACAAACTGGCCAAGGGGGACCTGCAGGCTATGGGAGAGTCCCTGTTCCCCCGAGCACTACTGGGAGTAATGAGGAATAACAGCCATAAATTGACCGAGAGTAGATTCAAGCTAGATATCAGGAGGCACTACTTCATAGTCAGGGTGGTTAGTATCTGGAACTAAGGGAAGTGGTGCTCGCTCCTACCCTGGGGGTCTTCAAAAGGAGACTAGATAATCACCTAGCTGAGGCCGTTTGACCCCAGCATTCTTTCCTGTCCATGGCAGGTGGTCAGACTTGATGATCTGCTCAGGTCCCTTCCAACCCTACCTACTATGAAACATCTTGGATTCATGAAAGCTGTATATAATGAATGTTTTATATATGTGTGTGTGGGGGGGTGTACATATAATTTAGTGTACAAGAAGCAAGTCTAACCTGCCTTCTGCCTGACTTCAGATTAACATGGTTAACTACCTCTCTCCCTGCTCAGTGAAATATTGCCAGGAAAGATGTAAAATAAGCTAATAACATACTTGGATGCATTAACAGGAGTGTCACATGGAAGCCACAAAAAACAATTCTTTCACTGTAGTCAGTATTCAAAAGGGGGTTAGTGTTCATTTTGAGGCATTACGCTTCAAGAAAGATATAGAGAAATGGTAGAACTCCAGAGAAGAGCAACAAAAATGATGAGATGCCTAGGCAAATGACATGATTAAAGGCTTAAAGTACTGGGAGTACTTAGTCTGAAAGAGAGAAGAGAGAGGGTGATTTATTAAGTCTTCAAACATAAAAGGGTTCTTATAGAGGATATGAATCATCTGTTCCCTATATCCACAGAGAACAGGAGCAAGAAGTTACAGATTGATATTTCAATAAGACCATTTAGATTAGATATTAGGAAAAAAACTTTCTAACTAGGAGTGTTGTCAAGTTCTAGGACAGATTACCTGGTAAGACTAGAATCCTGATCACCAGAAATGTTTAAGGGCAGGTTGGATCAACACTTGAGGTTGCTTTAGAAAGGGATGATCTTCTCTCGGTCAGGAATTGAACTAGATGCTATCCTTAAGTGCTTCCCTGACTCATTTTCCTATGGGCCTAGGACTCTAATTCAAGCTGCTAGCCATGTTTATGGAATGGGACAAATCCCATGAGAGAAAATCTGATATTGCAAGCATTTTCCCTCTCTTACTTGCAGCATACCTTTCATCAAGATGCAACATTATTAGCAGTACTGTATATTTTGTATACCTTTAGGGTTATACTTGCTCTATATAGGAGAGACTAATAAGTCATTTGTTATTGTCATTCTGTATCACCGTCATTTTAAAGTAGGAAGCAAGTGGTGTACACTATTTGAATTTTTAGGGCAATTTCAGAACATTCCCACCTCTCATTACAGTAGGGATCAAAAAGTGCAGTGCACTGTATCTATTATGCATCAAGCTGCAGCATACCACTGGCCATTATAGATTTTGCCTGTCCCCACTCATACTTCTACTTGCCTACTGCCAGTTGCTCAAAAGCAATTGAGGTGGAGCCTTCTGCTCTCAGCTTAAACCAAAACACATGTAAATACTTGAAGTTTCAACCCCTTAGTCACCTTAGTCCTTCCAAGTCTCTAATGTTTTTGTTAGAATACCTAGTTAGGAGCATAGAGTTTGGATACCGAAATATAAGATCATAAGAAGTGCCTTACTGGGTCAGACCAATGGTCCATCTAGCACAGAATTCATAGTTTCATAGTTTCATAGTATCTAGGGTCAAAAGGGGCCTAGAGCAGGCCATCTAGTCTGACCACCCGCCAATGGCAGGAACAAGTGCTGGGGTCACAGGACCCCAGCCAAGTACCTATCTAATCTACTC
>JAGPOW010003316.1:75719739-75740476 GCA_030014935.1 Caiman crocodilus
TCTTCGTCCGGCTCTCCCGTCCCCGGTGAGTTTCCTATATCTTCCTTCGCCCCCCGGGGTCCCTCTCTAGTCCCTAGGGACGGCCCGGCGCCGTCACACACTGAAATAAAACTGAATTATTTTGATTACATCTTAGAATACTAAATCATTCTCCAGCTTCAGAGTAGCCAAAGATAGTAATCTTAAATTATCTCCTGAACTCCTAAACAATAATTCTCTTTTCTTCCTCCCTTTAGTAAAAGCAGTCAGAAGTGGTGATAAATCTGACAGTCATTTTGACTGCCAGGCTGCCTCCAGATGAGTGTGGCCATGAGGGATGTAGCACTGGACACCTGCCTGCAGTGTCACATACTGTACATTCAGATGTTCCACATGCAGCATGAGGTGGGGGGTTGACCCTGGAAGATCCTGGGGTCAAAAAAACCTGTGCGGGAAAAAACCGCAGAGCAGCTCATGTGACAGCAGCATGAGCCAACCAGAACCAGAGCCTGTCCAGCCTCCCCTGCACCTCCCAGAGTAACTTGACATGCACCTGCATGGCACAGTCATTCCCTGGGGACAAGTAGCAGTGGCACAAGGTGTGCCACTGCTTCTTGTCCCTGGGGAAACAAACATCCACACTCATGTGGATGTGGCCCTAATGTCAACTGGTGTTGTCACAAAATCAGAATAAAGGAAGCCTTGCAAGTCTTAGACAACTAAATCAAGTTATTATGCAGTTAATACAAGATAAAAACGTAAAAGGATGATGCACCCTTATGCAGAATATTGTGTTCAGTTTTTAGTTAATTCACAACAGATGCAACAGAAGTTGAAAAGGTAAAGAGAAGGGCAATCAAAATAGTTAGAAGTTTCTTACTCCCAAGGTGATGCTCAGTATATCAGGCTATGCTGTTTTCACACTACTGTGGATCTTTGTTTGTGCCAAGGGGTCACAAAAACTGAGTAACAGAGTAACAGCTGAGATGTGGGCACTGAACTATCCCTAACTGTCCACCCATTACAGGCAAATGTGCTACTCTACCTTAGAAATGGAGCTGGATTAATTCCCTTCAAACTGAAGAGAAAGGAAAGGGCATTCCTCAATGTCTGTAAGGATCTGAGTGTTTCAGAGAAAATCACAGTTAAAAATATTCAGGCCTTGGGAAATTGGCCTATTACTTTTATGAACACACAAAGAACTAAAAATTCATTGTTGAGATTAAAATAAACAAATAACAATTTATTCTAACCAAACAAGAGGCATTACACATTTGAGATAGTCATAAATCATTATTGATTACACGTTCTCTCTGACAAATTACCTCTATATGCACCTACTTAAAATGTAATGAATGCAACAAGATACAAGCACCCAAGAGAGTTCAGGAATTAACTTTATTGCATTTCCTGCCCAATAGAAATATGTTTCAAGCAAAAGAATATTCTACTTCCCTGCCATATGACAAAGCAATGACAACATTGTCCATTTTGTACTGGAAATTATTCAGATGGACTAATCAAAAATACCTGTTCAGAATGAAAATTGAATTAATGGTAAAAACATGCACTGAATTCTACATTGATGAGAAATAATGGTTAAAATGTTTTATAGCCATAACATCTGACATGCTTCATATTTTCTCGTGTAATGCACACACCCAAATAAGACATGTGTCTTGTTTTTGGAAGGCAGAATATAGAAATACAAAAGATCTGCTTTTTCCATGGAGAAACTGTCAAAAAATGGCTGCCAGTTTCTGTCTCGGCCAGTAAGCTGAGCATCTGTGAAAGAGTTAACAATGGAGTCTGTCCCTCTTGCTTGCCTGCTGAGATAGAAATTGGGAGCCATTTTGCAACACAGTGGGTCTCTCTATGCATTTAACCTAATGATCAGAAATAAACTCTAAAACTGTTAGATGCAGAATAAACTGCTTCCGTGCACAACATCTATGCATGTGCCCAGGACAGTAGTGATTTGAGCCAGGGTGGCACAGTGATGGACTGGCAGAGGGCATGGAGAGTCAACCCAGGCTCTGGGTGGCAGCATTGGGCAGTAGAGGGACTGACTAGGACATGAGGGTGCTACAAATGCAGCATCATGTGGATAGACAACAGCCAGGAGTGTGGCTGGGCTGACTGGGTGCAATTTGGATTCCTGTTCACTATCCACATGTGTGTTTGAGCACAGTTCTGTACTCTGCCACAATATAGTACTGTCTTTGGAGTATTCTGGACAGTGCTACCTTACAGTGCAGTTAATTTACTGCTCCCTAATGCAAGCACACATATAGATGGTGACACTTTACTGTGGAGCTAATTAGTCTACTTGACAGTAAAGTACACATGTAGGTACATCCAGTTTCTTCAAGTTTCAATTCTAGTAAAGAAAATCAGTTTCCCTACTTAAGACATGCACCCCAACTTTAACAAGCTTGATTTAGGGGGAAAAGTTATGTATGCTATGTGAGAAAATGCATTAATATGATACTTCTTTACACAAACAAATACAAAAACTTAGACAAGACTAAGTAGACTATATAAAATGAAGGTTGCTCTGATCATATTTGTTAATCACTAAACCCTGTGAACTTACATAACAAATAGATGTAGTATTTATAGAGTAGTCACTGAGGAAATAAGAAACCCATGTTTCTATGTTCTCTTAAGGCTTAGGAAATTGCAACTATTATCTCTTGCTTCTCAGGAGAATGCTACAAGTGCCAAAATTAAGCTAAATTGTGTAAAGGATGTTTCCCCATCTTTTGAAGCTGTGCTGAAAGAATCATAAATCACTGTGCTGAAAGAATCAGATTCATAGTGTCAGAATATAGAAGGGGGAGAATAGATTTTTATTATTAAATAAAAATCTAGGATGCTCAACTAGAAGGGAAAACTAGATTCTGGTTCCTGCTTTCAGGACTGTTCATGCATTTTTATATTAGGCAATGATCACTTTAAAAACAAACAAATAATCAGATCAGAGACCTAAGCCCTCTTATGTACCTTCTCCAAGTTACTGGGTTTTTTCGAGGTTTTCATTCTTAAGGTAATCATTTGCCACCTTACCTTCAAGAGCACATCTATACCAGTTTCCTGGGGTCCTGGGGCTGCAACAGTGGTGATTTTGCTACTCACAGCCTGGCCAGCAGCTGGAGCATGGCTCCAGGTGGCCAGGCTCCAGGTTTGAGCACTGGACACTACCCCCACATGGGCCACTCTATTTTGGGTGTTTTTGAGTGTGTGTAGATTTTTTGACCCTGTGATCTCCTGGGATCAACACCGATCCCCACCCCACGCACTGCTACCTGTACAAGGTGCAGAACAGCTGAATGTGTGGTATGTGCATCACAGACATGTCTGCAGCATCACAAACTACATAGCCACATTTGTCTTAACATGGCCTGGGTGTCTGCTTAGTGATGCTTCAGTGTTTGAGTAGGAGAAAAATTTGCCTAGAATGGAAAGGCTCCTCTGCTTAAAATCAGACTGATTGCCATATTTGGGATCAGGAAGGAATTTTAACCTATGGATCAATTGGTACAGGCGGTGGAGTTGTTTGGGGTATTTTTGTCTTCCTCTGTAGTGGGGGGTGATGGCCCCATTCCTTGGATCACTAGAACATATTTTAACAACTTCTGCAGCAGTAGTATATTAGCCACCATGGTCCCCCTGCTTTATCTGGAGAAGATTAGGGTGTTATTTCTTATGGTTGTTTATGGTTGAATATATAGTTTTATCAAAAGGTTAGACAATAGATTTTTATAACATTGTTTGGATATGGCTGATTCTGCCTCAAGCCACAGGTTTAAACTGGATCAGAATTTCTCAACCCATGGGTCACAACCCAAAAGTGTAGTGTGAGACAATTTGAAAGGGTCACAAACACATCACAAGAGTGCAGGAAAGTGCAAGTCTCCCCTTGCAGGCTGGCAGCAATCCAGCCTACAAGGACCTGCTTGGGCAATCAGTACTGGAAAAATGTGATCAGACACCGAGACTGCAGGAAGGCAGAGGGTTAGTGGAAAGGCACCTGCCCTTTCCATCAGGGAAAGGTGAGAGAGAGAGCTGTGTGGCCAGGCTGGCAGCAGCAAGACTGGTATCCATGCTTGTAGGGGCAGGACAGCCAGGAGACATTGCTCAGGGGTTGAGAGGGGCCGTGACTAGGCTTCTTGGCATGGTGCAGCAGCCCCTTCCCCGCTCCCCTTCCCTCCCAGCTAGACTCACTTTGCTGTCTCCCACATGAGCCAGAGCCACTGCAGTCACTGTGCTTCAACGTGAGTGGGATGGAGGCAACTAGGGGGGCATTTGTCAGAGTTGCAGGGAGAAGGGCACTTAGGTTTGGGAGTGAGGGGCCTCAGCATGGCCCAGGGAGGGCAGGGGACTGTAGGTCATGCACCAGCAGGGACAAGGGGGTGTGGACTGGGACAGGCCATGACCCTTTGCAAATGGATCCCAGTCAGAAAAAGATTGAGAACAACTGAACTAGATGATCTCTGGAGGTCCTTTCTTCTTTACAATTTCCTACTTCTCTATGATTTTACGATTTATGCAACACAATGCTAAGCCAGCTACTTCACTTTTATTTCTGGATGTAATGCAGGTGCAGTGGGTAGAGCATGGGTGGCCAGCCTAGGGTACAAATGCCACAAGTGGCATAGGCAGCTGCTGTGTGTCTCATGTGTTAGAAAAGAGAAGAAGCAGGAAACACAGGGAGCAGAAAGCAAAATATCAGACTGGACAGTGAGCAAAGGGCACAGAGCACATAGCAAAGCATCAGAACAGACAGAGAGTGCAGAGCAAGGAGCAGGAAGCAGAACAGTAGATCAGGCAGAGAAAGTGCATTGGAGTGGCACTTGGGGAAGGTATAGGGCTTCATTTGTAAGCCAAAGAAGGTTGGCCTCCACTGGGGTAGAGTATGTAGTAACACTGTGGTGCTCTCTGATGAGGTCCTGATTAAATATATAAATGTCCAAAAGTAATAGTTTAAGAGAAGAGAAGAGAAACTTGATGAAAAATGTTTATTGTAAGCCATGTTTGCTCTTTAAGAAAGTTCCATCCATTTAAAGAAACATATTTAACATGGATCTAGCTAACCAGTGCAAACCCCTAATCACATGCACATGTAAATCAGTTTAAACCTTAGTCGTAAAGTGCAGTGGGATTTGGAAGCCTATCTTCTTCAGACTCTTTTAAAGAATCCCAGGCTAACTGTAGAGTTAAAGACCATAACATCTTCGAAGAAGCTTAGTGTAATCCTCTCTTGATATGGTACAGTTTGGTTTGTAAAGACTATTTTCAGAGCTGTATCCATACTGTATTGAAAACTCATCCTTACTTTGTTTGTGCTGGGGCTTTGACCTTCCACCTACAAGGATTCTGAAATCTTAGCAAGCCACAAAGGCATTGGGTGTTTAGTATAAAATATACCTGGGAATATAAGGAGCAAAGGGAACATCATAATGAATGAAGCACCTACATCACGAGCAGGGGTCCTGATTTTCTCTGTTAAAAAAATATCCTTAAGTTTTGGATTTAAAAATGCCAAATACAAATCCACCATTTTCTTGGATGGAAATGAAATGCCAGGAATATCTATTTAGCTATCTATCTAGATATAGATAGATATATAGATACATGTATATCTAAATACATGTAGATAGATGTATCTATATATTTATTAGTCTATATTTATAGTGGTGTCTCATTTTAATTGTGGAACAATGTGGATTTTGGATTACCTTATCTATCTATCTATCTATCTATCACTAGATAGATAGTTACACAGCTAGATAGATATAGATACAAATATAGACAGATATAGATATCTATATAGATATATCTGTAGATAGTTAGATATAAATATAGGTATAGATATATAGAGAAATATAGATCTATATAGATATAGATCCATCTATTATATATAGTTATATAAATATCCCCAATTTTTGTTTTAAAAAAGGTAACCCAAAATCCGCATTGTTCCATGATTAAAATGAGACACCACTATAAATATAAATAGATAGATACATCTATCTATCTAGCGGTGTTTCATTTTAATTGGGGAACAATGTGGATTTTGGGTAACTTTTTTTAATCCAAAAATTGAGGATTTACAGAGAAAACCAGGATCCCTTTCAAGTCAGCATAGCAAATGATTACATAATTAACATATTCCACCTACTGTATACTGTATGAGTAAATGACATTTTGTCCTGTTGACAAAAATGATGACTAACACGGAGTTGGTGGTTCTCGCACAGTCATTCAGAAGCAAGTAAAAAGAAAAGCAAGCCTTCCTGACTCAAAAAAACTCTTCAAAGTTTGTTAGGTAGCAACATTTTGCCAGTGAACTCTGTATTTAGGAAAAACATTCCCTCTGACCCAGGAAAAAGAAAGGTTGTTCCACAGATCATCCAATTTCATATTTCCATTGTTTACTCAACAGAATTAAGGTGCATTACTAAGCAATCAAGTTTTATCAGGTTCTATTAAGACTTAATTGATATTTACATTTAGGCTCAAACTGTCTCTCTAGCAAACATCTCAAATAACAGAACTGAATTCTACGAAAATCTATGAGGGCCACAAAGAAACAATTCTCTTCCCAGGCCGCACAGTGGAAGAGCTTTGTAACAGAGCAGTCTACCCCTTTAAGAAAGAACAGTCAGCTCTTTTCAGAAAGCCCAACTTCTGAGTGTTAAAATAAGCAGGGAGTGACCTGCAGGGAGCTTTAAACAGTTCCCTAAAGAGTAAAAAGAGGAGAGGAAGCTGTGAGTGAAATGGTGTGCTGCAATGAGGGGACATGACTTTCAACATGTCAAAGGGAATCATGGCCCTAGACCCACTGATGATTAGAAAATTGTATTTAGATATTTGCTTTTGGGAATTGGCTTGTAGGTAAAGTAGATATTGCATTAAAATAATGGTCAAGTGGAATGGCAAGGGTTAATTGGTTTCTAAAAGCCTGTTTGTGACAAAGTTTCCTTCAAGGCTCACAGTGTCTGAAGCCAGCAGAGGAACAGGCTATAAAATTGAAGACATGTACCCTACTGTTCCCTGATAACTCATAACATGACATAAGGTGGCATTATAATAGTAAGCAGCTGCATAGACCTTGGGATTTTTGGTTGTGGTGGATGGACCAAATTAGGAGGCCAGGCATGCCCAGATTAAGACATCGGTAAATGACCAAATTAAGATTTGTGCACGTGATGGGTTTGTTGGAAGAAAGGAATATGCTGACAGGACAGAACATGGACAGTATGACAACCACAGGGGAAACAATCAACAGTACCTGGAAATGAAGAATTATCAGGAGGGGAAAGGATTCAAAAGGAGACAATTCAGAGCAGCAAAGGGTCCTGGGGGGCGGGGAATCCTGAGGCCACCATGGATAGTGGGATCACCACTATCCCTTCTTGCCAACCCCACTGTGGGAGGTGGATAAACACTGGATGAAGCTCAAGCTCACATACTGACCAGACGTACCTTTCCTCTGTGACAACCCTAGGACTGATGGATATAAAATCAGGGGAGGGACACTACTGTTTGCCTTGCCTGAATTACTCTTGTCTGCTATCACTGTGCATCAGTAAGATTTGCCTATTATCAAGTGGGAGAAATCATGGTCAGTCTGAGGGCTTGGGTCCACCTGGAACAAGATATCTGGGCCATAACTGCAGTGCCAATATCCATTAAGTAAACTATAAGCTCCCTTTAGTTAACAGGGACCACTAATGACATGCTTCTGATCCTTAGGGACAAATAATAATGAAAATGGGAATGGGGGTGACAGTCAAAGGTTAAGGACTAGAATACTCAAGGACAGCTGAGCACATCTAACAGTGACCAATAGCCCTTGAATGAGTCCAAGGAGCAAGTAGACATTGCCCAGTGATATTCTGCCTGGAGACGGGATCAAACTAGGAACAGAAAAGTGGCCTGACAGTCTCCAGGGAGGAGGGGGAGGGCTGCAAGGAGGGGACAAGCGGCTGTCCTAAGGGAAAAGTGAAAGGGGTTTGCCTACTCATGTCCAGGACAAGACAGAAGAATAAGATTGTTCGTGTTTGTTTAAAAGACTGCTTTGTTTGGGAGGACTGGCTGAGGAGCGTCTCATGGAGTGAACCCAACTGCAGGAGCCAGCAAGCTAGGCAAGCCATTTACAGGTGGTGAACAATGTGGGCAGCCCCAGCCACGAGCACATCCAGGGACCCTTGAAGCCAAGCACAACTGGGTGCCATTTTATCCTTGTGTTCACTGTTTGTGCTACCTGGTATCCAGAGGTGGTATCAATCTGTAATACACCATTCCAAACAGTTTTATTAAAATTTTTTACCATAGAATTGGTAAATATTCCCAATATTTGTGTTTCTCCCATAGGAAATACTTTCAGATTAGGGCATGGTCTTGATGTTCTGGCTATTATAAGAAGTATGAACTCTGTTAAAAGTCTGCCTGGTCAGGACCTCTATCTACTCCCCCCAGACAAATGGTCTGTTGGAGAGATGCAACCATGCTTTAAAGAAGATGTTGAGAAAGTTTGTAGCAGAAGAACCCTGAAAGTAGAATGCACTCAATTCCATCTTGCTGTTTCTTACTAGTATCCCCATCTTCAAGGAGGTTCTCTCAATTTGAGCTTCTATATGGAAGTAACCCTGAGGTACATTGGGCCTCCTTCATGAGATCTGGTGGAGGAAGACATAAAGTTTCAAAATGTCATCCATTACATTCTCAAACTATGGGAATGGATAAAGATTTTGACCTGGGAAAATCTCATGGCTGTTAACAGACTCAAGAACAATATTGTAATAAAAATGCACAGCTCCAGGTCTATCAGCCTGCTGTTGCTCCCATCTGAGAGAAAATTGCTTGCTAAATGGCAGGGACCCTGTGAGATAATAAAACAAAGTGGACTCTGATGTGCATCTTGTAGGAAGATGGCAGGTGTCCCAGGCATATCATGTAAATCTCCTAAAATTTTTGTGAGCACAAAAACACTGAATTTTAATGCTACATTATGGCAATCTTTGATGAATGGTCTATCCATTAGACATCAACTTTACCTGGCTGGTGGTAAAAATCAGTAAATAGTGTACTTCAAAATATTAAGACTCCCAAAAACTGACCACCTGTCTGAGCCAGAAAGTACATGTCCAAACACTTTCAGAGGAGAACTTTATATTTTCCTCACTCCTGCATTTTGATCTATTTCTTTCCAGTTGCAACTGACAGCCAGCCAATGATATAACTAGCAGGGATGCTAACACATAATAATCTGTCTGCTGCTGTTGCATTCCTGCCTGGCCTGATTCATTGCTTAAGCTAGACTCCCTCATACCACCAGGTACAGATTGCAGACCTGCTGCCTTAATCAGCTCCTTATTTCAGGTTTCCCTTAATGTGTTGGAAAATTCCTAATGTAAAGCTCTCCAATAATAATCCCAGTGTTGTGGTGAATAGTCTTCTCTTTTTACTCTCAGTTTCCCACACTAAACAATGATTCTGGAGAGTCGCACCCTCAGTAACACAATACTTCAGAAAGGTATACAGAATTATAAATACATTATTTTTAATATTATTATTTACATTATGGTAACATCTAGAGGACCCAATCGGCGTTAGGTGTTGAATCAACACACAGGGTAGGAGACGATTATCTCCAAAAAACTTACAACTGAAGTTGACAAAAGAAATATCCTCTATTTAAGAGCGAAAAGACCAAACAAAAAGAGATTGTGATTTGACCAAGGAAGTTTTTGGTAGAATTCAGCGCGTTTACACGTGACACTATGCTGCTTTAGTGATACACTCCCCTAGTATAGCAAACCACTACAGTGAAGTAGCTGCTAAAAATAACTGTCACATGTATGGCTCAGTATGGGCTGTTACTTCCGAAAGGAAGTACTTAATCATGGTGCAGTAACAACATAGTCATAGTGACATGTGTAGATGTGCCCACTGGGTATTAAACTCAAAACTCATTGTATGGGCATGTCCACACATGCAAGCATGTGTACTTCCAGCAGGTCAAATGGAAGCAGTGAAAATTTGAGCCAGGGCTTTTTGCTTCAGTGCACATGCTCAGACATGCACTTTGTTGTGGAGCAAATTGTGCCACCTGGGGCACAATAACTCTGCTTGGCTCCTCCCAGATCTGCAGCCAGGGGAAGCTAGAGCCTGGGGCCAGCATCAGTGTTGTCCCCAGCAGTATAAAGAGCTGCCCTATCTTGGCCCCAGCAGTATGAAAAGTCACCCTGGCAAGTAGCTGAGGGCTACTAGTTCTCAGGAGCTTCTGTGGCCCAGCCAACTGGTACCTGGGGACACTACCCCTTGTGCCAGCTGGACTGATGAAACAGCCCTGAGAGTTCCCTGCACCCTTTACCCACTGCAGCAATCTGGCAGTGGGGGCTGCTGCCTGGGTGTGACCTGCTGCACACCTGCCAGACCTGGATGGGAACTGCACAGCCAGTAGAGGTATCTGCCCCTCTGGGCCAGCTGCCAGTGGACTGTGGCTGCAAGATTGGCCTCTGTGCAGCACTACTGCCATGTTTGCCACGTGCCCATCCATCTGGGGAGCTATCACCTGAAAGATGTTCCAGGTGTGGTGCTCTGCTTTGAACTGTCAAAGCATGTCCTCCTGGCCCCATTTGGCCAGGAGGTCAGCCACAGCCAGCTGGGTCCAAGGTGCCAGTTCTGAGCACTGGGTCTTGCAAGTGACCTCCCTAGCAGGAATTCTGGTGTTCCCTATTGGAAAACTGAAAAATCCCTGATAAAAAATATCCCAAAGTCACTCTGTAAAATACCTGCAAATCCATGTTCCTCCACAAATAAAACAAAAGACAACTATAAAGAGAGAGAGAGAGAGAGTGAGTGACACAGAGACAGCAATCAGTTGGACAACGTTTTATTGATATATCTTACAGTGTTAAAGCAAGTCTTTTATCATAATAATTAAGTGAACGCTAAATACATGTTTCATGAATTCATTAATACATATTTTGCTGCCCTCCCACAGGGGTAATGGCCTCCACACAGAGGTTACAGCTCCCCAACAGAAGATGCGGCCCCCACACAAGAGGCATGGCCCCCCAATGGAGGGTTCAGCCCTCACAAGGGGTTTGGCCAGCAAACAGGGGATTTGAACCCCATACAAAGGGCTTGGCCCCCACACATGGGGTTCAGCTCTCCAACAGGGAGTTCAGCCCCCACACAAGAGGTTTGGCCCCCATACAAAGGGCTTTGCCCCCAAAAGGGGCCAAATGCCCCCCACAGGGACTACCACCCACCCTGCAAGGCCCACATGCCCCACCCTAGCCCCCCAATGGCTGTCCCACCAAGCCCCAGCCCCCACTCCCCCAGGCCCCCAGTGAGCCCCAGTCTCACCCCCAACCTGCACCCCCAGGGCCCCATGGTTACCCCCACAACCACAGGCACTATCACTTTTTTAAAAAGCCCAGAAAAAAAATGGAGAAAAAAGCCTCTGCTCCTGAGGGTTGCGGAAGCTGTCCCTTCTCCAGGGCATCTGCCTCCCAGCCCAACTGGCATATCTGGATGCAAGGATGAGAAACTGTCCCCTTCCCCAGAAGCTGTTTCCCACCCCTGAGCCTTGATCTGCCAAGTGGGGCACAGGACTTGGAAGCAGCTGTCTAGAGTAGGGAACAGTTCTCCTGCCCTTTGCTACTTGGCCTGACCAGGAGCAGTTTGATCCCAGTTGTCTGTCTACATATGCACTACTGTGCAGTAGGTACTGTGTGGTTAATCTACTACCTGTAGATACAGGTAGTAGCCAACCGTTCAGTAGAGTAATTTACTGTGCAGTAAATGGTGTATGCATGTAGATGGTGACACTTAACTGCACAGTAAATTAATCTACTGTTTAGTAAATTATCTCATGTAGACATGTCCTGTGTGTGAAGTCCTTAAACCTGGGCCTTCTGCATCCTAGGGAAGTGCTTATTCAGGTTACTGGGCTAAGCCATGTTGTGGGAGTTGTCATACTCTTCTGTTATCTAAGAACTGCTAGCTGTGGCGTTCTTCTACCCATTTACAATTTTGAGAGTAAGAGCACCAGTCTACCATGAATGCTGAATAACTGTATGGACAATTTAAATCCCACAGTACAAGTGGAAAAAGATTTGGAAACTGGGAATAAGTGACAATGACAGAGTCTTAAATTGAAATGTGATTCTTTCTTTAAAGCCCTACCAACTGTTTTTTTTTTTCCTACAAGATTGTCATTAATTTTATAAACAGAAAACAAAAATTTCTGTCACCCACAACTGTAGACAAAAGGTAAAGAGAAGGAGCAGTCAAGTTTCCTATTACTAGCACTGGGGAACTCTCAAGTTTTGTAGTCTTTCACAAATTTAAGGATGCTCAAGGGTGTTGAGTTTTATTTAAAAGAATACAGGATATTCCCACTGCCAAGGCCAGCATTTCATGCCTCACAGAATAACTGGCGCAAAGACAATTCATGTTCATTGCTGTAAACAAGATGTAATGGAGCGCAAATCAGCAGCCACGACTGTCACATATTATCACTGCTCTACTTGCATATAATTCATTCCTTCAGAAAGACACCATTATAATGTAACAATTCAAAATAATCTCTCAACCAGTGTCTATGTCCTGGAAACAACACATCAAAGTCAGGATAATGTTTGGGGGTAACTACACTCCTTTTCTTCTGCCAACAACCTCTGTATCCATCATCCCTGTAACCAGCCAGCCCACAATAATGAGCTTATTGGAAAATGAGCCTTAGTAGAAAATTAATTTAGTTCTTTCTGATGCTTTAGTAACACTTATGGAAGAAAGGAAAATTCATAGAAGGATGTGCAATGGTTGTGAGATAAACACATTTCTGGGGAGCTTCTTATCTTGTGTCTATGTGTTCCCAGGTCTAAATTCAAATCCTCAGCTCTGGGAATGAAATTAAAAAACCCTGAAACCTTTGGTCTGACATGAAATTTCCCTGTATCTTAAACTGAAAGATAAAGGTACCTAAGGATGGGATTTCCAACATGCGGCATGATGACTATCAGGTCATCTGGACAGTTCTTTCCTTGTCTCCTCCACAAGACCACTATCTTTATCTTTTTTTCATTGATATGTTGCCCAAATAGTTCACCAGCTCTATAGAGAACATTGATCTTGCATGGACACCTCTCTTTCAACCATATTTTCTTTTGTTTTTTGATTTTGTAGGCTTTGATTTTTCTTTCTTTTTCTGATGCTTATTACTTTACTCTGACTCTCCTCTATTTCCTCGACATGGCCCCTCACTCCCAACCCACACCCCAAATGACCCTGACTCCCCACACAGGCCCCTACCCTTCCTCCATGCTGGTGCCCCTCACTCATGACCTGCAGCCCCCTACCCCCCCAAGTCCTACCAAAGAAAGGCTCCAACTGTCAGGGCTATGGGAATTAGGGCTCACAGCTTCCTCACCCACCCCGCAGCAGTGCCGAGCCCTGGCTGCCACACATGGGAAGCAGTTGCTCCTGTTGTCAGAGCAGAGCATGGAGCCCACCCCAGTTTTCCCCCTGTGGGTGGCATGACTGAAAACGCAGATTGGTGAGATAGGGGAGGATGCAGGCTGCCAGCTGTACACTCAGGGCTCCCCATTCTGCTACCCTCCCTCTGGTGACCTTTGTGGTCCAGTGGGCAGGACACGGTGAGGAAGGTCAGGGCAGCTTGGTGCCATTGCCAGGAGCCTCTTGCCAACCATGCCACCATGGTGATGTGTCCTCTGCTTGCCCAGATGCAGCAGCAGCAGTGGTGGAGAGTTGTGCCCCATGCTGCTGCAGGTTGGACAGGGGGCACCTTGCCATGGCAGTGCAACTGGCATTAGGTTCCCAGCAGTGGCACCAACCTTCTCTGTCCCTCTTCATCATGGATACCCCAGGGGGAGGGCAGCAGGGTGAGGCACTCCAAGCCCACAGTGGGCAGCCCACATCTGCTCCCACCCTGCACACAAATCTGGTGGGGTAAGGGGCATTGTGACCTCAAATGGAGTAGTGAGCCCCAAGTTGGGAACCACTGATCTATACTGTGTCTCCTCTTCCCTTTCTTTCTCCTTACTGTCTCTGCTGCATCTTTATATCCTAATTTTGATCTTCCCAGCTTTTTTTAGAAAAGATCCCATTCTTCTTTTTCTCCTTAATCATGTGTGACAAAAAGGGGAAATAAAAATGAAAGTTCTGTCTCAGCAGCAGCAGCCTCCAACTAGTAGCCAAGTAGCTGAACTGTCCACAGGGTTGCCATAGGCTATACTTAGTCAGTCATGATAAGTATATGCAGATGTTCTCTGCACCAGGTCTACAATCACGAGGCTTATTCTAAATTGTGTGATAGTACATCGGAAGCTGAATTTGCAAATGTTTTCCAGTGCCAGGAGCCATGATGGGAACCTAATGCAAGTTACTCAGGGAGGCCTAGTGGGTCTGTGGGAAGCTTGGCATGATGAGAGAAGTGGGGCTGGTAGGTCTGTAGGGTGGCTTGTTCATCCAGGGGTAGACATGGGGCTCAAAGTATCTCAGTCAGAGCCAAGGGGTAGGAAGAACAGAGATGCAGGGTTGGAGCAAGTGGCTGGGCTTTCACAGACCCGGGGCTACACTCCCAACATTGACAGATTAGGTTAATCCATTCCTGATCTAAATTAGTTCACTGACTTGGGTGAACTAATTTGGCCCAGTTTAAACCCTGTGAACCTCTGCAGAGGTGGCCATTTAGATCAACCTAACCCTGGTTAGGTCAATCTAGATATAAGATTGTACCTAATAATTCTATCCATAGAACAAATACAGCAGAGGAAGCATCACTGCAACATCTCAGTAGATTAAGTTGTGTTCATAATACTAATCATAGGATAAAGTAGTTTTAGTTCTCATGCTTACTCATCCCCTGACCTACTGAGGCTATCAATATGTATTGATATTGAACAACAATCATATACATAGCTGATGTGTTATGGAGAGCAGTCTACCATCTTCAGAGAAATTACCATATTCTTTTTACATACACCAAACACTGATCAGATTGAAGCTTTTATTCTATTGACTGTGAAACGAAAAGTCCTTTAACTTCCTTACTAATTCTCTGAGCCATTCAGTCAAATACCAGGTACCTAAAATATATAATTTTATACGTACAGATGCATATATATTTATATATAAAATCCATAAAACAAAATATTTTCCCTCTTTTAGGTCATGCCTGAATGACCTTGTTACTATCAGAGTGAGTGTACTAATAGCTCCTGTGCTGCTAGTATTCCTTTCCTTAAAATACCAGTGAAGCAATTTCCTCAAGGAAAACCATAAACTTTCATAGAAATAGCAAAAAAAACAGGAAAAAAGTCAAATGATGTGCTTATTAACCTTTTCAGTTACTTTTTCTCCATGCTTTATTGGCTTTTTAAAATAAAGCTTATTCATAGACACCACGGCTGGGCTGGAAGGGACCTCAGAAGATCACCGAGTCCAGCCCCTTGCCCCAGGAGCAGCAAGTCAGTAGGGATCATAGGATCCCAGCAAGTTAAGCATCCAGATGTCTCTTGAAGGTGTTCAAAGTAGGTGCTTCAACCACCTCCGGCACAGGTCTATTCCAAACCTTGGGGGCTAGACAGTAAAGAAGTTCTTCCTTATGGCCAGACTGAAATGGTCATAGAGGACTATCCAACCTTGCCTTCCCTTCGGGCTCTCTGGTGAACAGATGTTCCCCTAGGCCCTGGTGAACACCCCTGATAAACTTGCATGTGGCCATCAGATCATCCCTGAGCCTGCATTTTTCCAGGCTGAAGAGTCCCATGGCTCTCAGCCTCTCATCATGAGGTTTCTTTTCCTGACCTTTGATCATGCATGTGGCTCTCCACTGCACACTCTCAAGCTTCTTCACATTCTTTTTTAATTGAGGAGCCAAAAACTGGATGCAGTAGTCCAGCTGCGACCTCACCAAGGCTGAGTACAACAGGAGAATGACATCCTGGGATTTGCTTGAAAAGCAAAGCCAGCGTTTTGCAAGCCAGGATATTGGTCACTTTGCAAGGATGCAAGCTAGCATTTTGGCCACTTTATTAGCTGCAGCATCACATTGAAGGCTCATGTTCATTTTCTGGTCAATCATGATCCCAAGTCTCTTTTGTCTATATTGCTAGCCAGCATAGCATTGCCAAGCCTATAAGCATGCTGCAGGGTTTTCCTTCCAAGGTGGAGAACCTTGTAGTTTTCAGTGTTAAACAATTTTAGGTTCTTGTCTGCCCATTTACTCAGCTTTTCAAGGTCTACCTGGATCACTCTCCTGTCCTCAGGTGTGAATGCTTTACCCCAGAGCTTGGTGTCATCAGTAAACTTGGCCAGTCTACTTCTGATACCAATGTCTACATCATTAATGAAGATATTAAATAGTATAGACCCTAGGACACAGCCTTGAAGGACCCCACTGGTCACAGCGCACCATGATGATTGACTTTCATCAACTACCACCCTCTGGGTCCTACCACGGAGCCAATTCCCCAGCCAATGGATTGTGGTGAGGCCGAGGCCCCAGTTAGCTAATTTTGCCAAGAGGTGATCATGGGATACCAGGTGATCATGAGTGATGCTTGCTTAGAATTTTGGCTGGCTGGTTGAATGGGTTGCAAATATACCGAGTGATTCTGAAAGTGTCCAAATTGACCTAAATTCTAGCTTAATGCTCTCTCTAAAGTAAATGATAATTTTCAGATGAATTGTGAAATAAAAATGGTTATGTTCAGAGCTAGTTAAATGAATCAGAGAAAACAAATAGCTTAAAATGCCATTCCGAAGTAAAAGAGCTTAAGGACTTAATCACTGAAAAGTACTCTGGACCATTAAGGACAGGGGTCAACATTTTCTAGGGCTCGTGTTCCTTTACATAAGTTATTCCCACAAAATGAAATTCTCCAAGCTTCAATTTGCAAAGTTTCCCCAGCACTCTTTCATTCATACTATGGTGGTATTTTTGCCTCCCCAACTGGCCAGAAAAGCCAAGTTTTAGGTCCTTTAAGCTTGTGGATTCAGAGATCTGCTGAAGACACAGGCATTCCTTCAGCAGACCTTATGCATCCACACAACCTCAAGGCTCCCTGAGGCCATTTCACAACATGTTTTACCAGTCATTGCTTCTTTGTACAACTGTCCCATATGTTGAAGCTCCCGGCTCCACTTCAGAGGTTGATCCTCATGCTGCAGAGGAAGAATCTGAGTTTTAATGCAAAAAAATGCATTGATTTTTGCTGCTATTTGCTTACTCCCAAGTCCTGCCTCCATATCACCTTCAATTCTACCTGTATTTTGGTTTCCCCTAGAGGAGTTATCACAAAATGTGGGGACAGAGGTAGAATGCCCTGGAGTTCATTCCAGGTTCAGTGTATAATTGGAAAGTGTGCACACACACACAATCAAAAGGAGGTCAATAACTGTTCATAGAATCATAGAAAAGTAGGGCTGGAAGGGACCTCCAGAGTTCATTTAGTCCAAACCCCCATTAGAGGCAAGACCACCTTATCCAACCTATAATATAAAAAAATCATCATCTAATCTATTAATAGAACTAAATAGTCAATCTTGACACAGTCCCAAGACATAACACTCTACTTTGCCACAAGTAAAACAGAGGGACCACAGTGACCAGTGTCCTCCTGCTTAAAGAGTTGTTAAAATATGCTTGAGAGATCCAAGGAAAAGGGCCACTCCACTCACTACTGAGGGCCTGAAAACTCTACATCCTATACCAGTCTGACCATGGGATAAAATTCCTTTATCCCAAATTTGGCAAACAGTTTGACCCTTACAGGAAAGGCAAGGCCCCCTAAACAGGAACCTCTGAGTTTAAGTCTCAACAGGAGCACTGGCACACCCAAGTCAAATTCCCCAGCCATGGCTGCAGTCGACACCCAATGCCTCCAGGGAAGCTGAATTCCCCTGCCTTCCCCAACATAGCTAGAAGAGGTAGAGAAAATCCCTCCTGGTCCTGTGAGACAACCAATAAAGCTCAGAAACATGGGAAATATCCACAGTGGAGTATAGGCATAGCTAATCCTATATCCTTCCTGAGCAATTTGCGTTCAACTTCTTCTTGAACACCTCCAATGATGGAGATTCCACAGTTTCTTTAGGGACTCTGTTCTAGTTATCAATATTCTCAGTTTTGCCCTGAGAACATAAATATGGCTCTAGGTGGAATACAAACTAAGTACATAAATAAAAAGAGCTGGTACAGACAGACTTTTTTCAATAAGACCAGAAGATAAAATCATTAATTGGAGTCAATTTTGTTACAATGTTACACAAACTGGCCCATCATATCTGGCTGAAAATTAATTTAGGAGATGGTTGTCCTCCTGAAGCCATAAAGCATAAATAACTGAGAAACTAACTGTTACCTTTCTAACTCCAGATCCCCTCATAAGACCAGTCTAACATAAGCTTTTCATAATGCAATTTACTGCTTTTATTTTATAATTATTAATAATTGTGCTTATAGATGCATGGATTTCAAAATTAATTAGATTCTGTTTGTCTCACTTTTGGATACTTCAATATATGCCTAATTTTGTGGGCTTGAAAGGGGCTGAACTACCATTAAAAAAAGCTTCTTTATCCATTCTTATCAAATGTTAACTTTGCTAAATCTGATTTTTTAAAATCAGATTTCAGATTTAATATATTTCCAAACGCATTGTACACTTGTCATAATTTAATATCACATCTACTTAGGTCTTGAAATATATTATTTTATGGCTTTTTAATTCTGTCTGCATCAGTGAACCATGAAAATGGATCACAGGTAAATCCTGAACTGGCACTCTGCCAGGTTTATGCTTAGATGTTAAAGATTTTTTTTTTTTTTTTTTTGTATTTTAAGTACAGAAAGTCTTTTTAAATTGTTGGAGAAAGTAAATAGCTTAAAGGAAATAGGTTTCCTATTCTTCCTTGCTTTTTAAATGTATAAGTAAAATGCAATTGTTTCTTTAGCATGATGAACAAATGCTCAATTAGGAAGTGTAGTTAATAGGGAAATGCTTCTGCCCAAACTGAATTAAAAACATTATATTTACTTGAATAGTACACACAGATTTATCCCCAAAAAATAAGCCCCCTGTCTCTCAAAAATTGGGATATACTTTGTGCATGGAAATTGATTTTCTGCCCAGAATAGAACCACCCCACTTTACTTCCCGCTCCATCCAGCTGCAGCAAATGCATTTCTATTTAGGTGGCATGTCTCTGAGGGATTCAATTGACTTAATAGCTCACTGTCCTTCACTCCACAGGTGTTAATGTTTGTAGTTCCTTTTTAATGGTCTTAATGCTTTGTTAATCAAGTTACCATTCTCTGGTCAATTGTGTTCCTTGCTAGGTGTTCCTGGCATATCTGCTCCTATTTCTCATATCTAGAGTCTCTTTCAGCTCTTTTCAAAATCATAAATCCATTCATGGAGACGCAGTTCTCAGCAGCAGTTATGATTTCAGCTTCTGGTTAAGTAAGAATGGAAGGATTACAATTAGGTTCTGTCCCTGTTCTGTGCAGTCTTAAATATTTTTTGTTAATCCTGTTTCCCCCAAAATAAGATGAGTGTCTTATAGGGGGTATGTAATGTACAAGAAAATAGAATATATAGACATTTTCCACTTCTAATTTATGTGGCATAGATTATGAATTTCATCACTTAGAGATTAAGATACCACTTCCTGCAAGTTCTCTGTCCTCAACCATAGACTACAATGAATCTCCTCAAGTCCAGTCACAGCAAGTCAAAAAGTTGAATTGTACTTCATAGAAGTCTAAAACTAGCAATGCATATTGATAGCAATCTTCTGCTAAAACCTCATTGCATCAGATAGCAGGCTTTAGCTCTACATCTCTCTCTCTTAAATGATATGGTTGCTAATCAATGTAGGAGATGAAACACAGATTTCTCAATAGTGGAAACAGCACTGTATTAACATTTGCTTTTTATTTCTTTTCAGAGCTAGAGAGCCTCTAAATGTCTGCTCTTCAATAAAGTGTGGAATTTTCCACATGCTGTTAATACTCTATTACTAGTACCACCCACTAGGCATTTGTGTGCGTGTATATTTCTGTATGTGTGTTACCCAGTCTATTTAGGCACTCTGAAAAGTGAGAAACAAATCAGTAAAACTTCATGGTGCTTTATTTATATTCTGTCCACCATATCATATTACTTTCAAAATAGAATCATACCACTGTGGACTTAGCACAGTTGAAACTGGTCTCTTAGAGACCAGAATACGAAACTTGATCAAAAGAAGTTAAGGTAACGAGAATGTGCAGAAAAGAGAGAGCACATCAATGTACATTGTTTCTTGGCTTAATCCTCAACCCTTTGACCACGATTTAAAATTCAAAAAATGAGGCACAAGAAACAAAACATTTTCTGCTTAATTAAATCAAATGTTCCGTCTACTTTAATGAAACTTAATTCTCAACTGAACCACAGTTTTTGCTACCTGAAAAAGGCCCTAACCTAAAACCCATAAGCAAAAGTTGAAATGCCCATGTGTACATCCCACTTCACCAAAAGGAATTAGGCAATCTGCTAAATTGCCTAAACTCTTCTCAAATTCAATTGTAGAGATGCTTACATTTAAAGCAAAAAGTCAAGGAGATTGAATCTCTATTATCTCTTTCTCTGATGAACTTCTTTCAGGCAGTCAGTGCATTTTACCTTCCTCATGTCACTGCAGTATCTTCAGTAAAAAAAAAAAA
>JAGPOW010003316.1:75740576-75777387 GCA_030014935.1 Caiman crocodilus
AAAAAAAAAAAATTAGATGAGAGAGAAACAATATTGAATGCTGACTAGGGCAATCACCTGCAGCCTCCAAAAAAAAGAGAAGCAAAAATCTTGATTAGGCACATTTCTGTCTCAATAATTAACAGAACTATACAAGAATAACACCTATATCTCCATGACCCTTTAATTTTCTATTTGCAAATATTTACACAGAAGCTCTTGTTAATGTAAATGTTTGGGCAATGGCTATTTCAGGATCCCAGTCAGAGAATAAAAATTACCCTGTGAATTACATGCACCTCAAAGAATAAATAAAAGAAGCCAACAGCTTGCATATAATCTATAGACTGGATAATTAATATTCAGCCTATCTGGCTAATAATGATCAATAACAGATACATTCACAAAAGTCCAGATTGTTCAGCACACAGAAAACTAAGTAAAATGAAATATTCAAATCAGCTTTTAGTTCCTGTCAGTGGCCAGGTACAAACAGACATTACACTTTTACTGGTATAAGCAATTAGAAACTGGTCTATACCCATAACAAAACAGAACTTCAGCACACACAGACCTGTTTAAAAATGGCAGAACCTGCTCTAAGAGTTGCTTCCCTGCACCAAAGAACAAATGCGTCTTCTGTTCACTACCAATCTAAACTATGGCACTTACAGAAAATCATGTAACTTGATTCCACCTCAAGCTTTTTGAATGTCTGCACCTAGCCAATTAGAGGAAAACAGCTTTCAGCTTTCCTTTTTCAATGGGTTCTACATGTATAGGCAGTGAGTGAGAAACAGTAACTCCTCTCCATATTGTTGCTGCCTCTCAGTCCTGCAGGTAATTACATCATAAATTAACACTGAGCTTGCTGATTCTTAAAAGGCACATCTACATGTACAATTAATGCACATCTAAAAGTACATTAAAGTACTGTAGGGTCCATGTCTAAATCCTCACATGGCAGGGAGACAGCTGCTCCTGTAGCTGGCACAACTCCCCCCATGTTGGGGCTTAGCCAGGCAGCAGTGGGCCCCTTGAATGTCAGCATCTACATGTGTGCTACCGTGCAATAGCTAATGCACTGTTAATCTAGATTCTAGTGACTGTATTGGTTGGTACTAGCAAATGGTGCATTAGCCTAATTTACTGTTCAATAAGTTCTGCACACAGGTATGTAGATAGTGATGTTTTACTGAACAGTAGACTAGTCTAATGCACTGTAAAGAATTTTATGTAAACCCAAAATGTCCTAAAGGGCTTTAGTATCAGTAGTACCTTGAGGGCAGATCCTGTGATTATATCTAGACAGACACAAGACATTAGGCCTGTGTGAATAGGGAAGTATTCAATTTCAATTCAGATTCGGCCAGTTTAGAGGACGGTGATTTGGTTTGGCGATTCAAAAAAAAAAAAAACTATCTCCATTCAATTTGGCCAAATCAGAATTGGAGATTTGGTGCTAATTCGGTGCTGATTCAGATATTCAGATTGGTGGGAGAGAGGTAGGTACAGCCGAGTGGTTGCAGGTTCTCTTGCAGCTCCTCCAGCTGTGCCTTCCTCTCCCTGGGTGGAAGGAGCCATAGGAGAAACCCCTATGGTTGCCCTGCCTGACCTCATCCCCTACCCAGGGCCCAAGCCTTGTCCCAGCACCTAAAAAAAGAAATAAAGAAAAAAGCCCCACACTCACCAGCTGTAGCAGGGGATGTGGGGACTCTGAGGCCTCCTGGCAGAGCCCCCACTATGCAGCCACCACTCCCTGATTGAGACCGAAGCTTCGCACAGCCCTACAAAACACCGCATAAGTCCAGAGCCCGAAAAGTTAATTCAGATAAAGACCCCTGTATAGGTAAAAAATGGCCCCCACCAGCCATGAAAGACCACACACACACAATTAAACTTAATTTCTGGAAGGATTATGAGACAAGGCAAAATTGTGTTAAGACAAAACAGTGAGAACTACAGAGGCACTGAGAACTCCAATGGCTTCTATCTGGGGCATGGAGTTTTTGCTATGTGAGGAATGACATGGCTTCTGGAATATTTAACAGGAACTGAGGTCATTGGCTAGCCAAGCAATGTGCAGTCCTCACTCAAATACCATCAGTATTATTGCTGTGTGAATTAAGGGCACAGCATCCATTCTGCTAAATTGCCTAAATAGTCCCTCTTCTACTTTCACAAACTTCTAAGAGTTTAACTTTGTTTATGGTTACAGCAAAAATAATAAAGTATTTATGGACAATTTAAATGTAATATAAATAATATATGTTGCTGAAAAAAGTAAAATGAATCCTTCTCTCAGGATCAAAGTCAATCCTGATATGAAAATGTGCAGTGATTTAAAGCAAAAGGGAAAGAGAAAAACTCTGAGGAATTTCAAAGAAGCAGAATGATAGCTTAAGGGAGTGGAAGAAAAATCTTCTAGACCATAAGAGGTTACAAAGGATAGTAGTGTTGCAACCATTTACTTATAACTGTTCTTATGATTATAGAGGGCAACATCACTATCTTCAAAGAGCAAAAGAAATACTTGGTAGAGAGCTACCTCTCTTCTGATCCACTGGTTATCAATATTCTACAATTCTCTTAAAGCCCCAGATTGCATCTGGCCAATGAGGTCTTTGTCAAAACTATAAAGTTTTGATGGCATTGGTATGCCAGTCAAAAGGATAAATAATTTAACCCCTTACCCAGAGTTATACTGACAAATGCACATAGATGCAATTACACTAACAAAATTGCCGTCTTGCCGGTATAGTTTTTTTTGCTGCAGGAAGGCAGAAAGACAATATGTGCTGGAATAATATGCCAGCTGGAGCACAGTGCTACTAGTATAAATACTATGCATGGTAGAAAGCTTTATGGGTGTAGTACATTGTTACACCTAATGTAGACCAGGTCTCAGATGTTACACAGAACCCAATGGGGGAACAAGAATAATTCCCCTTGACTAACATTGTGCCTGCAGACATATATTAGCAATTATAACACAGATTACTGTGATGCTCTTCGGGTGGAATTTTCTTCCTATTTGTGTGCCTAAAATGGCAGTTTAGTTGAGTAGGTGGTATCTTTGGCCCTTATATGCAAATAGAGATTCTGTTTCCCCTGCAGTGTGGGCATACAAGTGTGCTCAAATAGACTGAGCGTATGCAGTGGTTGAGAATGCATGTACACTCATTCTAGCTGAACACCTGAGTCTCAATCGGGGTGGGCAAACTATTACCCATAAGCCAATCCAAGCTCCAGCCCTGGCTCACGCTCTAGCCAGTATACAGAGCTGTCTGGTGGAGCTGCTCCCAGTAGAGATGCAGCCACCAGGGTATTGCTTTTTTTTCCCCACGTATCACCACCTTTGCAGTTACAAAGGTAGTGATAGGACAGAGGCTACACTGTATAAGTGTGGTGGATTCACCAATGAAGCCCAGCTCAAATGGGCTAAAAAATCTTCATTTTGATTGGTGGATGAGCTTCACCAATCAGGTAAGGGCAGGGCTAGCCCCACCCCTTACATGGAGTGGGGGGACCAAAGGCCTCCCAGACCTGTTTGTAGCCTGCGTTCTGCAGGCAAACCTTTGGACGCGAAGCCTCTGGAATGAATAAAAAAAAAGCTACATTGCCCACCATGTGGCAGATCTACTGGGGGGACAAAGAAGCAGGCAGGACTAAGAACAGCTGGGGAGAGCTACCTAACGGATGGAAGCAGTAGCCCAGGAGAGCCCTGGAAGAATCCCTTGGTGGGACTGGAGCAGCAAGCGGCTTTGGCTACAGCCACAGCGGTGCACAGAGCGGTGCAAGGGGCAGACCCTGGGAACTGGAGGAGGCAGCTCTGATCCCTGAACACTTTGTGCACAGAGTGGTGCATGGGACCACTAGATTCTAGGAACCACACTGGACAGCTTGAGTCTGCTACCCTCAGCATGTGGCTGAGGACTCAGTGCACACAGCAGTGCACAGCATCCTAAACCTTGGGAACAGTGCCAAGCTGCTTGGGTTTGCTACCCCTCCCTGGCATGAGGCTGGGCAGTACCAACGTGGCATGGCAGAGGTCCCATGGAGCCTGGGTTTTGGGACCTGCATGAGGTGGCCCGAGCCCCAATGAAGGGCTAGAATGTGGAGACTGGGTTTCAGAACCCACATGAGATGGCCCAAGCCCCAATGAAGGGCATAGGGCAGGGCCCTGGTTGTCCCCAACAAGACACCCTGTGGCCCTGGGAGCCCCTCTCAGTCTGCTTTCCTGGATTCATAGGTACCTGGGGAATGGGTACCCACAGGAGGAGGAAGCCCTGAGATGGGGGGAGGCCCATCTGGAGCTGAGGAGATACTGGGACCCTCTTCCTACTCCCCACTATGAGCAGTGCCAGGGCTTGACACCCTAGGGGAATGTCCAGTGATCTCAGCCATGTGAGTACCTGAAAGGGGTTCAGGGGATGGAAGGAGGGATGAGACTGGCATTTCATATTTTGTAAACAGTTATACATATATACATATATTGTTATCCTTTAATGTGACCTGGGTTTCGTCATCTATTTGAGGTTTATCTGTATCTACTTATTGTTTCTGCTTTTGCCTGAACTTACCTGTTGATACCTATTGTTCTTCTGCCTTTGTTGTACTTGCCTGTTGCAGACAGCTGCTTACCTGCATAGGAACCCTTGCCCTTTGAGGTGGAAGACCCCTGAGGCCTTTGATTGTAGAGCATAACAGTACTTAGTGATTTCAATATTGTATACATTTACCCTTTTTCTCTCACAAGTTTGTAAATATTGTTACCGGTATATTAAAAAACCTGTATATAGTTAAACAGTGGGGTCTTAGCCTGACTCTATAGGGAACTGAGGGAAAACTATGTCTGGTTGACAGTTCCCTCCCACAACACCTCTGCCTGATGACAACCCCCTTCGATTTGGAGAAGTGGGAGGGTGGGGTACATACATTGTGCACACCCAAGCTACATAAGACTAAGACCTAGGACATCTGGGGCACTACTAAATGAAAGATAAAAACTTCTGAATGCCACCTAGAAGGTAATTATCCATCAGAACAGATAGTTTACAGCTCTATTGGCCACATGTAGTTGTGATGTATTGACTGGTTCATCTCCTTCCTTGTCACCTGTGTAAGCTGAGCAACAGGGACTCGGGTGATAACGACAATTTGAAGCATGCAGGCGGAGCAGCAGCATAGTGAATAGTGCTCATACAAATTCAGTGCCACAGAATCCATGAGAGAAAATCAGTTGGCTCTGATACTATAGGGCATCCTAGAGGAAGAAACAGGCGACCACTTGCCAACTTTCACATACCCAACCAGCCAGCTCAGGAGTGAGATTTACTCTTCCTCTGCACACACCTTCCCTGATAGGCAAAATAGCTTAGCTGTGTCTGCAAGTGAATGCTCCCTAAAGAAGTCATCCATGTGTTCTTTTGAATCATAGCATAATTTTTCCACAATTTTCAATCTTTCCATAATTGCTTGTGCTTTGGCTGGACTAGGAGACAGTAAGAAAAGCGTACACCAAGAAAGGGTTAGAAGGCAAAAAAAAAAAAAAAAAAGATATATTTTAAAGGACATAATGAAACAATACATACAAAACACAGGGAAGGTAGGAAAGAAGAACGAAGTGGTGGGGGTGGTCCAGGGAGAAGGGAGAGAAAGCAGAAAAAAGGAAAAATTGGAAGAAGCATCATCCTAGCAACTGACTAGCCCATTATCATGAGCAACAGTGTTGAGTCAAAGTAAACAGTCACTTTACAGAATGTCAACTATAGTAGAGCGACTTTAAAGCAGGGATACGAAAGTATATTAAAAAAACCACACAGGAAAAATACAAGCATTTTCTGCTTTTCTATGAAGCCTAGGATTTGCACCTTCCCTGATTTTCTTATGGGTAATCTTCTATAGAGACTATCTCTTTGCAAGACTTTGCAGTGATTTAGTACATAAGTAGAGACAGGAATTATATCACCAAACTCATTTGCTCATAAGCCTTAAATCAAGTCTCAGTCCATATTGTAAGAAGTAGGTAATATGGAATAAAATGATTCCTCCAAGGAGACTAAGAAAGAGTACTCATTAGATGAAATCAATCTTTAATCTCTCCATCACTAGAAGTATTTTTCTATAATTTAATTGTAGATTTTTCAGACTGAAATAGTGTTCAGATCCAGCTACCATTCAAACAACCTACATATTCTCCTCACTTGTACTATTACATCCACTGCTGACTGTTAAAGTACAATATTACAGGAAGCAGATTATAACACATAAAACATCAAATTTAGTGCTTTTCTAAATTGTAATCTCCAGTAATTTCCATGACAACAAATTTATAGTAGTGTCTACACTGTTTGTAGCAACTTCTTTAATGGAAAGACTGTGGTTGCATCATTATAAAAAGATACTGTTTTCCTTTTAAAGTGTGATGTGTGCAGTGATAGAAGAAGGCATTTTTCACACCTTCCTCGATTGCCCCCAGCTGCAGTAACTTTGACACCCTTGGAGAGCTGCTGCGGACAGTGGGCCAGGACTTCTCAGGGGACACCTACATCTACTCCTTCCTGTACCGGGCGACTGAGTGGGCCGCAGTCATCCTGGCCAACTTTCTGGTGGGCCAGGTCAAGATGGCCATCCTGAAGAGGAGTCAGCGAAACCAGCTCACCAGGACAGGGATGGACAACACCCTGCAGCTCTTCCGCCTGCTAGTGCAGGCCTACATCCAGCACATCCAGTGAGCCGAGACCTCACGCTTTGTTCATGAGGGCCGACCCCTAATGCCCTGAGGCCTCTCTGGGTGTCTCCACTGGCAGAATTGTATATATGTATATATGCAAATACTCCTTTTGTTCTTTGTGTTTTTGTTTTTTGTCTAGTGTGTACAGGCAGACCTTGAAGGCCATGAGCCCAGGCGTTGTCCATGAGGCCGAGATCTTCGAGCCAACCTGAACATAATCTATACTGGCCCCAATTTGTCACCCTCCCTGGACTAAATGCTTCTTAACAGTTGAAAGTCAAGGAAAGTGGAGCTGCAATCCATACCATTTTTTTATGAAACCTTATTCCATTCAAATATTAGTTAGATATCTAAGTGAAATCCTAATCTAACCTACGTCACTCTGAAAAGTCATGCAAAAGATTATTTTTCACATTTTTAAAGCTTAAAATTAAGGCATATTACAAAAGTAGATGGATTATTTGTTTTATTTTTCAGGAAGTCAAGCAAGAGTCAATAGGATCACACATAGATTCTAAAACTCACTTTGATGCCTAAGGCCCCTGGCACACATTACAATTAAGGTATAATTAAATTATTAATCACACCATAAATAATAATGTGTTACATGTGCAGCTGATTTATCACACTATAAAGTAGCAAACCGATCACAAAGATATTCTACAAAATGCGCAGAACATCTTTGTGGCTTTTGCGTGTTCTGTCAAAAATTGTCAGCACTGATATATGCATTCAATCAGCTAATTGTCAGCATCAGTATCCAGACCAGGGACATCAAAATATGCACACTGATATCCTAGGATCAGGCAGATACCTCCAATACCCCAGCATCATAAAGTGCCTTGCCCTGCAACACCCACATGAAAACCAGGAAAGGTTGCTAGGCACAAAGTTCCCAGAAGAAGAGCCAGGTGGAAGTAGTTCTGATCACCAGCTCCAGTGCTGTAATTGGTTAGTCCATGGTACTTATGCAACAGTACAGCAGAGCCATGTTGAGGTTATGAGTTCAAGACTAACCTAGAACACTGCTCCTTTAACTGATCAAGGATTGTTGTAGGCTAGACATAAGGAAAAACTGCTTTACAAATCAAGGGCCAAAACTTTGGAACATAGCCCCCACAAAGTGATACAGTCATCCACCTTGTTGATCTTCAAAAGGCATCTTGATGCCCACCTTGCTGGGGTCATCTGATCCCAGCAGTTTTTCCTGCCCAAGTGCAGTAGGGATGGAGCCAATGATCTGCAAGGTCTCTTCCAGCCCCTAACAACTATGAGGGAGCTCCCCATCACCTTTCTCTTGGAAACCTTGCAAGCCTCCTCCCTGACAGCCCATTTTTGGTATTGAAAGTAGGCCACTTTGCACTTGGGATGAAGGGCCGACATAAGCCTAAGAAAACTGCCTCTGAGAAAAATAATTCTAAAGAAAGAACCAGGGATATCAATTAACAACATTATTATAAGCTATATTATAACTAAATAAGAAAAAATGCAATGAGAATTTTACTATCAGAAATATTCTTCATTAGCTATCTGATCAATAGCATGTAGTTAAAACAGCACTAAGCATTGATGCACAATATTTTATGTAACTGCTACTGTGGTAAAGGACCTGATTAGAAAGTGATAGCCACAAGATCCATGGCTCCATTAGTTTAGCACTATGTTCTATAGGCATGAATCAATTTGTTTTGAAGTCAGTAGAAGCCTATTGACCGATTTCAGGGGTAGTTAGATGAGATGCTTTGTATTTACAAACAAATAAATCAGAATACTAAACATGCCATAAAGTTAGGTAGTCACTGAAAGTGTCAAAAGAACAAAAATCACCTTTAAGCAACAGCAAAGCACTATATACATAAAAATAACATAAAAGACACCGCATATTTTATACTGTATAAATAAATCTTGCGTATTCTGATTTTCAGAGGTGTGAAACACTAAAACCATTGTTCATGTCAGCTGTAGTTTTGGCTGCTGAACACCTCTCAAAATCAGCATCACACTTTGTAGACCTCCCTCCATTCTTGCTTTAGTGATTCCATAAATCATGAGCATCGTAAGAAATTCACTTTCCTCTTACTATGCACATTGTCTTCTTTTGGGTCTCTGTTGACAGCTGCTCCCTCATCTCCCAGATATATAGTACATAGCCATTGGGCTGCCTCAGTCAGTAGACCCTTACAAAGAAGTATTGTTTCAGGCTATGTGATACTACATCATTTATAATAGTATCATGCTATTCTTTGAAACCATGAAGCTATGAACTAATTTTTTTAAATGCAGGCACATTCTGAAATTACTTCAGAAGCTATTGCCTAGACAGTTTTATATTGCTTAGGCCCCATCTATTTATTACACTTACAACATGATTAACCAGTTAGTCACACCTTAAGGGGTCACCCAGCCACACATTCAACCAATTAATGATATGTTAAAAAGGAGGAATAAATTGCAAAGTTGTTTCAAAAAATGTGTAATAAATTTGTATCTGCTTCCTATCATGCCATCAGTTGAACATGTGGCCAGGGGCCCCATGTGACTGGCATTTGCATCAGCTGATCAGAGCTCCCAGTTGAGAGGGCTCCCAGTTGAGCTGACTCTGGCTCCCAGCTTTCCCTTCTTCCCCATGGCTAGGAACCCCATCAGCTGATGAAGGTACATGCAATGCCTTCACCTCTGGGAGACTGCATCAGCTACAGTTCCCCAGCCATAGGGATCTGTGGAGTGCCCCTGGGGCTAGGAGATCACATCAGCTGCAGTCTTCTATCCACAGGGATGCCTAGTTATTCCCCATGGCTGTGAGCCCTGTCACCTGAGGAGACTCCCAGCCACAGGAGTTTTTATTTGCTGGTGCAGGAGGAGCCTGAGATTGTGATCCTGGAGTTCTGCTGCACTAACATAGCACAATAGGATCTAACTTGCAATCCTACAGTAGAACTCCCTGCCATGCACATGTGGCATAACAACAAATGTGATTGTGTGGGTGGTGCATCAGAATTTATTTCAATTTTACTCGCACATCTAGAGGGGCCTTTAAACCTTAATCTGCTCCTACGTGAAATGTAGCTATGAACAGTGAGCAGATATTTTGGGATGGGTGGCAAACTTTGGGGTTTTTTTAAATAAATATTATTGAAAATATAACCATAATAGGAAATATATGAAAATCTAGGAACAACAGTATCTGGTACAGCAATTAGTAATACCATTAGTCCTGCAGGGAATACAGAATATCCCAAACTGTGGCAGATGTAAAAAAACAAAAACAACCACCCTTTCTCTTTTTGCAAATAAATTTGCATGAAAATCCTTCCACTTGGAATTCATTTGGGATTAAGATGGATTATTATTATTGTTGTTGTTGTTGCTACTGCTTTTCTGTATATTTGAAACAGTTGTTCAGGTCACCTTTAGAATAATAAACACTGTTATACTTCAAATCTTGCCAGTGCCCGGTAAAACCTAAATTAATAAATGGAGTAGGTAAGAATGTCCAATCCCACAACAGACTATGACACCATAAAAGTTCTTAGTACTGAAGGAGAGGCACTTTTGAAGTCAACAATAAGATTTGTGGATGAGCTTATTTTTTTTTAAGAAAATACTCAGCATATTTTTTAGCTACTTTGACAAATCAGAGACCTCTTTTTATATTTCATATTCTCCCTAAAAGGAAGCCTTAAAGATGCCTAAAAATTGGTCTTCTTGAGTTTGAAAGATTATGTGATATCAGAAGAAACAGTGGAAAAATTAACAGGAATAAATTTGAATAACTGAGAAAGGAAGGGATTATTTGAACTGTACTGACTTTAATGTGACTAAGAAACATTTTGAATAAAGGGCATCTTTACTGAAGAGTCAACGTCCCTTTACCTGTTAGTGGGTTATTAGACTTCAAACTAAAGTGCTCCAGAATTCCCAAACAATCCTTTAACAAAGTTTGAGAAGTTTATGACAAGACATTACAGTTTTCTAAGGTTTTAGAATCAAGACGCAGGGAACATTATATTTAAGAGAAGGTCTCATATTAGGATGCAAAAGCCAAGTTATTTCTGGTAATTCTCCTTGAAAATATGATCAAGTGTATACAGCTGTAAAGGTTTAAAACATATACCATTTACATTTTCTTCACTTGCAGAAATACTCAACATCCATATGCCATCCCAAGATGAAAACATTGAAGGTTTTTTATAAAACCATTTTTCTAAAAGTACTCTGAGGTAATTCAGAATCAGTTTCACTGAAATAACCAACTTGCAGCACACAGGAGAGCAATTTATTGTAAAAAATACATAGAAAATTGCTTATGAATTTACAGATTCACCCATCTCTTTGTGATTAACCAACTGCCTAAAAGGAAGAACTACTTTTGCTGCACATCTTTCATTATTACTTGAATTGATTCACCTTTTGCAATATAGATTTTTTTAACACTTTAAATATCAGGGAACTATAGCTTCAATCTCCCTCACATAAATCAATGTATTTTGAAATAGGTGGAAAGGAAAGAAATGGATTTTGGAAAGGAGCAGGCTCAACGTTTCTTAAAGGAGCAGATGAAAGCATAGAGTATCTCAGGTATTTCAGCATACTTCTATAAACCTGAGATACTCAGATTTATAGAACATATAAAAGAGACATCAGTAAGTCCCCCTTGCCCCCTGCCCCCCCAAAATTAAGTTTATATTTGTAGTAAACAGCAACAAACAGTCTTTTCTCACCAGGATTTATAGTGTGACTTTTTTTAATTCTTAAGGTCTCAGAAGATACAGCAGATTCAGAAACAAATAATTCAAGTATACATGTATGCCACTGCATCCATTGCACAGTGCAGCAGGATGAAAAGTCCTGGCATTGGTGTCTGCAGTGGGAAACAGCAAAACTAAATACATGTAATATGTTGCATTACCCTTTCCACAGCTAAAAATGGATGCATAGACCTGCACAAAAGAAGCAATTTGAAGTGCACAAGCTGCAAACTTCTTTGATTCTACAAAGCCCATAAGCAAAGTTAGATATTCTTAAGTGCCACCTACTGGCATATTTACTTATTGCAAAATTACATTTGTAAGGGAATAGGGCAGGAAAAGGAGTCCTATGAATCACTTGTAATTCACTTACCTCTATTTAATAAACCCCCTCATCAGAAACTGCTGTCAGTGTTAACATAATAAAGGTTTTTATAACAATGGCTTTTAGTACGAGTCTCAATAAATTTGGGTTGTTTTTCCATTAGAGATCAGGCACCTGGAATTGTGAGATGCTAAGCTTTAATTAAAAAAGGAAAGATAAGGTTCTAGCAGAAGGAAAGTTATGAAGTATGACCCAAACCCTAACAAATATAAAATAATTTCAAATTTATCATTTACAAGAAAAATCTCATGATTTTTAAGCAAACCCTGGGGAATTAATGCTTTTCTAGTTCTTTTGGCTGGTAATTCTGTGTCATATAGCACAGATTAGGAATATAATACATATTATACAGGAACAATTGGATTTGGAATCAGGGCCAGAGTCCAAGACACAGCAGCTACCTGATCCACCCTCCATTTTGTATGCGAATACACAGACTGGCCTTTTTCTTCATGCTAACTGGCAGGAGGGGTCAACTTATATTCAAGTAAATCTGGTAGCTTCTCTAGAGTGTTTCAAGAACATTAACTCTCTTTACCATGTGGCCATGAGGTAAGGAAGGAAAGTGAAGTTACCCATTTTGCACATGAGAACTGAAGCAGAGAGGGCAAGATATGTAAAGTGGGACTAATCTGGGTCTAAGGGTTTTATTACATGGTAATTTGGGGTGGCTCCTGGAGCTCTTAACACCTTGAGTTTCTAAACATTAACACCTAAAACTAGTTTGAAGTGCTCTTTACTTGGCTCAAAGTTATGCCATTCCATGACAGGATTATCTCTGATTCAGGTTACCCAGCTTGTGTTACATGAAGGTTAGACTTTAGTGTAGGCTACACCTTAGTGTAAATATCCCACTATCCCCTTCTCCCTCTGGTCTGAATTGGGCTCCCTGCCCTCCCCCCCACCCAACACCCCAGAGCCCCACTTACTGCCCACCCTCCCTACCACGCTTCCCTATGACTGCCTGCACTGGCTTTCCCAGAGGAGCAGTCAGGGAAGGGTTAATGTGCCTGTCTGGCCACAATCTTTGTCCTTTCTACCGCCTGGGCTGGTCTCATCTGGAAGAACAGCAGCACAGCAGAGGTGGCTGAACTGGCAGGTTAATCCTTCCCTGTCTCCTCCCAGAGTAGACAGTGGGGGTAACCACAAGTCAATGGGGGAAGATGGACATAGAAGGCAGATGGAGGAGCCCCAGCGGGAAGGAGAGAAGTTGGGAATGGGAGAGTGAGCAGATCCTTGATTTTCAGTCCTCCAAGCCTCTGTTTGCTGGAAGTGTGATTGTTCTAAATTTTAGCTGCCACTAACATCAACCAACATTGGTGCAGCTCACACTGCAAGATGCAATGAGTCCCTAAAACTAGATTCTTTTGAGTACTTAATATTATGTAATGTTGTGTTTGTTCAAGGCATAGTTTTCATTGACTTCATCGATGGAAGTTCAGCACTTCTGAAAGTCCAGATCCTAGGATCTTCTTTTAGAGACCCAGAAATATGAAGAAAATGAAGTACTAACTATGCATGAAAAATCTAGTTCAAGAGAATGCCAGCATGTGTAATACAGTCCCTGAAGAAAAGGCATAGCCAGATGCTTTGAATACTAGACTAGGACCCTAGAATAATGGGTTCTATTCCTGGTTTGTCTGCTAGGTGAACACTGGCAAATTAATTCACCTTGAGTGTGTGCATTTCGTGTGGCACTAGTTTACTCGCAAGTAAATTACTTGCGAGTAAACAGTCCCCAGCAAGCGTCTACATGTGCAGAGAAGCAGGAGTACATATGTTGCCAATCTTCTCACACTTCCTGGGGCTCTGCAATGGGCTCTTGCTGCTAATTGAGGAAGCTCCAGGCTCCAGCTGCAGCAGCTAGCATCTGGCAGCCCTGCACTCTGCTCTCTGGCCAGCCCCTTCTCTGGCCATAAGCAGCATGTGCAGCATAGGTACAGCATGCAGAAGTGCTCTCCTGACAGCCTTTGCCTTCCCATGCTATGGCTGCTCCAGCTTCTACCCCAAACCCACATTTTTATGTGATTTATATTAAACACCACTTACAGAGCTATAGCTATATCTATAATCGAGAGAGAGAGAGAGAGAGAGAGATCTATAATCTATTTATCTGTGTGTAGTGGTGTTTCATTTTAATCATGGCAAAATGTGGATTCAGGGTTACTTTTTATAACTGAAAACTGGGGATTTTTTTTTTTAAATCAGAGAAAACCAGGATTGCTGGTGATGACCAGCACCTGGGGGAGGGGGAGGTGGAGCTGGCCCTGGCAGCCAGAAGCTGCCTTCAGCTGGGCCTGGCTGGAACCTGAAGCAGCCCATAGCACCCTGCAGGCTTGGACAGTATAAGCCTGGCAACTGCGCAGAAGCACAGTGCCCGGCAGTGGCACCAGAGTGCAGGCAAGCTAGGGCAGCTGGCCTCTGGCCTGCTCAGGGTGACACACAGGCCTGGGGTTGCTTCAGGCTTCCTGCTGGTGTGCCTCAGGGCTTCGAGTGCCTGTAGGCTTTTAAAGGCCTAAGGCAGGGGCTGCCATACAGGTAACCCAGCTCTGGGGCAGGAGAGGCTCCCAGCCTAGAGCCTAGTCTCAGGCTTGCCTCCTAATGGCAGGGCTGACTCAGGAGCAAACTTGGTTCTGTGTCACATCTACATGTGTATAACTGTGCAGTAACTAGTCATGAGCAAATTTGCTACCTGCATTTGCAGGTAATACATTAAGTATTTTTGCTGCATAGTCAACATTTGTGCATGTAGACTTGCGTGCTTACTATGCAGTAAACTATGCTGCTGTGCAGTTAAGCATTTCATGTAGACAAGCTCCTTTTGTTTTAAAGCCTGCCTTTGTAAAATAGTTCAATTGCCAAGCCTGAAGTTCCATCCCCTTTTCATACCCTCTGCTTCTCAAGTTCCAGAACTCCTTTTGCAATGCTATCATTCCCATTTACTGTTTTGTGAAACAAATCTATACATTCCGGTGGGCAGTTGCATATATATACCACAACTAGAGGTACGCATATATATAGCACAACAGAGATGCCACAGTTTCCCTGAGGTTTCAACTGTCATTCCCTATACACTCAAAGTTCTCTGAGAGAAAGGTAAGACAAGCCATGTACTTCCATCTTCTACAGCAGCCCTGAATTCAGTATCCTCTGGGGGAAGGAGGCAGCAGATATGTCATGGCATATTTTATGTAACTGCTACTGTGGTAAAGGACCTGACTGAAAAGTGAGGAGGCAGGAGAAGGCAACGGATATGTCAGGGGTGGGCAAAATTTGGATCGCGGGCTGAAGCCATTCTATCCAGCCTGTGGGGCCCCTAAAAATTTAGAAAATTAATATTTATCTCTTTATGGTTCCTGTCAAAAATGACATGAAGCTGGGCAGCCCAGAGGCAGCAGTAACAAACACTGCCCAGCATGGCAAGGGAGTGGGAGGGGAGCGGCAACTGCTGCTGCCACAGTGCAGCCCTAACAGGTAAGCCTGGAGCCAGCACGGGGCCCAAGCTGGCCATAGGGGCAGGTTACAAGCTGGTGCCAAGCACAGGAAAAGTGGCCCCTCACCCACCCTGTGGCCAGTGTCCCATACTGCAGCTGCTCAAAGCCCCACATGGGTGGCAAGCAGCTGCAGCAGGGAGCACCAGCCACAGGGTGGGGGAGGGGCCACTCTTCCCCACACTCAGCATCAGCTTATTCCCTGCTGTGGAGCAGGGGTTCGGGGCTGCACGCTGCCCCCCACCTGTGCTATGGGGTGGGGGGCACTGGAAGTGAGTGGGTGCATGGGGCCCACACCAGTGTCCTGGGGCTAGTGCTGATGGGGCCCAGAGCAGTGGCAGGAGTACAGGGTCCCACCCAGCAGGGGCTCTATGGAGCCAGGCCAGCTCCCCCCTCTCCCTGCTGGTGCAGCTCAACCTGGCTTCACAGACCCCTGCCAGCCTGCGCCCCTCTCTGGGCCCCATCGGTGCTGGCCCTGGGACATTGGTCCCAAGACATTGGGGCACCGGTCCCAAGATGGTGACCAGGGGACGGGAGACCTGTCAAGAGGTGGGGCAACCCATGTGGCCCTTGACAGCTTGCAAAAACTGGATAAGTGACCCTCCGCCCAAAATAACTGCCTGTCCCTGAAATATGTCATGATTTATTTTATGTAACACTACATGTTTTATGTCTACATTACATTTGTGGGGTTCTGAACAGAATTTCCTTCTTTTATATCTTTATGTCTATTTCTATTCTAAAGAAAGTTAGATGATACAAGACAGATGCAATACGCTGTCTATATTAGCACTCTAAGGGCACATCTAGATGTGTGGACATTTGGTTCCATAGGGACAAGCAGCAATGGCACACCTTGTGCTGCAACTACTTGTCCCCAGGGAACACTTGTGCCATATGCTTTTGTGCACAGCAGGCTGCCCCAGGTATGTTTGGGGAGGCTGGGGCCAGCACTGCGGCTGCAACTGAGGCAATTCTTCTGTGTAGAGAGTCCCTGGCAGCTGCAGCACAGCTCTGTGCAGCCCAGCTCCACTTTTCAGTAGTGTGCACCGCTCAAGCATGCACTGGGGGAATTTTTTTCCTTCAATTTTTTGTCCAAAAAAAAAACAAAAACAAAAAAAAACAACCACCCCATGGGGGGGGGGGAAAACAGCACAGTGCATGCTTGGGCAGTGCACATTGCAACATAGAGAACATCGAACTGTGTGGCAGGAATATGTTTGCAGCACCATGTACTGCACAACCCCACTTATCTAGATGTGTCCTGTGAGTGCATCTACACATGCACTTTACTGTGAAGTTGACCAAATAGCTCCACAGTAAAGTGTTGCAGTCTACACATGCACTGTAATAGAGTACAGTAAACTAATTAATCCTGCTGTAGGATAGTATCTATCAGGGACTCTACTATCTTATGGCTGAGTAATCTACTGGACTGAAACACACATGTAGATGGTGATCAAGTGTGTAAATTGTGCCCTGTCAGCCTACCCAACCAAGGGCTTAGTCTGCCTTGACTCAAGTTGTTGCTGTCCCGGGTGCACATGTAGATGCTGTACTGGGAGCAGTTCACTCTGGTTCAAAGTCTTCTAGAGTTTATTGTGTCACATAAATTGCACATGAGATGCACCCTGCTACTACAATGGATAGAGCCACATGCACGCTAAAACACTTCCTAAGACAACCAATATATAGGAATCATAAGTGTAAAATCACAGGTGCAAATCATAGTTAATTCAGAGTGAATGTGTCACAAGAAAAAATTAGTTTATTTTTTTTCTTTTTATATGCAGAGACACTCCTACATACACACACACAACCACCAATCTGCTCTTTTTTTTTTAGTTTTAAAAAGAACTAAGGTAAATATTATATTTTAGCAAGATCTCTTTTCCTGTTCAGTCTTAGCCACAGAAACTGCTTAAAAATTCTGGTAAGGTACCAGTTACTGCCTTAGCAGAATTCCCTAAGTTCCTAGACTCCAAAAAATCTCCCCCATGTATTTCAGAGCATCTACATAATACAAAACTGTAGATGAATGCAGAATAGTGACAAAATGATTCCTTCTTATCTGCTGTTCCAGTGAGTATAAAAGACCACTAGCATAAGATCATTGTGGCTGTAAAAGCTTTAAGCAGGCTGTGGAGCAGCTGCAGGTGTGCTGCATCCTAACAAGGTAGTCACATGATTGCAGGAGAGATCTTGGATTGGAGGATGGGACTGAGCAGCCTCAATATGAACCCAGGCTCTCAGGACTAAGCTTTTAATTGTTGGAGGGAAGCAGAAGGATAATATTGCCATCTAGCTCTACTGCTCCCAGAACACCTGGAGGTTCAGGGTAGGAATTATGGGGATGGAGGAGGTTCCTGGTCCTGGGGAACGACCTAAAATTATACCCTTCTAGGGCTGGATGGTGTGGTCAAGCTGCCTGTGGTGGGGTGGACCCTAAGGAATGCTATACCAGTTGCCTCCCTAGTAAAAAGAAAGTATGGGGCACCTAGTAGTCTCAGCCTCCACAACCTGGTAGCGGGGACAGACAGGGTCCAGGCATGTTGATAGATACCTGAGGCTTGAGGGGGATGTAGATTGAATTGGGGGCCCAGGTGGGCCTCAGGAATCTGTTGACCTAAGGAGAGTAAGGTCCAGAAGCTCCAATGGGGGGTGGGGCAGAGTAGTAGCCACATGGAGGGGGCAGAATTGTAGCCTCAGTAAAGGGTTGGTGTGGTGGTCCTGGTAGGCAGACATGTGAGGGAACAGCTGAGCAGTAGGCTGCACAGAGTAGGGTCCTGAAGAGCTGCATGTGGATTGTGTAGATTAGGCTCTGCAGAGGCAGGTCTAAAAGGCTCCACAGGGGCTGCATAGAGTAGGGTCTGAAGGACTGTGCATAGGCTTACCCCAGTAGTTTGATTGAGTTGAGGCCCTACTAAGGGGGCATGAGTTGAATCTCCAGTGAAAGGAGCCTGTGGCCATGGTAAGTCTCCAGATGCCAGGGGTCAAGTTAGGAGTAATTTGGATGCCATTTAAGGGATGGAACATTGTCAGGGGGAGGTCAGAGCCATGTATTATACCCTTGACCTCTGGCATTAAGTGGGCATCCTCCCACCTTGAAAATAACTTACCAGATGCCTCAAAGGTGAAGCAGGTGGACAGACTGCCCTAAAGGGGTGGGCAGGCTGGCACTTTGAAAGGCCCTTGAGGTGACCCCTTGTCACAATCATACAAATTAGAGACATAATCCTTATGCAAAAGGCTGTTGAATTTAAATAAAGGGCACCATACTCCAGAAGTTTCCTAAACAAATTAATGATCAGTGTTGTGTCCACATTATTATTATAAATGTGCACGTGATGAAGGAGTAGGTGGCCATTGCTACATGTTATGTTGGTTCCTTTGAAGTAGTCTTCAGGGTTTCGAAATCCTTAGTGGAAACAATATAAGAACTTCTTACTCTCAGAGACTGTGTACTAAAGAAATGGTCTAGCATCAGTGTAGCACCCTAAATTGTAAATAATGGCAGTAGATTTTCCATCAGTCTTCTGCATAAGTGATAAGAAAACAATGCACAAATATAATTTCTAGTTTTGTCCTACTTATGCTTATTTCATACAATGGTTTCTAAGTAGTCATTGATAAATATTTTCAAACTTAATGTTGTTCCTTCCAAGTTCCCCCCCCCCTTGTCAAACACTTACAGATTTTAGACTCCCCACTGTGTATGGGGGGGGGAATATGTGGAACTTTGAAAAATTATTATTAATCTGTTTGTCATCCTAATTTTTTTTTAAAAAAACTGAGTATACTACTAAAAGGAGAAGGAAAAAAAGATAAAATAATTAAATTAAGTACTACATCTGAAGGCAAATGTGATTCTGAAACAAAAGGTGTCCATCAAGAGTAAACAGGTGACTACAGAAGCTGAATTTACCAGGAATCTGGAGGGAAATGGAGTTCTTCTATCTCCATTCTTTTGATGCAGGCCTACAGCAGTCTTTTGAAGAAAAGCAATTAAGGCTTCTGGGTGGAGGCAAAAAACAGACTGCATTTCTCTGCCCTACTCCAGCAAAAAGTAGCATAGCTCTAGAAAGGTCAGATTCCTGATTAAAATGTCATGTTAGCCTTACTGCTAGTTTTGTTACAAACCCTGCATGTGTGTTTGTCTAGCAATTAAACTAAGTAACCTTCAGGATTGTGGACCCTCTAAGGCTTAGATATCAAGCCAATTTCAGTTGTGTTTGTGACATGAATAGTGAATTTGTACCCATGACTCCATAAGTACCTATGTAATTACTTGAACTTTGGTTAAGGATATATGAATGTCACCAAATGTGGCTATGTATAGCATATAGACATGCCATAGATGGAAATCAAGAACAGATGTAGAATACGCCATGATGGATCTTTATGATGCTATTCAGGCATGGTTTCCTCATGATTATCCTTGTTGTGAGAAAATATACAGTATTTATTTGACTCTAAAAAGAGTTCCCCCCCCTATATACATAGAGGCATCTTGGATTTCAGTATAAGGCAATGTGGAGCAGGCAGCTGCTGTGACTCCAGCCCCAACCTAGAGCAAGAATGTGGAAGCCCCTACATGCCTCTTCCTACCACCTCTTCTGTCCCTACATATCCTTCCCTAACTGAGCTACAGCTCCCCTGCCTCCTCTTTCCCTGTCTCCACCCACACAGTCTCTGCTTATGTTTGTCCTCCTCCTCACTGGACACAAAGTGCTCCACAGCTGCCACCCCACTACCAATCCTACCAAACCAGGTTGGGGCCATTCTCCTTGCCTCAGGATGGAGTGGGCTGGGGCCTGCCAGAACAGAGAAAGGATATTGTGGGGAATGGGGGAAGACAGACAGGCTGGGAGACAGGTTGCAGAAGGAGGAAGATGGGAAGGAGGTACGAGGAGCCCAAGGCTGAAGAGAGGGGCAGAGGTGTATAGGAGAAGCAATGGGGGGCAACTTGGGGGGGGGGGACAGGAAGCAGGAGGCAAAGGGGCAGGAATCAAGCTGCTTGTGCCTCCATGTTCCCCCTCTACCAGGTCCACCACTGCCTTCCTGACCATTCAATCTCCCCCACTGCATAACCGCACTGCTTGCCCCTCTACCACCTCTCCACATGACTTGCCCACCTACCTTACTCCTACCCACCGCTTTCCCCATTGCAACACTGGAAGGAATGAGTTTAAGATGACAGTTCAATCATTAGGTTTTTATATATGAAAAATGATAACACTTATAAATCTTCCACATAGAGAATCTAATTCTTGGGGGGGGGGGGGGGGGGAAAACAAATTAATTCAGCGTTTATTTGGTTAAATACAGCAATTTTGTTAATTACAAAATATAACAATATCCCATACTTTGGAGAAAATATACTTGCATTTATTTTATGTTTGATCCTTAAGGGGTCAAGCTTCTCCCTTGTGCTTTTTTACTCTTTCACTACATATATCTTAACTGGAGCAAGCTCTTTACCACACTTTTCCCTTGGTATTTTACAATTAACTCCCTGAGAAGGCTAAATTTCTCACCAGCAAGTGACTACATTATTGATCTAATGCAGATATTTTGGCTGAAGAAAACATCTCTCAGAAGGTAAACCTGAAGAAATCTTGGGGGAGGGCAAATCCAGCCTATCAGATAACTAGGGGGTCTTGTTACACATTATATTGTAAGCTGCACAAATATTGATTGGCTGAGTGCTAGCTTGGAGCATAGGAAAGTCACACCTTTAGTCTTGAAACCTTCTCCGATTGGCCCCTTATGTACACAGCTGTGAGACTTGCCTCTAGAGGGCTGGTGAACAGAGAGGTCCCTTCCAGCCCTACTTCTCTACATTGCACTCATCCCTTGCATGCCACAGCAGCAGCATTCTAGACTAGAGAAAAGGGGGGGGGGGGGTGAGAGAGGCTGAAGGGCTCAGTGTGGGGTTGTGTGAGGAGTTCACTTTCCACAAAGGAGCAGGATCAGAACTTCCTGGGAGTCTATTCTATGTCAGGCACCCGACAAATCCCAGTGTCTAGTTTCCATAGAAAACCCAAAACTATAAAGAGCAAGGATGGTGAAGGAAGACCCTGCCCAGTGCTGGGGCTTGAATCCTCCTTCTTTCTGGCCCTGTGTCTTCCCTGATTCTAGCCCAGACTGAGCCTTGGGGTTACCATGTCCACAGATACACCTACTAAAACTGCTTTTTCCACCTCTGCCTGGGCCCTCCAGGCTGTATCAATGCCTTTATAAGGGGACTGTGCTTTAATTTGCCTGTAATCAAAGACCGCACCAGCTCTGTAAATGCATGACATTGGGCCTTGTATGGCATCTCCCATGGAACTCAGCTCTTAACATGATTTCTACACTGCCCGAGACCACTTCCTTGTGCTAAGGATTCTCACTTGTTTGGAACTTCTGTCATAGCTCAAAGGGAGATCTATCATTAACCTAAAGGCCAATTGCCTGGGAAGGGAGGAGGAAAAAAAAAAAGCAGCAACAGGGCAATATGTTATTTCTTTCTCCTTTATCCAGTTCTTTCCATCTCCTGCATGGAGGGTCCTTGCCTTTCACCAGAAGAATTACATGTACTGCCTTCATCATAAACTAAACAAAACAAAAAACTACACACACACCAAAAAAAACCCCAACAACTCTGTCATATGAGAAATATTGCTAGCAGAATCAGCCCAGGGGTAGGAGGCCACAGAACAGAAGGGTCTGGGAGGAGCTGCTGCACCCTGGGGTGCTGGAGGACTTCAAATTTGGCAGAAAGGTGTGGCCACTTCCCACAGCCTAAATGGAACAGGAATACAGTTATGTGGATCAGATAATCCTGCCCTGGAGTGGTAACTTTAAAACAAAATAATTAAATGATTTAAGCCACCTAAAAAGGTATTAATATATAGTCAATCCAGGTGTTGAGAGCTCTGGAAGCTACTTAGTACCTTATTACATGGTAATTTTAAGTGAAGAGTTTTGTGCAACTGAATCAGTGTATAATGGAGCTGAACACATGGCACTCAGTGTTGTAAAGACCCCAGAGCATAGGCTGGCTATGTATCAGTCTTTGTGGGAATCTCTCTTCTCTATACTGGGGCCTCTCACTAGGTAAAGGAATCTTATTCCAAAGGCCTTCTCCATACATGATTTTTCCTAAGCATTCAGCCTGCACTCTAAGGCTGAGACGTAAGAGCATACTGGTAGAGCTTCCACAATAGCGGGTACACAAGTCAGTGTTAAAAATAGCTACATTTGCTCCGTCTTCTTTTTGTATAGTTTATTGCCCTTGTCACTCAAGCAACTAAACTCAGAATATGAATGCTAAATATATTCTGTGCATAATGGCAGAATTCTGCCATTTCTGGAATGCTAAATTTTGATTGACTGCCTCAGCCTAAGTTAACATACAAAAGCCTCATTTGTAAGACTAAATGTAAGAAACAAAGAATATCCTGTTGTCAAAAACCTCAAGTAAAACAGTGAATGCCCAACTCACATGTTTGGAATAAATGAAATGGTCAGGCAATGCAAATACAGACTACTAAAAAGGTCAGCAAGCTACCAAACAGTCCACTGTAGGAATTGTTTGCTAGAGCAATAATGTCACAAATCCCAGACAAACAAGCCAATACAACACTTCTATGCGTTGATCTCTCTCCTTACACACAGTCTGAAAACCTAAGCTGTTAAAAAGTTTGAAGATAATTTTGTCCATTACTGTCTGTAATTGGTTAGGCAGTACAGTATAGCACTATATTTATAACATGTATGTACTGTTATTGCCATAAACATGTGAGGAACCCAAAACATATATTTTACAAATTCAGACCTTCTGCCTTCCTAGCTGAACAGTGCCAATTTAACTAAATTCCATATATAGTCAGATGCTTCTTTACCTTGATTCCTTCTCAAACCCTTTCCTCTTATTACCTCTCCATCTTTCTCTCTGCACAATCATGCTGATATCATCCAAGATGATACAAATATGCTGTCATTTGATTTTCCTCCCACACTCAGTGTGCCTTCCTGTACACCCTTTACCACTCAAATGTCCCCAGTTTCTGCCCTACATTCCTTCTCCCTTTCATTTCAAAGCTCATAGAGCACACTACCTACTAGTGAAGATTTTTTTCCTTCCATTCCTTCTCTAGTGAATCTTTCACTCCCTGGACTGCACTAATTTTTCCTCACTAAAATTTCTAGTGACCTCTTCAAAGTCAAATCTCAGAACTCAATCCTCATTCCCCTTGACCCACTCCTGTTCTCCTCCTCTCCCCTTAATTGTTTGTTCAAAATGTGTTTTAGATTATTTTCCTTATCCCTCCACCTTCCTGTGATCCCTATATGGGCATTTTTTTTTTTCCAGTCCTCCTACTATATCTTCAGGTAATCTCCCTTGCAAACACAAATTTACCTGTCACCTCCTTGCTAATAAAGGTCTGTATTGGAGAATGGTCATCTCCATGCACTAAAATGTTGACCTGTCTCTGACATTTTTTTTTTCCCATGAATGTCTCATTGGCTGAAGCTTAATTTGGTTAAACAGAGTTCATAACACCCTGTGGCTGGGCACAGTGCATGCCCGCCACTTGTGGGGACCGCAGCAGGGCACGGTGTGCCTGCCCCTTTCAGCACCAGAGCTGGCAGCCTCCAGGTGCCTGATGAGGGCAGCCATTTTGAGACTAGGGCTACCTATATAAACAAGGCGGTTTGGCTGCTGGAGGCTAAGCAGCAACATAGCCTGGCTGGAGGGCTGCTGAGGAGATCACCTGGAGGTAACGGGGAGCTGTAGGGGTTGGCAAGGAGGTTCCTGGTCCTGGGTATGACCTGAAACTGCACCCTGCCAGGAGTGAGTGGTCTGGTGGGGCTCTCAGTGATGAGGGAGCCCCCAGGAAATGCCAGGCCAGTTACCACCCTGGTGAAAGGTAAGCCAGGGCACCATAACTCCTTAGCCCCCACCGCCAGGTGAGTAACCCTGTGTAGTTTCTCTGGGCACGCACACGCACATGCACACGCACACGCACACGCACACAGCGTGAGAGGCTAGAGATCCAGCCTGAATGAGAAGAGTACCCTCAACTGGTCCAAGCTGGGGCCAGGGCCAAAAGGGCTGGGGGCGCACTGTGAGGGATGCCCAAGAGCTGGGGGCCTGGGGTCCTGACTGGCCTGGAGGTAGGCCAGGGCTAGGTGCCGGAGGTCCCAGGGGGACCACACCTGAGAGGGGAAGATAGCCTAGATGACAGCAGAGAGGCCGCCTGATCGGAGGGATCATGGAAGGGTCCTGTGTGGACGATTGAGGCCCAGCATGGGGGCCGGTGATTAGAGGAATACCAAGATGCCATCTGCGAGGCTTGGGCTGCAGTATTGGGGATGGATAAGAGCCGCAGAGAGCACCCCCTGGCATCGGGGCACAAATGGGCAGCCTCCCACTTAGACATCAATTAGTAAACCAATTAAGATCAAGTCATGGCAGGTGAGAAAGCAGGCAGTTAGCCCACAGAGACAGGCAGGCAAGCCTTAGAGCGTGGCCCCGAGGTAACCCCACCACACCCCCATTACAGTCCCTGGCCAAGATCTTCCCTTCATTTACTTCTTGATTACTATGGAAAACACCACCCTACTGCCTGTCACTCAGAGCCATATTCTAACTTTTGTCTTCTATTTGGATTTGTCTGCAGGTCCTCCAATTCAGTTTCTCTCTAAGTTTTGCTGTTGTTTATTTGTTTTTGCATTCTAACTCTAATACAAGGCCTTTTCCTATCCATCAATAAAGTTAAAATTCTCATTCTGACTCTTATCAAACTGTGTCTTTGTTAGTTTCTGTAGCCTGAATACAATGCTGTTAAATCATTTATAGCAAATCTCAGTTTTAGTAATAAGCTATTTTATCACCAGCCAGTTCGCTAGCTCAAATCAAACTGAAACTGATGAAGTCTAGACATCATTACTGCCTTGTCATTTGTCTACAAAGAGTTGCTATGCCTCAGCCTAGTTCTACTGGGCAAAAAAATACCAATGACTCTATACATGTTGTCCACTTAAGCTGAATCACTCATGAAGACTTAAGTTTCTTCTTAACACTATAAAGGTCCTGCAATGGACACGGATGCCAGATTTGTTCAGGTGCCATATCTTTCAGACACTCTTGAGATGTTCTCACACTTTCATGGATGCCATCCAGGCCCAAACCCTTCCATCCCATTTGCTACTTAGCCACTAAGAACAGATTAGGATGCTCCAAGGATCACCTCCCACACTCATGGCACCTCAGGCTTACCCACCTCACTCAGGTCTTGACAGCTCTTAGCAGAGGGGATTTTGTCAGCTAGAAGAATCATGCCTTTGTTCACTCCCTTCCTGAGAAATTTTAGATCCCACACTTCCATGGAAAAGGCCTGTCTACAAGGTTAAATACTCTGAAATCACACTGACCACTGACAATAGTAAGTTACAAAAGGAGTTATTATAAACATGAGCAAATGTAAGAAATCTGACACTATATGGAAATACAGATAGATACATTTGCATTTAATTGATTATTCTTATATTAGAATTATAATTTTACCTTCTCCCTGCCCTAAGTCCTAAAGATGAAGCTCCCACTTCTCTGTTCAATAGGTTAGAAAGCAGCTTTTGTCTATGACCTCTCTCCCAGGGCTTCCTGAACCATCACCTGTCATCCAGAATGTAGTTCAAAGTCTGAGAGCCTACAATTGTTCCCTATGCCCAAGTAAACTAAAGACAAATACTTGCTGCGTTAAGTGCATGCCTCAAACCATGTCCACAAGGGTCTTTTTAACTGGCTATTAAACATACCCATACAGGATGCTAATTATCACCAATTCATAAATTCATAGAGGGTAAGGCTGAAAGGGACCTCAGAAGATCATTGGGTCTAGCCCCCTGCACCAATCAGGAAAGGCTATAGGTTCAGGTAACTCCAGCAAGGTAACTGTCCAGTCTTCTCTTTAAGATTTCCAGGGTAGGCAATTGCACCACCTCTGGAGGGAGCTTATTCCATAGTCTGGACACTAACTCTGCAGAAGTTTATTTTTTTCCTAATGTTGAACCTAAAATGGTCTTTCAAGAGTCTTTGGCCATTACTCCTGGTTTTTCCCAAGGGTGCCATGGTGAACAGTTGTTCACTGGGCCCTTGATGCATTTCCCTGATGTAGTGGCATGGTGCTACCAAGTTCCCTCTAAGTCTTCTCTTTTTCAGGCTGAAGAGTCTCAGATTCCTCATCCCTTCCGTGTATGAGAAGCCATACACGTCTCTGATCATGAGGCCTTTCTCTGGACTGTCTCAAGCTTTACCACATCCTTGTTAAAGTGCAGTTCCCAGAACTAGATGCAGTACTCCAGCTGTGGTCTCACCAGTTCTGAGTACAGTGGAAGAATTGCCTCCTTGGTTTTGCTGGAGATGCATCAATTGATGCATGACAAAGTATTATTTGCCCTGCTGGCTACAGCATTGCACTGCCAGCTCATTCATACTGTGGCATGTTATTTCCCCCAGGTCCCTTTTGTTCGTGGTGCTAGTCATTTTGGTGCCCTGAAGCCTGTATGTGTGCAAGAGGTTGTTCTTCCCCAGGTGGAACACTTTACATTTTTCAGTGTTGAACTTCACATCTGGTTCCAACTTGCCCAGGTTGCTAACCTGTCTAGGCCTGCCTGTATCTGCAGCCTGTCTTCAAGTGTGACCATGTTTCCCCAATAACTTGGCATCATCCTTGAACTTGGACAGTGAGCTCTTCATCCCTACATCCAAATCATTGATAAAACTGTTTAAAAGTACTGAACCAAGCAGTGACCCCTGTGGGACACCATTAGCTACTTCTTGCCAGGACAACACAGACCCATTTATGAGGACTGTCTGAGTCCTACCCCACAGCCAGCTTCATACACATCTAACTGTCTTGCAGTTAAACCCACAATCCTCCAATTTTGTCATGAGAACATCATGGGATACAAGGCTTTTTAGAAGTCATGATACACAATGTCAACCTCTCTTCTCTTATTCAGGTGGTAAATTACCTGATCGTAAAAAGAGGTGAGGCCGGTAAGGAAAGACCTGCACAAAATAAAGCCATGCTGGCTGTCATTCAGAACCCTTCCTTTTGGAAGCCTATTGCATATAGACTCCTTAATGATTTTTTTCCAGAATTGTCTGGGATAGAAATTAGGCTAATTAGCCTATAGCTACCCTATTGATTTTTTTAATATTCCTAACACTTGCTGTTTTTGTTCTTCAAAGCAGAAGTATTAAACATACAGCCTTCAGGCTGGATCTAATACATGCAGCTGCATTATCTGCCCCATGGGTCTTAAGCCAGTTCTACATGTCAAATGTAACATGTGGAGCCAGTTTAGTGTGCTCATGGCATAGGGCCTGTGGTGCAAGTTGCATGTGGCACCCATGCTGGCACCAATTCTGCACAGTGGCTCTGAGGCTGGTCAAGGCATGGCCTGAGACCCAACCATGAGCAGCACAGAAGAAAAAAAAAAAAAAAAAAAAAAAAAAAAAAATTGGAAGAAAAGGAAAAGGGAAACTAATTGTTCCTGTTTATAACAGAGTACTGTTTTGTGATGACTGTCTTTTCAAAGCCAAAACTTCAATTCCTTCCTCAGGAAGGAAGAGCTCCTGCTACATCCAAGTCACAAGAAAAGCTAACATAAAAATAAATCAATAAATAACCTATACAATGATCCACTGTCCCTTTCTGCTAGGCTAAATTCCATTCTTATCACTGCATTGAAAATTACCTAAACTGTTTATGACACTTGCTGGTTATTTTTCCCCCCAGAACTTTCCTAAAGCTTTTCAGTCCAAGGATCTTAGCTCATAAACAGAACAACTTCGTACATAGATATATAGAATGTCTGCAAGTCCAGGTCTAAAAAGTTAGGGACATGTGAGGTTTCAACTTGACGCTTCTAGCCTTCGATTAGATTTAGCAGTCATTCTCTAAGTGCAATTTAAAAATTGATACATCTTTAAACAGTCACATTCCACTGAAAGGCAAGTCCATTACTTTCAGTGGCATAACCACAGAGGTGGTTAATGGTGTTAATCTGAAGTCAGGCAGAAATTAGTACAGGATGGCATCTTAGAGACTACTTATCAATTCAAAGATGTATGAACTTTTGTAGGCCAAAACCTATTTCATCAGATACTCTCATATGACTGATTTGAGATATGCTAGGTCAACCTATCATTGCAAAGTAGGTGAGTTGTCATTAGCAACACAGCAGGCCCATCTACAAGACTAATTTGCTGTGTGGTAAAGCATCACTGTCTATACATGCATGGCAATTAGGATGCAGTAATTTACTGCATGGCCAGATAGTCCCATCAGATACAAGTGGAATCTGGCAGAGCAGTAAATTACTGTGAATTTAAGCACATGTAGATGGTGATATTGGGATTAGTTTACTCTGACTCAGATGAAGCTGGAATGCATTCAGTTGCATTCATTGCACATTTAGACAGTCAGTAAGACTCCCTCCTCCACAAGACCCATATGCCTTAATAACTATTCTTTTTAACCTTCCCTGCTTACATACTACTTTTTCTGTGGCAGCCAATATACTGAAGTTCTCACTGCAGTAAACTCCATTAATTTTCTCAATTCCATTGTCTTGTACATTTCAATGTTTTTACCCTCTCTAAACATTATGTTCACATGTTTAAGATACAGCTTTAGTTCATGCACTTTACTCTCCCTGTTCCTGCTTATATCCTATAGAGTACAAAATCCTTAAGTAAAATAGCAAATACTTGTAGCCTAATCCTTCATTATTTGTCCCTTAGTATTCCTCTCAATTTCTATGAGAATTTTGAGAAGAAGGATCAAGCTTTTATACTGCATTTACAGTCTATTCTAGCCATTTAAAATAGAGCTCCTTCTATAGAATCACAGACATCAGCTATTTTGGGCAATGTTCAAAGCCATGTTTTGCTTTTAAAGCCTGGAATTCTGCATTAACTGTAGATTTAAAACAGTATACATAAGCTTCTTTGTAATGGCCTGACAGCCATTGTTACAAGCAAACCCATTATGAACATGTATTATATGGCCAATCTAAATTCTATTTAACCTGTAGCAAGCTGAGTAAATTACTGTTGTTACTTCATATGTAATCTCTGTTATTTAAATAAATAAATTACTACCTCTGCTCTTGTAGACAGATGTCCATGGATTATTGCTAAAATTATAGGGAAAAAAGTCACATTTTAGAAATACTAACCAAAAGTGACATGGTATTGAAAACACTTTAGTAAAACTATGTTGCTTTCATTTCTGATGGGAACACCCAAAAGAAACACAGCAAAGTGATAGTCTACTAGTTAAGTGAAAGTACATTGCCTGTCTTGTGCTAGATGGCAGTTGTGCTGATCAGAATGGTCTTTTCTGACTTTAAAATCTAAGGCGAGACAGACAGTGGGTTACATTCAGGGATGATTAGTCTGAGATACGAGTCAGGTGCAGAACAGTTGTTTACACACAAGGCTTAAATGGTAAGAAACTCATATTAGCTGAGATTGTTCCAAGGTAGAATGTTCATTCAGATACTTCATGGCTACTTAATATGAGGCAATGTGCTTATCCGTCTATAAGAGCTGGTTTATTTAGAACTGGGGTTTTATCCTATTAAACTATGGTGTCCATTTGCCTTTTACATTGACTTGATGGGACCTGGTTCAGATCAGTTTTGTCAGACTTCTGAGACCAATGTCAGAATAATTCCAGGAAATACTGTTTCTAAATAAAATTCCAGGGAATATGTATTCCCTTGTCAACAGACTGAAAAATGAAATGGTCTAAGATGAACACACTGAAGTGTTTTTCATATGGTTATAGGTGCTCAGAGATCTTCATCCAGTTTCTTAACAAGGTATCAACTTCTTTTTGAAACAAAGCTTTTAGACTTCTTACTAAATGTAGAACCAGAGTGAATGATGTCAGATAAATATTTTAGATGGCCAGTTTCAGTGCTGTGCAAATACTGAATATATTTTCCATAAATATTCACCAGAATGTGTAAATGAATTGATAAAGACTATTTTTGTGCTCCTTCTGTGTTTGCATCTCTCAACCATTGGGATAGAGCTTTTATTTGTTATTTTAGTTCAAGTAATAGCAATACATTTACCAATAGTTTTGTAAAGCTAGAAAAGGGTAACAGATTAACTCAGAGCTCTTAGACTGTAATCATGACTTTGTTATATGGGGACATGTGTGTTTTCAATAATGTTCTTGATAATGAACAATAAAAAATGGTAGCCTTCTTACAACCCTTTAGTGTGTATAGCTCAGACTGCTAATAGATAGTAGGTATCATGGGACAGGGTGCTCAAGGGTGGCCATGTTTTCCTATGGCTCCTTGACCATACCAGTTTGGGCCCAATGGGCACCCTCAGTTCTCACCTGCCACATCTTGATGTACTTATAAAAATAGGGAGGCTGCCTGCAAGTCCTCTTGGACAAAGTTTGATAGACTCTCAGAACCCTGTATGTTCTCAGATCCTTTGTGGGTCCCAATTTACAACGGGTGTTTCAGGGCACCCTAGCCTTATGGGCTATATGCGTGGCTCCAACTGCCTCTTTACCATGCCCCAAGCTTTACAGATGGTATTAGTATTGTGTTGCCTAGGCCTCATTATAATGCAGCATTTTGTCCTCGCTGGGCTTCCCACAGCCCCTGTCTCTGTGCCCTGTGAAGTGCCACACCCTTTCTGGTGCCAAGGTCTGTGCACCCCAAAGGCTGCACCCCCTCTGGCACCAGGGACCCACACAGCCGTGGGCCCCCAAATGAGGCATCCTCCTTCCCCAAACAGCCTCATCCAAACCACCTGTCTTATAAAACAGCAAACAAAACATAAGCCCCCAAGCTATAACATAACACAATCAACATAAGGTGTGCTCAGCCCCTTTATATTACCTGAAGCAGAACTTGGTCAGGTCTCTTCCCTTCACTTGCTCTAGGAGAGCTCCTTCTTCCTTGGCCACCAGCAGAGAACTACCTCCTAATTTCCATCCTGGGGTTTATATGGGCCCAAGGCCCTTGCAGCCAGCTGACCAGGTGCAGGTGCAGGCTAATTTCCTCATTAGCTGGTTGCCATGGCAACCTGCACCTGGGCTCCTGTCTGGCTCTTTGGCCTCTTCCCAGGCAGTTTCTGCTTTTTTAGGAGCAGGCATCTAAGTGCCCTGAGACAGTAAGACTGTGCATAGTTTCAGTCCCTGATTTGATTCAGCAGAGAATCAGCCCTATTCCGTGGCTGACCCTCCTAATCCAAATCAAATCAGGAGACCCTTTAATCTCATCAAATCAAATTGGAACTCTACAAATCAATTCAGAGACATTAGGAAAAAATTGGTGATTCAGATGTAGACACAGCTTTAAATGTTTTTTCTACATACCTCAAGGTACCAGGCAACTCATAAATGCTGAGATTCTGGGGGCAGATGGAACATCCCACAGGAGCACAGGAGGCTCTCCAGTGCACTCAGCAGCAGCCCAGAAGTGGACGAGAAGTATTTCTGGTCTGCTTGGGGGGGGGAGGGGTGCATGCTCCCCAGCAGACTCAGAAGTAGATGGGAAGTACTTCCAGTCAACTTCCAGGTTTGCCGCTGAGTATGCAGGGGGCCTCCTGAACTTCTGTGAAATGCTCCATCTGCCCAGTATCACAGTATTCATAAACTGTGCCTGGTACCCTGAGGTATATATAAAAAACATTTAAAGCTGTGTCTCTGGCTGAATCGCTGATTCTCCAAATCAGCATTGAATTTCCAGATTCAGATTCAGCCAAATCAAATCATGGACAGTGATCTGAATCACTGAATCGAGTCACTGTTCCTAATTCAGGCCTAATCCAAATCCAAATTGAATACAGCTCATTTTGCATACCCATAATAATTAGCACCATTCTGCCCATCATTTGTATGCTTTTTTTCTTCTGTAGTGAATAAAATCAGATATTCTTCACCACTTACATAAAGAGAAAATTTAAATAAGCTACAGTTTTTTTACTACTTTTGCCAAGCTTTGATTAATAGGATTGAAATTAAACTACGTTGCCAGTCAGAGTTTGCAAGGCTAACCCATTCTCCTCCTCTCCAAATCATACACAGACACACTGCAGTATTATGTTCACTAGGTCTTAGCTTCTTATTCTCTTTGCCTTCAGAAGAAGCATATCTATCAGCCACAGAAAGTCTGTTTGGAGTATGTTTGTGCTCCCTGATTGGATTCAAATGAAAAGCTTTCTTTCTCCATTCCTTTTCGCTGTCTAATTGGCACCATGGCCTGAATCCCAGTTACAGGTTAGGGACTTGATGAATCTACTTCAAGAATATTAATTTAATGCTTAAAATGCCAGGAAATTGAATGAATGCTCTATTTTGGGACTAGGCAGACAAGGTTCATTGGGTGAATTTGATATCTTTTATTAGACCAACCCAAACAGTTGGAGAAAAGTTATTAAGCAAGCTTTTGGGTTAAAAAACCCTTTGTCAAGCTAAGGAGGTGTCAGCAGTTGGTGTGTGCTCTTCCTGAATGGAATGAAAAGTAAAGAAGCCAGGGGCTGGGCTGGGGAGTCAGTTGCCAAGCAGATTATAATGTATCAAAAATCCAAAGTCTATGTTTAGTCCATGATCTCTAGTATCCAGCAGGTTGATGAAATGGAGCTCGTAGGCTCATCTCTGGGAAGCGTTGTGTAAGTTTCCCTTGAGGATCAGGACTGAGAGATTGGAGAGAGAGTGGCCCTCCTGTGAGAAACGTGCCCCCACCGGTCATTGGGTATTTCTGTCTTTGATGGATTTCCGGTGTGCATTCATTCTGGTGCGCAGTTGTTGTTTGGTCTCTCCTACGTATTTTCCTTCAGGGCATTTGGTGCATTGGATGAGGTATATGACATTTCTGGAGGTGCAGTTGTAAGATCCAGGGATGCTGATGGCTCTGTTGTGGGGTGTAGTCATAGTGGGGGTGGTGGAGATGTGTTGGCAGGTTTTGCATTTTTTGTCCTGGCACGGTCTGGATCCTTTTGGTCTGTTCTGGGCTTGAGGAAGTTTGCTTCTGCTGTGAGGTTGGCAAGCTTTGGTGCTTGTTTAAAAGCTAAGATGGGTGACTCTGAGAAGATCTTTTTAAGAATAGGGTCTCTTTCTAGTATGGGTTGCAATTTTTTTAGTATTTTCCGTACAGGTTAAAGGGAGGGGTTATACATCATAACCAGTGGTGTGCGATTTGTAGGTGTTTTTCTTCTGTACTGCAGCAATTCTTCACATGGTATCCAGATGGCTCTTTCAAATGTGTGATCTACCTATCTGGAGGAGTGTCCTTGTTGGGTGAAAGCCATTTTAAGATTGGTGAGGTGGCGATCCCAGGTGTTCTCTTCAGTACAAATGGAGTGGTGTCTGAGGGCTTGGCTGTATATCACAGCTTTTTTGGTGTGTTTAGGGTGATTGCTGGTTCTGTGCAGTTATGTATGTTGGTCTGTGGGTTTCTTGTATATTGTGATCTGTATTTTACCCTTCTGGATACTGATCATCGTGTCTAAAAAGGAGATGTTGGTACTGGAGTATTCTAAAGAAAGTCGGATGGAGGGGTGGTAACTGTTGAATTTCTGATGGAACTCAATCAGAGATTGCAGGTTTTCAGTCCAAATGATGAAGATGTCATCGATCTATCTTAAGTATAGCAAGGGTTTGATGGTGCAGTTCTTGAGGAACTTTGGGTCCATCTTTGGGACTGGCATCATGAATTATCCATTTGATCATATTAGTTTCCAAGAGAAAAAAATACAAGCTTTAAAATGAGGCCTGCACTGAAAAAACAAATATACTACTTCATCCTTAAAGAGAACACATTAGTAAAGACTTGAAGAAACAGGTGTTTTATTTTTTCCCTTTTTACTTGAAACAAGATCCAATAAAGCCATGATTTCAAAAATAATGTGTCACATTTTAAATGACTTGCCTAATGACAGTGAACTGCAGACCACAAACACTTAAGAAAGTGCTCAGATTCTAGTTATATCATGTTTTCATGTTATGCTCCACTGATTAATTCTGAGATATAGTCTGTCACTACAGCAATGTAGGATCAGCAGGCACTAAAGCATGGTGCCGATGCTATGTCACCATAACAGCAAGCTACGTTGCTGTAGCTCGTTGCAATGGTGACATAGTGTCTCCAAATAACCACAGTAAAGCAAGTACTAAATGACTGAGCGGTATCAAATGTTCAGTCAGGGGAATGTATAGACACGCCCTCTGCCATCTTTCTTTCCTCTCCTATCAGTCAGGAGGTCATGTTTTTGATATTTCAATAAAGCTGTAACTACATTCTCTTTTTTGCATGGAGGCAGTATTTCTACTTTCTCTGTATCCAGAGAAATGTGGAATGTCTTTTAATTTCTTGGTTTGAAGCTAATTGCCTTAAAAAATGTTTCAAATATTTTTATTTAATCTCCTGTTTTCCTCCCTCCCTCTCTTTTCTCTTTTTTAAAAATAAAATTATTATTATTTATGATTAATGTTTTTGCAGTGTATGGGGGTGGAAAGAGGTTCCATACACTTCAAAGTTGAAAGAAGTAGAGATGTTTAGCTTGGTAAAAATGAGATTAAGGCACATTATGACAGCAGTTTTCAAATACATACAAAGGTAACATAAAGAAGAGCAAGAACTATGTTCCCTTGCCCCAGAGGGCAGGACACAAAGCAATGAGATTAAACTGCAACAAAACAGATACTGATTTAATATCAGAAAAATAATTTCTTACTCTAAGAACAGAAGGATAATGGAACAAGCTTTTCAAGGAAGTTGTGGAAGCTCTTTTATCAGAGGTTTTCAAGAAGAGGATGGATTAGCATATTTTGGGGGTGCTTTAGAAACAGTACATCCTGCTTTTATGCAAGAGACTGAACTAAATTATCCTTAAGGGCCCTTGCAGTCCTGTGATTCTATGAAAGGAAATTGAAAGGAAGTATCACGAGAGTTTTTAATAGATCTGCTGTCATTGATATAGTTCCAAAGGCATTTCCCAATTACATGTGTACTAGTAATTCTGATTCACACAGGGCAGAATCCTATTTCACTTTACATGTTCAGATGCAGTTAAGAAGATGCACACCCAGTTTTGTGATCCTTTTTCACCTGTAGGAATAACTATTAAGCAAGTGCAGTAGGCGTCTCTCTGGCTTCATGAATATAAGGATAGATCAGGATAGATCCAAAAGGGGTACAATGGTGTGGTCATAACACCCCCTTTTTGATACAATCAAAAAGCTGCAGGAGCAGCATCTGGGGACTTTAAGATTACCTGTAAATGAGCCATGAGTCCTGATGCACTGTAATTACAGTGTGTTGAAGCAGATTCAGTTGAAACTGCTAGAGTATGGTAATTACAATGCTACAGCCAGCTTCAATGTCTTGTGTATCAACATCTCCATCCTTCAAAATGGTGTTGGGTAGGGGTGTGCAAAGCAGGCCCTATTCAATTCAGATTTGGATTCAAATTCAGCCTGAATTAGGGACAGTGATTCCATTCTTTGATTTGGATCACTGTTCCTTATTTGATTCAGCCGAATCTGAATTTGGAGATTCAATGCTGATTCAGAGAATCAGCAATTCAGACATAGACATAGCTTTAAAAGTTTTTTTCTACATACCTTGAGGTACCAACACAGCTTGTGAATGCTGTGAATCTGGGGTAGATGGAGCATCCCACAGGAATGTGAGGGTGCCCTCCATATGCTTGGCGGCGACCTGGGAAGTGAACCAGAAGTACCTCCAGTCCACTTCCGGGTCTGCCAGAGAGCACATTGGGGACCACCTTGTGCCCCCTCAGCTCAGCAGTCAGTCACAGGGGGACTCTGGGTGCATCCCCAGACCCAGAAGGCACCAGTCACTAAGTTGGAAGGGTATGGGAGAGCCCCTCCGTGTGTTCCCTGGCAGACCCCTAAGTAAACTGGAAGTGATTCTGGTCCACTTCTGAGTCTTCTGCCCCACTTCTGTGGGACACTCCGTACACCCCAGCATCACAGCATTCACAAGCCACCTGCTACCTAGAGGTATGTAAAAAGAATATTTAAAGCTGTGTCTATGGCCGAATCTCCAAATCTTTCTGAAATTCTCCAAATCAGTTTGGAGGGTTCCAATTCAATTGAATCAATTGAATCAATTCAATTGAACCATTAAAGGGTCCTCTGATTCAATTCAAATTCAGGCTGAATCTCTGCTGAATCGAATCAGGGACCGAAGCTTTGTACAGCTCTAGTGTGGGGGGCACTTTAACTAAAGCGCATTCAGTGAGCTTTGTGACAGCCAGAACCAGAGGGTTTAATAAGCAATGATGTATGCTTCTTGGAGGCATTTGGTGTTCTGCCTAAATAGATAATATTAGTTAATATTAGCTTGTAAGTTTGCAAATGACTTGTCTGTCATAAGTTTAACAAAACTGATGAATTAACTGTTCATG
>JAGPOW010003316.1:75777487-75790779 GCA_030014935.1 Caiman crocodilus
TGTGTGTAAGCTATAGTAAATTTGCCTTTATTCCACTCCCTACTTGCCTCCTTGATCCAAATGAATATACTCACAGTGCCCAGCTGGCCTGTGACAGAGCTTTAAATAAAGCATCCCCACCACCATTTTGAACTAGGGGGATGCTGATACATGAGATGTTCTGGGAGCTTTAATTAGAGTGGCTCTTGTAGCTGCTCTGTTTAAAGCAACCCCACCCCCCTCCACACACACACACACACACACACACACACACACACACACACACACTCTCCCAAGCATGTGTTTTTACACATGCTTAAGTCCCCAAAGCAGATAAGAATCTGTCTCCTTCTTGGCACTTCCTCTCTTCCCTCTGTACTCACTCCATTCCTCTCCCCTCTCATTTACTCATTCACCACCCACACCCACTGTGCCATTGCTTACAGTTGAATGATGCAATCAAAAAGTAAAGCCACTAGTTAGGTTTGATTTTTTGTTTGTTTAGTTTTGACTGCCATCCTCAAATTAAAAAAAATGAAACTACTTTTTAATTGTTAACTTCAGCAACAACAATCCCCATCTATTGGTGTGCAATTCCACTGTCCAATTTTATGTTTTTTTGGAGGGGGGTGACAGATTTTTCTTTTAGTGACAAAATCTAGACCAATTCCAATGTCTTTAACAATTCTGAAGTGTCATGAACAACCACATCCAAGGTAGGTTGAATTTATTCTCCTTGTTTAAGTGTGTGTGTGTATTCCCCATGGATTGCTTTTCACTGCTCCTGGATTCTAGCTTCAAAATAGCAAAATAATATCATTGCTCTAAAGTCAATGGACCCTTCAAAATTGTTTCTTGTTACACAAAATTGAAAATAACTTTTTATTGCAATTGATTGAAATTGGAACGTATTATGCATGGCTGTCTGAGGCTGAAAAATATAAGTTGAGTTAATAAATAGGTAATATGTTCCTTTTGAAAAAAGGGTTATGACTTAGAACATCCATAGTAGCTTACACAAAACAGCTGTTGAAAAGATTAACCATAAAACTATCAGTGTTTACAAGTTTTTAGTATATAAGCCTAATAGCTCCCACAGTTCTAATGCTTTCACTGCCCTGCAAAAGACAGACTGCTCTATTGCTTATGCACACAAAGCGCAGTTCCCTAAAGGGACTTTTCTTCCCACAAGCCCTCAATGCAATCAAAACTAGTGATGCATTTTATTACATTACTGCTTCTTGAAGAAACACATTTTTATTGTAATATTTCATAAAGATGTCCTGCTAGCAATGTAAAAGTAACTATCTAATAAAATTTAGCTGTGTCATATTGAAAACCCAATAAAAAGTGGGGTAGGCCGATGAATATAGCTTTCACTATTTAATTTAGCACTTCAGAGCTAGGTATAGACATTCAAAAAACCTGAGACAGAATCGATCTAAATTATGCGGTTTACTCTAGGTGCCCTAGGTTAGACTGGGAGTAAACAGGACTCCCCAGGCTGCCAGACACTACTGAGTGTAAGTGAGCACAAGTGATCAGCCAGACCACCACTGACTGGTTGCCTGGTAAGCATGCCTCCTCCTGCTGCCACGTTATCTGTCAGCCACAGGAATCTGCCTGCAGCCAATGGAGGGAGGCTCTGGCTTCATGGGGCTGCCCTTCTCACAGGGACATGAGGGTCTCTGGGTTTTGTCTGAGGTCGGGATTCAGGGGTCTGTCCCAGGTAGGATAGAGTTGGGATGGGACCAGGGATCATGAGCTTTGGGGAGGGGAGGTGTAGATGGTGCCAGTGGTATACCCCGTATTCCTAGCCCAGGTTGGTGGGACACAGGGCATGTCTCTCCTGTCCTGGTTCCATCTGAAATCCCAGGACCCATGCACTGGAACAGCTCCAGGAAGGGCTCAGAGCCAGACTCCTCTGGAGCCAGCACTGAGTTCCCAAATGAAGCCCTTGATCCTGCACCTATGAGGCGCTGATCCCTGGGGAGGGGCAGGGGGAGAGAGAGGAAACCACATCCTCACATCAGCATCTGGCAGCTGCAGCATCTGGCAGGGGACAATTCTAGTGCCAAGACTGGGGGTAAAGCAGGTCCCTGTTCAATGATGCACTGGGCTGAGCTAGAAGCCACCCTTCCCCAACCTGTCTGGAGAGCGGTACCACAGGCAGAACAGAGAGGAGGGTTGGAAGGGAGTTTGCAGAGACAAAGGCAGATATGCAGCTGTACTCAGCTGAGCAAGTCTGGGTGGCAGAGCTCAGCTGCAGGGACAGAGCTTGGCAGAAGATCACAAGAAAGCTAATCACACATGCACACTTATTGTATGCTCCACGCATATGGGCATTGGCTGGGGACTCACCAGGAAGCTGCCACACACCTCAGGTATCTGAGGACCCCTGGAATGTGCCATGATGTCTCTGGGATCAGGGCAGGAGGGGGCAAGCAGCTGCTTAGAGCCCATGGCTGATGGAGAGCAGGGTTTACCTAGCCCCAGTCAGGGTTTTGTCCTTTGTTCCATTGATTCACTCCATTCCCAGGTACTAACACAGCTGAGGTCAGGGGAGGGGGCTGGTGAGGCAGCTGATGAATTCATACTGGAAATGCACCAGCCTGAGCTGAGCCAGCCCAACTAGCAGCAGTTGACACTCAAATGGCAAGCTGGGTTGTGCGGGACACACCTAGCTCCCTAGGCTGTGTCTTCTGTTCCTACATTGGAATCGCTCATGGCTGCCCCCTCTCCACCTTCCCCAGGGACTGGACCCCCATCACTTCAGGGGAACAGGCTTCATCCAGGAAGCTGGCACTGGCTTAGTGGGGAGAGGAGGTTCAGATGGAACCTATTTGACCTACTCAAATTTGAAAAGGAACCAATAGGACAACTTAATGGTGGAAGCTATCATGAAAAGATTCCTTTATATATGTTTTGGATGGTTTATTTTTGTTCTTGTTTTTTGTCTTTAGGAAGGAAGAATAATTTTTCTATTAAATCATGATTTTAAAATCCAAGAAATCCAGTCAGTAAAAATCAAAATGGAGACATCAGGGGGTGAGAGACAGGCTGTGGTTGGTGGGGGAGGGGGATGTAGCAGGTAGAAGTGGAGAGGTGCTTGGGGTTTAAGATGTCTGGCAGGTTGCAGTGTGTCAGAATTCTACTGTCTATATTGAGTCCATGAGATTCTGTTCCTAGGAGGTTTGTGAAGTGCAGTTCATAGGCTCATCTGTGAAAAGTGGTTTGCAAATTCAAACAAGCACTGAACCTTGCTAACCTCATCACCAGAAGCCAACTTCCTACACCCCAAAACACACTGAATGGATCCAGGCCATGCCATGACAAGGCATGCAAAACCGGCCAACAATATCTCCAGTATGGAGATATCTTCATAATACAATACATATTTCATAGGGAAATACGTAGGAGACACCAAATAACAACTGCGCACTAGAATGAGTGCACACTGAAAATCTATCAAAGACAAGAGAACCCAACTGCCTGTCTCCAATCTCTCAGGCCTGATCCTCAAAGGGAATTTACAAACCACTTTTCACAGATAAGTCTATGAACTGCACTTCATCAACCTCCTAGGTACAGAAACTCATGGGCTCAATATAGACACTGGAATTCTGACACACTACAACCTGTCAGACATATGACTCCCCAGGTACCTCTGCACTTTTACCTGCACTGCTACATGTCCCTTCCCCTCCCCCACCCAACCTCCACCCTGGCCCTCACCCCCTGATGCCTCCATTTCCATTTTCATTGTCTGGCTTTCTTGTCTGCATTGCATGCCAGCCTCTGGATTCTTTACTATTCCTTCCATCCAGGAATAGCACACACAGAAACCAACTGCAGGTATTGTCTCAGCCTGAAAAAGGGTTTTTCAACCTGAAAGCTGAGCTCACAAGAAACCTCACAGCTCCACTGCAACCAGCAAGGCTCAGTCCTGTCAAAGATATGATGGGTCTGGGCTTTCCCCAGCCAGGACTGTATGTGTGTGCATGGTGGCTGGAGGTTATGGAGCATCCTACCTGCCTTTCACCAGGGAATTCCTTGATTCTGGCATTTCTTGGGGCTGCTGCATTGCTGGCAGTCCCACCAGGCCTCCCAAGTCTGGCAGAGTGGTTTTAGTGGTCATTCTCAGGACCCTGGGGCCTCCTTCTTCCCCATAGCCGCAGTCCATACCTCCAAGTTGATCCTGGCATAGGAGCTCAGCAGGGGCATGTTCTTCCCCTGCTCATGGTAATGTAGTGAGTGGTGTATTCAGCTTTGAGAGTGGGGCATTAACTGTTTTTTAAAAAATGAAAAAAAGGAAATAGGTGTGCATGGAATGAGAAGGGTAGCACTCATTCCATCTTCAGGTGGATCTTGGGGAACCACAGCAGCTAGAGACTCACCTTCAGAAACACTAGCTGCTCCACCAAACCAAGATCCAAGGATGTGCGGTAGTGTGTCACTACATCACCAGCAATACTGAACACCCTCCCACTTGGAACACTGGTTGCCTCTGGATCCCACCATTGAAGCCATGCCCTTGATTCACATTTTCAGTGCCTGTGGTAGAGAAGGAGACTGGCTGGTGGTTGGTATGCTAGCACAGGACAGTGGATCCCCTTCTTCCATGTTCCCCTGCTTCTACCATTCTGCCTCCCTGACTCTTTTCACCAGCACCTCCATCCACTGATCCAGGCTTTGGATGCCACATACCCTCCCCTTCACCCTTGGGTCACACATGGCAGCTAGCACGTGGACCATACTGAACCACAAGGGATCAAGCCATTTCTTGATGCCCTCCGTCAGCCACCTCCCCACTGCCTGCACATCTGGTGACAGTGGCTTGCCCCATCCAAGAATATTGATCCCCTGGAACTTCTCCATTTGCTTCTGAAGTTCCCTCACTACAGGGATCACCTGGCTAAGGAGGGCATAGCCAGCACCGAGGGTCTCAGTGACCTCAAGGAAAGGCTTGAGGACAACCGAGATCAGGGAGATAGTATCCCTTTCAACTCTGTTAAGGAAGCCGCTGATACCACTCTCCCTGAGCAAGGCCATCTCATGGATAGCCTTCTGTTGCTCTACTGGGATCTTGAGCATCAAGTATGTGGAGTTTCACTGAGTCTATACATTCTGCATGATTTTGTGCTGTAGGATGTTCAGCTCTGCTTGTTTGTTCAACAGCATCTTGCCTTGCTTGATTCTCCTGTGAAAGTATCCTGTCACCTTCCTGCATTTGGAAATGAGCTTGTTGATGGTGCTGACACCATCACTGGCAGCCCTGTCCCCCTCCAAGGTACCCCTGACAATGAAGTGGAACTTCTGTGCCACACAGCGGACCTCCTTGACCATATTGGCCCCATGAACCCACAAGTGAGGTCACCCTGCCAAATGAGCCACCCCTGCACCATGCAGTTCATGGCCCCCATGATTTTGGTTGTCTTGTGGGACTCATCCATCACCTCAAATTGAAGAGAGCCAAACTGGTTGCACCAGTGCCCTGTGAAGGAGAGGTAGGCATGATCTCCACCCCAACTGCTCCAGATGCCCGAGGTGAAGTGCAAGGCCACCTGTGGACTTGCCTTGTGCAGCTCCTCCTTCAAGTAGTCCCTGCATGCCTCATACAGGGAGGGAATCACTGTCCTGATGAAGGTGGTGCATGTGGGCACTTGGTATGATGAGGCCATGAGTGCCATGAGCCACCTGAACCCTAGCAACTCAACTAAGGAGAAGGGCTGGCCATCTACAGCAAGCATCTTCCCAGTGCTCTGGGTAATCTCGCTTACCCTTGCAATGTGCCCAGCTTTCTGTCTGCCTTTCCCACACTATTCCAGGGTGGCCTGCCTCTGCTTCAGCAGGATAGGGGCTTTAGAGTGAGAGGGGGACTTCTTTTGGGGCACACTCCCACTGGTGGCAGGCTAAGGAGAACCAAGGGCAAGGGGGTGGTGCCTGTGGAGATGCATCAGCATCCCTGTAGTGCTCATGTGTTTTGTTCCTTTGCCTCAGGTGGTTTTGATTTGGCAGTGTAGGTAAATAGTACATGTGGGATCATCTGACAGCTCAAAATGACTACAGACTACACTACCTGCTTGCTTCTGAGGTGCGGGTGCATGTGCGGATGCTGCCTTTTTCCCCTCCTCAGCAGGCAGAGGCACAGCAACAGGAGGGGCAGACTCAGATAAGCCATTTGCCTCTGCAACCTCTACCTCAACCTCCTCCAAAGTGCCTTTTGGAGAAGGAGACCTGACTTTAGGAGAAACTTGAGGGGTGTGGAGCACAAACTCAGATGATTTTCCCTTCTTCCCCAGAATTTCCCTTGCAAAGGCACTCAGATACAGATCAAACTCCAGGTCTTCCTCTGGCACTGGAAGGCTCAGCATGGGAAATGAAATGGGGGTAGAGGAGACTGTCATGCTGGTGCTGCTACTTTTTGTCATGGTGCTGGTCGGGAGGGTTATGACTGGTGCTCTTGAAGGGGATGCAGACTTAGGCACAGGCAGTGGCACTGCTCTCTGTTCCTTGCTGCTTGTAGAACTGGAAGCCTCATGCCTGCTCGTTGTAGGAAAGAAGCTGCATATCATTTTTCAGAGGGAGGGGCTTACATTTCTTCCTCTACCCTCTTTTCTGTCCCTCCCTAAAGGTTTGCCAGCTGCCTTTCCAGCACATTTCATGGTGTATTTCATACTGTCTTTGCCTTGATGTGCTGGAAAATCTGTGTGTTCTTCTATAATGTAATCTGATTTATGTAATATATGTAGATAATTGTATATGTATGTGTATTTGTATAACAAATAAAATATACAAAAGTATATAGTATGTGTTCCTGAATCAATTTTATATTATAATATGCATTAATGCTGTGCTTCCCTGCACAGTGAATGAAATGCACACTGTGTGAGAGCACAGAAAAATAGACTAACAAAAACAAAAAGAGGATTTTGGGGGAGGAATAAATTGAAAGGAATGAATGAATATAATAATAAAGGGTATAGAAAGCAAAAGGTATTGATAAATTCTACTTGCTAGGAACAGGCTAGCAAGTAGGAAATGACAGCCTTTGTTGTCTGATCCTGCTGAGCTGCTGGAACACGCAACTCAGTAACTGACCCCAAGGCAAAAAGCAACGCAGTTCAAGCAACATGACGTTTTGTGCTGTTTTTCCATTCCTCTCCCAGGGATTGGAAGAGACCTCAAGGAAGGATCACGGTCACTAGCCAGCTACACATGTCCATATTAGACTAGTCCTTCCCCCTTCTTCTCCCTCTCTCTCATTTTTTGTTTCCCTGCAAGCAAGCCCAGCTTCAGCTTTGAAACTTGAAACATTTTGAAACTTTTGAATGTTTCAATTGCTCTTGTTTTGAGGCTATTTCAAAGCCTTTCCTTTTGTTTCATTTTGTTTTTGCTGTTTTGAGCTCAAAATGAGTCAAAACAGTGTTGAAACAAAACAGCCAGCAAAATTTCACACAGTCCTAATGTATGTTATGTGTATCTATAACTATATCCATATATAGATATATAGATATATATATAGATATCCATATATATAGTGGTGTTTCATTTTAATCATGGAAAAATATGGATTTGGGATTACTTTTTTAATCCAAAAATTGGCGATTTTTTTATTAGACAAAACCACAATCCCATGTAGTTAAGTGCAGCCGTACACTGGTCCCTGCTTGAAGAATACCTGACTCCACAGCCCAGTACTTCTGCAAGCAATTATTCACTGCAGTACATAAAAATTAGTTTTGAACTTAAGTGCCACTCAATGAACAAAAACTATGGAAGTGTATCTCAAATCCATAAAGGTTGAGAGGGCTGAGATCCAAGCTTCAAGCATGTGTCTTCCTGAGGCAGACCAATAACTCGAAGTCTTCTGTCTCTAAGAAAAGTGTACAAACTCTAGCTACAAGGAAGAAAGGGACACCTCTTACTCTTCTGTTGTCAAATGCTACTTAAATCCTAAATTTGTGAATGTAGCATGGCAATCAATTTTTTTTTTACGAATGTAAAAATAAACGTTTCTGTTGTTTCTAACTGCTCCATTTTGGGCTTCAGTTATAACTAGTTAAAGGCTGTTCTGAACTTGCTTCTTTCACTGAATCATTTAGTCACCCAGAAACTTCTGCTTAGTTCGTTTTGACAATGGAAATAATAAATATTATAAAAGATGGGAGGTACACTGATATATAATTTTAAGGTGGCAATGATTATTTTGTTATCCACTTATAAAGGAAGTTTCTAGTGAACTTTTCACAGGGGATGTTTTGAAAGGGAACCAGTTGCTTGTCTGAGAGAAAGGTAGGGATTACTTGAAGATTTTAGCTACTGTCCTTTCTTTTAAGATGATAAAGCCCATCCTTGCCGAGATGCTATAGAAATAAAAAAACATATATTATGTCTTACTTAGGAGTTTAGAATTATTTATACGCATGTACCACCAGTCTAGATGATCTTTCTAGGTGTTAAAATAAAACTGACTAATGTTACAAAGGGATCTGTGGGGAGAATTTGGGTTGAGCAGCTAAGATGAAAGAAAAGTAATAGACAACAACAAATGTTAATTGACACAAATAAAAATGATGAGTCAGTGCAAGTAATTAATGTTTTTTGCTAGCAATAACTTCATGAAGTAGAGCTCTTATTATTAGCATATATTGCAACCTGGACAAGGAGGACAAAACAAATTTTAGAAATGAAACAGGGATATGAAAGAAAATTCTGTACCTTTAGATGTTATAGCGTCACCACTAAAACATCATGTTGCCCACAGGACAGAAAAGAACTGTATGATTTAATAGGCTGATAGGACCAAGAATTAAAAGCTCATAAAGAATTCTCAATAACTGTATACACAACTAGCTTTCAGTAATCTATACTCTTTGTGGGAAACACATCAAAAAGTGCTAATCCTAACTGTGGGCTTTAAAGAAATCAGAGACAGAAAAAAACTCACTGTCCTCTCCCTTCCCAAAGTTCTTGGTATTGTTTTGCCACTGAGATTGCATTCTGTTATTTGCTCTGCTCATTGCTAACCAGTGGGTTGAAACACAGGGGAGGTCATATTTTGAAATAGGATACGGATCAATGGCTATCATTTGGGACCTTTGGCAAACTAGGTTTTAAAATGTTTCAAAATGTGTCTGGGAAGAGGTGAAACAAACACACCAAGAAAATATTCTTGTTCCGAAATGTTAGCCCTTGCAATCATAATATCAGTAACATGGACTTTTGTATTATTCTTTTCTATGGCTAATTTAGTCAGACAACTCCTTGTAATAATATTTAATATCAACATGGGCTATTAATTTAGTATTGAAGGGAAATATATTCTGAGTCATAAATATTTCAGTAAATTCTCATAAAATGAGAGTAACCTGTCTTGTTCTTTGTCACATCAGAACAAATTCTAAATGTGTTTTGTGTTTTTGTACCAGTGAATCTGACATTTATTTTATAATGGACATTGAATTAGCTTCCTGAATTGATTTGAGTGAGGTCATGACAACAGAAGAGAATATTTCTCCCCTCTCCTGGCCAGTTCAGAGATTTGACTAGCTACTCATATCATGCAGTCTTATTCTTTCAGACCCCTAAAGACCCTCAGTTGATTTCAGGAACATGTTTCACAGAAGGAATGAAATAGCAACTGTTGATCAAAAATTGAATCTTCTTTATCATGCGTATCCTAAATACTTCACCATCTTTGGATGCTCCTAGAGTATGATGTTGAGTCTCAATTCACTAGATTTAACATCCTTAAAACACCTGAATATAAACAGAATATATGTGTTTCCATTGGTTGGGAGTTACTAGGCATATGCTTGAAGCATGGATTCTCCCTATAGCACTCTCCACTGGGATCTGCAGTACTCAATCCAACTGCTTGGTCCCTGGAATTGTGTTGATCCATTAGGATTAGCTTAAACAATCTCTCTCAGAGGTTTCCATTGAAGTTGTAAGCTGTAATATGTCAAGGACAAATGATAGTGAAATCAAATAGATATAGATACACACACTGAACAATTGTTTAAGTTGTGCTTTTATAACGTATTAAAATACACAGATCTAAATTCTACTTGTAAGTTCTGCCTGTATTTCCTTAGCATGCTAGAGCAGCAATGCCCAAACTTTCCAAGCTGCAGGCCAGATGAGTGCTGTGGGTTTGGTCCATGGGCCTGATCTAACACAAGGACAGCATGCAGGCTCTATCTGGTACATGGCCTCAGCCTCACATACTAGATCAGTCCCCAGCCACATATACATAGGATTGGGCTCACTACACCCCAGGCTGGTGCACACAAGATCAGGCTCACCACTCAGTTCCTATACATGCTGAATCAGCTCAGCTGCCCTGCCTTGACCTATACAAGCTACATTGGGCCTGTCTGCACAGAAAAGGCCCATCACCCCCATCCAGCATGCAGACCCAATCCAGCACATGGACCATATTAGATGGCCCATGAGGCCTGGAAATTTGGCTGAGGGAGCAGTGATACCACTGTCATTCCAGATCTTCTCACCTTCTCTGAATGTGGAGACCCTAACACTAAAGCAAATCATTCCACTTCCACAAAAGCACAGTTGTTTCTTCATGCATCCCACTCAACACTTCCTGTTTCTATGAGGCTCCTTGGTCAATAAACCTGTCTCTTCTAACACTTGGCTTCGGTGTTAGGCATTTGATAATTTTCCAGTACTCCAAACCATTCTAACCTCTTCTGGAATGTGCTGGTAGGACAATTATAGCATGTTACTTTGAATCCAGTAATCATGAGTTCAAACCTTGTTCTGGATTCATGCCAACATTCATTTTGTTTGGCTTCACCTCACTTCACTTCTCCTACTTATAAGCAGTCACCTGGGCTCCAGTGTCAGTGGGCTGGATGTAATCGCCTTAAACATCCTTAGCTTTGACCTGTAGCTCTTTGCCTATCAATAGATAGAGGAAAACAGGTTTTTCAGTGCTTCTGTGAAGTAGTTGTCCCAATCTGCCTTTGCTTCTTTATATGAAGATCAAGATTTAATGCCTATATTCCCTAACCTGGGCGGGACACAATAAAGTTTGTCATCACTAATCACATAGAGATATTAAAATATTTAGCACTCTCATAAATTCATAACATCAATAAGGATTCATCACCTGTGCATAGACAACTAGCCAAATCATTATAATGGACATGATTACTGATATATTTCTTGTCTATATCTTAAAGAGACAAGGGAGATAGTGAATACTAATTGGAAATTGTTCTAAAAAGGGTATGCTCATGAAATGTAACCAACAGCACCATTTATTGCTGCAAAGCACTGGAAAATATTGTTAGAGGCCTGGACTTCTGGAGCACAATCAGTGGCTTTAAAGAGTAACAAGTTAAACAGTATTTATATAATGTATCCTTAATCTTGTTAAATGTTATGGCATGTCACCAAAGTTAGAGAATGTGATACTATTCTGAGCCGAATTTATTCTTTATGCTTATGCCACAGTGGGGAGCATCTCAGGGAGTTCTAGTGCCCCAAGAGGCAGCACTGGTGGCAGGCAGAGATCAGATATGGGTCCAGCAAGAGCCCCAGGGAACAAATACTTACTGGTAGGGCCAGCATTGGCACAGATGGCAGAGCCACAACTACAATGGCAGCCTCTGTTTGTAAATTCATGCCGGCTGCGGATTAGCCAGCACACTGGATCCAATGTCATAGGAGCGTGTCCCATGCCAGTAAAGGAGAACAGATCCAGAAGCATGAGCAGCAAGGATTAAAGCCTGGTTACAGCAGAATCCCAGCAGCGGCAAAGTGAGTGGGGAGAAGCCTGCTCACAAAATTTGAGTCTCAGAGGAGCCTTCAGCCCTCAGGACCCTGACTCTGTGGGAGAGTGGAAGGAGCTCACCACAAAGAGGCCCCAGAAGGCATCACCACATTAGCTGGAGTACCAGGCATCATTGCATAGGCTGAAGCACTGAGGTGGCTAGCATGAGTCACCCGGGAGTGTTTGGGGGCGCTTGCCCCCCAGGGTTTACTGATTGGGAGAGATAATTTACAATTCATCACTTTTGGTTTAAGTCAAGGGCGAACTAGGTTGGCCCACCAGTTGGAGACCTCAGGACAAAGTGACTGTGTAGTGGCTGAAGTAGAGGCTCTAGATTGTTGCTTTATGTTAAAAGATGATTAGATTTATGTTTAATGGGACTTTTGATTTATGTCAAAAATGAACTTGACATGTCAAGCAGATCACAAATGCCAGGAAGTACCTTGCCTATTAATCTGATAGGACCCAAGGAAAAGCTACAGTTGGTTGGCCCAGCCCAAAGTGACTGATCATAATGGGTCAAGTTAATTTGTGAGTATATCACATCCTAGTTATCCTTCCATATGCAGGAAGAATAGTTTGGACTCATGTAAGATCTGGTTCGTGTGTGGATGGGATATTAAGGAGAGGAGCAGTCTTGAGAACAGCATGAGCCATTCCTAGAAGTAGACACAAATGACCAAGGCCCATCCTTTTTATTAACAACAAGGCATGGGAGGAAAGTTGAAGGGTGTGCTCTGTGAGTGGGGAGTGCTAAATTCCAAACTGTTCAATCCCAAGAGCTGGCACGCATAGACTTGGAGTGCACGGTCCAGGCAACAAAACTGATTTGGGCACCACTGATCACCCTTGTAAACCGTTATAGCTAAATTAACTTTAATGATAGAATACAATTTCCATCAGCTGAACCTAAATATTTCCAAGTCTAAAATCTCATCCCATAACTGCTTTAAACGCATGTAATCTTACTGATTTGACTTCTATACCATTAATCCTGCTTGACCTCACTGAGAGTTGCATCTCAATCAGTTCAAGCAGTACTATATGCATTACTAGCATATGTACAAAACAGATATACAATGTGTATGTAGGTAATTTTAGTTTGTTCTATCTTTTTCAGTGGGTTTATACAACTATTAGATTTTCTGATTTGATGAGTATACCAAATTCAACCTGTGACTATAGCCCTACAAAAATGTTTAAATAGATTGGGATTTTTCAGCATTTCCAAAACAAGTCATCTCAATGATCTTGACATTTTTCTTTTTTTGTTTGTCTGAAAATCACCAAGTTTGATCCAGGTGTTCATCCAGGCTGTGGAGTAATGTACCTTCCATAATTAAACATATTTATATTAAGTATCATAGCATCTAGGGTCAGAAGGGGCCTAGAACAGGCCATCTAGTCTGACCCCCCCACCAATGGCAGGAACGAGTGCCAGGGTCACAGGACCGCAGCCAAGTACCTATCTAATCTACTCTTAAAGATGCCCAAGGTAGGAGCAAGAACA
>JAGPOW010003316.1:75794333-75813394 GCA_030014935.1 Caiman crocodilus
ATAAGAACCTGGATGTAGTCAGGTATCCAAGTTGTAGCTGTATTGGTCTGGAGACAAAAGGAATCAAAACTTATGGAAGATGTGATATCTTTTATTAAATCAACTAGATATTTGCCAGCTTTTGGACACACTCACCCTTCATGAGGCATAGGAGAGAGCAGAGCCTGTAAAAGTTCTCTTAGATAGAAACAAAAAATCATGCTTTCTTGTGAAACATGAAAGTGTGGTAAAGCCTCCTGTTTGGCATTGTTCATTGTGTCCAGGTTAGGCAAAGAGAAAGATTGAAAAAGTCTTTTTACCTCAAAGTTGTCTGGTGGCAAGCAGGATGTTTGTTCCTTTGTGGAGGTAGTCAAACACTTGCCCTACCTCAGTAGCCACCTCTCTTAGAAAGTGAACGCTGATGAGCAGATCCAGTATAGGATCCAGTATGCAAGTACGTCCTTTAGGAAATTGCAATGAATAAAAACACACCAAAGCAATCTACAGAAAGATGTGAAGAATCCAGGTCTACAATAGTCATCATCCCTACTCTTCTCTACAGATTTAAAATGTAGGTAATTTACCATTGTTTGTTGGTAATTTACCATTGTTTCAAGAACATGCAGAGGTATTACAAACAATGCCTCCAGAAAATTGTCCACATGAAATGGGAAGATCACTGCACAAGCACCAGTATCCTTGCTAGAGGCAATGTTACCAACAGTGATCTATAAATCACCTCAAGACACATTAATAAGCCATGGTAGAGCTCATCCTCAAATTGAGGGAGTGCTGCCAATGAAACAAGTTCCTTTACTTTGCATCCACAGAGCACCAGACATTCAGAGTGATCAAATTTCTTTTTTGATATCAAACTGAAATATTTGTACTGATGCTTTTTTCAGGAAGGTAGTAAAATGCACAAATTATTATTTCCCCTTTTTCAAAGCAATTGTAGAAAATGGTCAAGTCACTGTTGTTTAGTGACTAAAGCAATGCACTTAAATTGTAATGTTTAACTCTGAGTAATACCAGAAGTTTCAGATGTGCTTCCCAAGAAAATAAAAGAGAGCTTCCATGGCACAGGAAAAAAAATGTTAGATGTGGATTATTAGAAACACCAAAACAATGGTCTTTTACATAATGCATTAATGTTTATATTGTGCCCTCCCTCTCTTCCTGTCACTTGTTCTTGCTTTTATTATCACTTTTTTGTTAGTATGAAACACAATGTGGTGTTTCCTTGAGGGCACTTTGATTACAAGAGAAATTGAGCATGAAAAAGACTGTTACAGTCTGATAAAATTCTTGTTAAGCTGAGGGGCCATTTATATCATAACTCATTATCTCTGAACACTTGAACTTTCTCATCCTGCAGCCACCTCTTGGCAGTGGTGCTTATCATTAAGGCTATCAACACTAATAACAAAAATCACTGTTTCTGATCCTTGACACTGGTATTTTGGACTATTATTAGAAATATAACCTAGAGAGTTAGCAGAAATGCTGGCAACTTGGTTTTATACATTAGTACCAGTACTTCAAGTGGGAAAGAAACAAGGAAAGTAGTATAAAATTAAGTGGGAAAGGAAGGCATGTGGCTATAAGTGAAAGAAGATATGAAAGTCTGTTCCTCTGAGGGTACGACTACATATTCATTAATGTATTGTAGTTACTGTGCGCTAAGTTAGTACTTGGTTAACCAAGTATTAAATTAATGCCAGCAGTAGCGCTGGTACATAGGTTTTTAGTGTTGCTTAATGTGCACTAGCCTAAAACTACTGTGCAGTAACATATTAGTATGGCTTTTGCCTGTCATGCTACTGTGAAGTATTATTAGGCTACTACACAGTTGGCATCTCATGTAGGTGCCCTGAGAAAAGGCTACCACCCAGATAAAAGGTTAAAATGATAATTTTCTTCTTAAACTAAAAAATTGCAGGTTCAAGTCATAGGTTTGGACTATCATAGGTTCTTTTGTGGGTAACCAAGGAAGAACCTGTTACCTACCTATATTGGAACAAGAAAGGGTTTAATAATTTTCCCTCCAGTTACTTGCCCAGATTTTTCACAAGTGATTCATAATGTATCACACAGTGCTATTACTACAGTCTCTATTGCAAGACTTGCTTTATAACATTTATTTCAGTTTAGGCTTCTTAGTGGGGGTTTTTTTAATTTAAAATCCTTAAAAGATCAATATTCCCACTGAAGTGCTTCCTTCATTTGCTTCCTTTGGGGTTTAGTTCTTTTAGAGTCCACAAAACTGATCCAGATTCACAATTTCTATGAATATTTACTGAAATTACATGCATTTCAGATGTAGGGATGGTAGTACATCTTTTTTAGATGCCTGATACCTTAATACTTCCTATTACAAGAACTTTGCATTTAGCTGTTAATACCTTTGCCAAATTTTAAACATTCAGGTAGGAATGGATCCATTGGTGGTACATTCACACTTCCATGTTGATTCCTTCTCCACCCAAAATTTAAAATCAACTGCCTACAGCAGCAATGGCATTTCTATTCAGGCAGCTCTGAGGGAAATCAGTTAATGACTTGCTATAATCTACTTGATTCCTGGTAATGTTTCTTCTTGCCACAGGCATTAGCAACCCTCTTGATGTTCTACTAATCAGACTATCTACAATTTCTTCTCCAATTTTGCTGCCAGTTAGCAACTTCTACTAATGTCTGTATTATTTCATAGTTTTATAGATCATGTTTAGCCCTACACTGCAGAACTATGAAGTTTGTGTTTGGAAAAGCTTTAAGCCTTAAAAAAAGAACCACTATGCATATAATTTTGTAAAGACTTGCTAGACCTAAAATAAAATCTATCTTACTCTATCTGTGCTATGTGTAGAAATAGTATGAATTGTCCAGGAATTAAATTCTCTTACTCATCACTTACCTTCAAGGCTCCATTAGGCTTTTTTACATTTATAACAAAGGTGCCCAAGGCAATGTGAAACTTAATAAGGCCATACCCGAGCAGCCAATTTAGCCTTTCTTTCACTGTTAATATGCCAAGTAACCATTCACAGGAACACATCCTGGTTTAAGGAAAATCTGGTGTCACAGATATTGATTAGAAAAACATCACCAAATGAAATGGAACAGCCATGTTGAGATGCATCTCAAAACAGCTGATCCACTTCACTGGAAAAAATATGCTGTTGGACAACAAGTGCCATCAACATGCAGAAAAACAGGACGCATGCTCTCCTGGGGGCACCTCGGGACTTAAAATGCAGGATTGGATTTATCAAGCCTGGCTTTTCCCACTTACCTCTAGACTATCCAGGTGAATCTTGGTATCTCAGTAAACAGGAAAACCCCTCCCTTGCAGCTTACAGAAACATGTCCTGAGATTGCCCATCTCTGTAAGTACAGAAAATCAAATACATACTCCAAGTCTGAGGGCTAGAACCTGTGTGGAAATTCTGGGTCTGATTCTGTAAGCCACCTCAGGTCTCAGGAGCATTTGCCTGGGGTGGCTGGAAAGCATGGGCAGCTCTAGGCTGCCCATCTACTTGCTCCACAAAGTGAATAGACTTCTGTCACTAAATAGTGGCACAAATTGATATCACCTTTGCCATGGCCACAAATCTGGAAAATTTGTGGTGTGGCAAGAGGGTATGGACATTTGTTTGCTCAGCCTTTGCTCCACAAAGGCAACAAAAAACAATATCTGTTTTCACCCATGTATATACCAAGTTCTTTACTATTCTTGGACCATGCACAACCATACCATAAAAGGATTTGTTATAATTCCTTTCTTTTGTCATCTTTTACATATACTTCACCCCCTACTTTTTTTTTTGACTAAGCTGTTTCACAGCTCTTTATTTCTGAGAGAGGGTTTGAGACTCCAGATACATTGAACACTTTCCCTCTGGTCTGATTAAAAACAAAAACAAACAAACAAACAAAAACAAATTAGCTGCACCTTACTAGGAATTCACCTTTTGGTCTTATTTGAGACAAAGATCTGCTCAGTTGCAATCACAATCAGTTATCTGTAGCTCCAAACTTCCCTACATGTTCTCTGAAGATATATTTTATTCTTATTGGGCATTGTCTGATAATTTAATTCTATCACATCCTTAACTTGAGCCATCATGAGCAGTGATTTATATCTGGCACCTGGAAGACATGGTCTAGAAAACGCCAGGGCTTGGGACATTCTGGCTGTTGATATAATCTCAATCTTAAGGCTCAACAGGAATTCTCCTATAACTATTTCTCCAGGGTCCTGAAAATGTATGAGTGTCAGGAAGAACCAGCCTTAGTCAAAATGGAACCCTGGGAGAACTTGTATTTTGGCACTCCCCCTCCTCCAAATCAGTGGCACTGCTGCAGGCTTGGGAAGTGGAATAGCATGGGGTGCCAGGCAGGGAAGTGGAATGGCATGGGGTGCCAGGCAGGTACCACTGCTGCTGCCCCCGCTGCCTGGCCTGGGTCCTCTTGAGCAGTGGAGAGGGGTGGAGGGGCAGGCTGGGTTGAGCACTGCTCCTGTCATGAGCAGAGATCAGCCAGTGTAGGAGAGACAGACAGCAGTGTTGTGAGGGCTGCTCATACATGCATGTATGCACATGTCTGGTGATTCCCTGACCACAGCACTCTTGGCACTTGGTCACAACTTCTACCCCTAAGGCCAGTGCTGGTGCCAGCCATGGGATGTTGGAACAGTGTCCCTCTTGTATTCTTCCAGCTTTCTCTACTCAGCACAGACAGCATGGTGAAGTAAGATGTGTGATTTAAGATTGGCAGGCCAATATCCAGAGTGAAAAGAATTAGCTTGAGACAGTAGGGGCCTGGGAGTGAAGGCTGGTGAAGCAAGATAAGCTGGAACTAAAATTTGAGGCAGGCATGACTTTGAGACTTGCTAGGCAAAGAGATTAGGATCAGGGCAGGTAAGATAAAAGACATTTAGAGTGATTAGATTAGTCAATAAGGTGACTGAGAGTCACATTGTGATAGGAAACCCAGGTGGCCAAAGTTCAGGAGAAGGAAGAACAAGCAGAAAAGCTAGTCTGCTCTCCCCTCCAGAGTCTGGAATAAATTTCTAAGTCTCACCATTTTTGCACTATACGAAAATATCTATTAAAACTACTAGCAAAGTGCACTTCAGAAGTCCTTCTCACACTGGTTCACTACAAGGATTAAAGACAATTTTACTATAAATTACTCTGTAGGCTTAAGTGGCAGAGGTCAGTGGGGTGAATCCAAATGTTCCAAAATTGTCCAATATGTATTTCAACACAAAGCCAAATGACATCATTTTTCATTTTTTTAAGGAAAACTAAACAAAAAAAAAATTCCACCACTCCCTAGCAATCTGTATTTTAATTAAATATTAAATAATATATATATTTCCATGGAACACTTACTTCATGAAGTACACAGGATGGACACACTCTGGTAATAGATCAAGGCAATATAGTAAAGAAGAATGCTGTATTTCACCCACGGCTTCATTTATTTCAAAATATGGAAGATCTATAGTAAACAAAGAGGTATTTACAGAAAAAAATGCCTTCCAATTAAGGCAGTTAAAATGCTTCCCTAGAGAATTGGAGTCTATCCCTGACACTGTCAATGAGCTCTTATATGATATCAAGCTAATCACTTAAATTTTAAATAGGCACATTCTGGATTTTTGCCTTAATAACCTGGAATTTGATTTCCAAAAATGCCAAGCATAGAGCTGCAAATGAAGTTGAAGTGCTGTATGGTGCTAAGAAAAAAAAATTGAATCTTGGATTCTTCAAATTGGATCCTCAAAATTAGTGAATATATTTTCATTTTAATCTTTTTGTGCCATTGTTCTCTGGATGTAAAATAGCACAGGGTGCTATGAAAAGAATTCAAATGTCTTGATGTTTGTAATAATAAAGACCAGAGAAAAGCCGATGAGAAAATGAGTAATTCTGCCTTCGGAGCAGAATTTGAATAGGGTGTAATAAATTAATCCTGAAGTCACACCCTGAACAATGAGGAGAAACAAAATATTGCACCATCCATCCCATTCACCAAATGAGGTGACAGTTCTGTGTAAAAACTAGCACGTATTTTGGTAATTAAAGACTGTATCATAATGTCTATAGACAAGGGAGGAAGGGAAATTAAGTTTGTAATGACCTATCATTAATTCTTTTACCATCTTCCTATCTACTGCTTCCATTAAAAATTCAAGCCTGAAGTAGTTTTGTTTCATATTGAAGTGTCATACCTGTAGCTTCTTGGTGAATTCAGAACTGTTAAGTTGCATTTCCTAACAAACCCCTACATTTTAAAAGCAAGCAAAGAAGAACTATACTAGACCAGTCTTTATATTTATGGAATAACGGGTTTGTGGCTAAAGCACAAGGCTGGAAAGTGAAAACTAGGTGGTAAGCCTTAAACTGTATTGCCTTTATCATGACATTCCCATCAATGACATAATACAAAGAATAATGTACCAAGACCCTAAAAATCTGAGGTGAAATTCTGGCTCCAATTAATCAAAGCCAAGATGACTCACTGGTTTCTGCTCTGAGGTCTGACTTGCTGGATGATGTCAGATAAATTAGTCAGCTTTCTAGTCTTACTTGCCAGCCTACATGATCTTATTTTCCAACCTATAATAATGATCCCCATCTCATACGTAAAGTACTTGTGACCAATGGATAAAAAAGGGTATAAGAGCTAGACAATATAAATCCTCCTTTAGGAGTGGCTGGATCTAAAAGCTATTTGGAAATGTTTCTCCAATGCAGCTGTAATGCCAGGTGACACTAAATATGCCCTAAGAGATGACAGATCTCCATGCAGCTAATTCTTGCTCCTCATAAGTTCTCATAATGCAGAACAAATAGTTCGAAAACTATTTCGGTCCACCATTATTTATAAGAGAAGTGAGAATTCACAAAGTAGTTAGCCATGTTAATCTGAAATCAGGCAGAAGGGAGGGCAGATTTGCACCTTCTAGAGTCTAGACTAAATACAATCAGCCTGACTTGATAGCAACAAATGGTATTCTTTTCTGTTCTGTAAAAGAAAGATTTTTTTCTCTGATATCAGTTTCATTTAACATTTTGTTAACATAGATTATGCCTACACTGTACCTAAATATACCTTAGCTAACTTGATTACTAGAAACAACCTAACCATAGTATTACAGAACTCCATGCTGCCAGTGCTAATTTGCTTCTGCACCGTCTGCCATGCCAGCTGAATCTGACTAACTACACAGTCAAAAAGGAGTTATGAGGCCAGAAGGAGCACATGGAAGGAAGAATCACAACTGTGTTCCCCACTGAGAAGGGCACCGGCTAGGGAAGGAGTTCTGCTGCTCTGCTCCTGATGTTGCTTATGCAGTTAATACTCACTGGATAAAATGCATGAACAACATTGGGACCAGTGGCCAGAATCCACTTTCTAACTCCCCGGGCATGTGTCCTAACCACTAGATTCTTGTCATCAGTGGCTCCCTCCTTTTCAAAGACCAATTAGGGAGTCCTCACAGAAAGAAAATCTTCTTTCCTGGTGAATTAGGATCAGCAAATGGTGACTGTTATCAGAATAGAAGAGCTTTGTGTCTAGGAAGGTTAGATTACAATAGATCTATTATAGGAGCATACAGTATTTTCTCACACACAGCACATCCTGGAATACAAGATTCATCCTATTTTTGGAAGGCAAAATAAATATTTCTTTTTCCAGTTATAGCTGCATAAAGCAGGAATGTAGAGAAAACTTACTGACTCACCCTCCATTTCCTGCTTAACTAAAGCTGAAATCTGGGGCATGTGTAGACAAAATGGGGGCCCTAAATCAAAGCAGTGGGTTTTTAAAAACGCTACTTCAATTTAGGGCCAGTTAATCCCCCGTGCCATGCACACACTTTACTGAGTTACCTGCCTCTCTGGAGGGGAGGGGAAGGTGAGCTGCCGGTGGGCGGAACAGTTCCTGGGCTGCAAGCAGGGTGGGGGGAAGGAGGGCTGGTGCTTTCCTCCCTGGCAGCGGTGGACCCCCCCAGGCAGCATCCGCCCCCCAGGCACATGGCTCAGGCAGTCCCAGGGGGCACTTCAGCTGCAGAGGGAAGCACGGACTTCCTGTGCAGCTCAGGCAGGCAGGCTCTGGGGGGGAGGAGCAGGTTCACTGCTTTTCTTGGGCAGAGCCTGACTTCCCAGGGTGCTACCAGGCTGCTTGCAGGACTTCCTTTCCCCACCTGCCCCTCCAAGCTGCTCAGAGCCCAGTGTTTCACTCCACGGCTGTAGGAGCAAACTCAGAGGAGTTTTTCTCCTGCACATCAAGTCATTTAAGGTGCATTATACCACTGAATTTCCTGCAGCAGCTGGAATTAATGTGCAATATGCCACTGAGGCATGCAAACACTGACACATTTAAAGTGGTGCAGAAGCATTTTCACCCTTCATTTCATCTACACATGGCTCTAGGTGCTAATCTAGTCTACACATGACTGGTAGAGATGCTACATCTTGAAAAAAAAGGAACACCATAAAGAAGGACAATGTAATCTTTAGTGCTTGTGTAAATCTTCAACCGTATGACATAAAATGGTATTTAAAGGTTTCCTTTTTGGAAATTGGCATACATGTATGTATGCATGAATGTATGTATTACAATGGTTCAGAATGAGCACCAGGGGTTAACTAATTTCTAAAAGCCTGGGTCACTCACAGAGTGTTCTCAGCCTTCAGAAGCAGACAGGCTGTATAACAAACAAGGACACACAGTTTGAGAAACTGAGGGCACGTACCACATTGTTCCATAACATGAAATAGGGTGGCACCTGCTAACAAGGCCAACAAGGAGGGCCTGAAATTCCTGTTTTGGCAGGATAAAATGTGATCGGCTTGAAACATACTGATGAAATAGAATGTGAAGAATATGATGACCACAGAGAGACCAATCAGCAACAGCCATGTATAGAGAGTCATTAGGAGGGAAGGAAAATGCAAAAGCAGAAACTTGAGAATAGCAAAGGGTCCTCTTTCCTGAGAGGGGTCCTTGTCCCCTGGGAGGGATTCCTGGGGCCGTCACGGACAGAGGGCACACCACCAGCCCATCTCATCCACCACACTGGGGTGGTGGTGGACCTCAGCATCCCACCCCTAGGCTGCTGACATCTGACACCTATGAGAGAGGTTCAAATTGAAGCTTGCATCCTGGCCAGATGTACCTCAACTCTGATGACATCCCTAGGATTGGTAAATATATAGAATTGTTTGGTTGAGTGTTTTGTTTCTTTTCTGTTATCACTGTGTATCAATAAATTTGCCTATTATCGAATGGAAAGGTCATGGCTGGTCTTAGGGTTGGGTTGCCTCCCCTGCTTCCCCCTCCCCCCTGCTTTGAAACAAGGCACCTGGGTCCAAAATCCAGAGCACACACACCCATCCCCAATGTGGTATAACAGTTCCATTGCATTTAGGGATTTTACTTTATGCTCTACAGAGCAAGGGGATAGGTTTTTTTTCCATATGCATTTCTTAAAGAAAAGAAAATTTTCAAACCCAAACTCAAGTTTTGGAACTGAACTAGGACAAATTAACTGTCTACCATTATTTTCTCTTATACTGCAACACAATGATAAAAACATGATTTTTCCTGTTTTGGTTATATAGAGCAGGGGCAGAGTCTAATTTTCATCTCACTCATCCTCCCTTTCCTGCTTAGGAAAAAGCTACCATTTTAACCCTTTCACAGTAGAACTGCCAGCAGCTTTTAGGACAGTTTCTTTTAAGAAACTCCAATTTTCTCTTTTACACTTGTATAGGTCCTGACCCTCTCAGCTGGAGCCTGATTTGCTCTAGCTGCTCCCTTAAGCTTTAGGCCCACTCAGTCTGGCCTCAGCACAGATAGCAGAAGCTCAGCTATGAATTAAGCTCCATAGTAGGGCTCTGGTTCACAGGGTTTCCCAGACTAAAAGAGGTTAAACCCCCCTTCTCTCTCTACCTCTCTCTTTGAGAGAATTTGTCTCTCATCTTCAAGGGATGAAAACATACAGGACATTTTAAGGCACCTGCAAAGTGACCTCCACCTCCCCTCAAAGTCGCTTTGGACATTCATTATAAAACAAAAGGAAAAAAGATCAACTGAAAGTTCCTCCCATGTTTTGGGATGACAGACAATCTTTACTCTTCACTTTGCCCCTTGGCCTGCTCCCTAAACTACCTTCTAGCCACACCCTACAATATGCAAGAGTAAGACTTTATTTCTGAACTAATATGCAATCACCTCTATACACACTATGCAAACACAAATCAAGACAAGAATATTTTTTTGAAATAATGTTAAAATATGTTACAGTAGATGATTGACATTTAATATATGATTTCCTTTTATTCTGGTTCCAAGATAGCAACCCCCTACCAGACCAACCTGATGGACTTTTATGACCAGGTAAATAAATCCCTGGGTGATGGTGTCACCATGGACATAGTCTTTCTGGACTTTAAGAAGGCCTTTGACACTCTCTCACCCCATTCTCATTAATAAATTGAGAGACTGTGGCATTGATGCCTATGCAGTTGCATGGGTCAGAAATTGGTTGATGGGGTGCACACAGAGAGTGGTAGTGGATGGGTCATAATTGACCTGATGGGATGTGAATAGTGGAATCTCCCAGGGCTCAGTCCTGGGGCCCACACTGTTCAATATCTTCATCAGTGACTTGGACAAGAGGGTGGAAAATATGTTGTCCAAGTTTGCCGATGACATCAAGATGTGGGGAGAGATAGGCACGCTTAAAGGGAGAGAAAGGCTGCAATTAGATTTAGACAGACTACAGAAGTGGGCGGATGGTAATAGGATGGGCTTCAATGTGGATAAGTGCAGGGTGCTGCACCTGGAGAGAAGGAATCCATGCACACATACAAGCTGGGGAGCTCCCCCCCCTTGAGAGCACAGAGGCAGAAAGGGATCTTGGAATCATTATTAACTCCAAGATGAACATGAGCCACCAATGCCTGACTGCAGCCAGCAAAGCCAACTGCACCTTATTGTGCATCCAAAGATACATCTCAAGCCAGTCCACAGAGGTGATACTCCCCCTCTATGCGACATTGGTCCAGCCTCAATTGGCATACTGCATCCAGTTCTGGGCACTGCACTTTAAAAAGGAATTGGCCTGCCTTGAGAGGGTTCAGAGGAGAGCCACGCACTTGGTTGGAGGGCAACATGGCAGGCCCAATGAGGAGAGGCTGAGGGACCTGAACCAGTTCAGCCTCAGCAAATGAAGGCTGAGGGGGATTTGGTGGCTGCCTACAAACTCATTAGGGGAGATCAGCAGCAAATAGGAAGGGTCCTATCCCCCCCAGCAGCACCTGGGGTGATGAGGAACAATGGCCAGAAGTTGCTGGAGAATAGGTTCAGGTTACAGATTAGAAGGCACTATTTCACTGGCTAGAATCTGTAACCAACTTCCTAGGGAAGTGGTCCTTGCTCCTACTTTGGGTAAATTCAAAAAGAGGTTGGATGAACACCTGTCTGGGGTCATGTGATCCCAGTGTGTGCTCCAGCCAGTGGTGCGGGGGGTCAGACTAGATGATCTATTTAGGTCCCTTCTGACCCTTAACTACTATGAAACCCCACAAAGAGGAGTACTTCTGGGTTTAAGGAGGGGGACTTCCAGTGGCAGAGGTCAGGGGTTATGGGAGAGATGATAAGATGGTAACCAGGGGGTGGGACACTGGTCAAAAGGGTGGGGCTATCCTTGCAGTTCTTTACAGCTCACCAGAACTCATCAAGCAGCCCTCCAGTCAAAAGAGTTGCCCACCCCTAGGCAAGATACTCATAAAGAAATAATTCTCTGTATAGGGATGCCCATATAGAAGTAGCCAGGGGCCCAATAAAAGGACTAGAACATGGAAAAAAATCCTTATTTAGCTGGAGCTAAATATAGAGGTATGGGGGGCAGAGGGTATTGCTTCAAGCTGATCTTTATAACAGGAAAAGTTCATCTTACAGATACAGATTAAATTTCAACCAACTACTCATCAGACAAGTGACATGTTTGGCAAGATAGTTGGAACGCCAAGCAGCAATGACCAATGAAATAGAGACAGGAGGTGGAGTGTCACCAACACATTGATAACACTGCCTTCCAAAACATCAAATTGTCTTCCCTCACAACCTCACCTTCATTTTGATCAAAAAGAGCTATCCCTTCATACTTAGTCCTGATGCTTAGAAAAGCTGCAGGGAAGGTTATTCTGTGCACACTTCTGTTCTTTGAAGTGGAGGGTCAGGAAACACAAACAAATACACTGTTGTTTAGACATTTTGCTTCCAAAAGGGACTGTTTTACTTATCAAATATCAGTTGGAACACTTTGTATTCTGAGCCCTTCCCTTTTGCCAGCTGTCTCTTCTTGCTTCCAATATGCCCTTAATTAGAGGTTTTGGAGGATGTAGGGCCTGCTATTTTAGTTTTGCTCTACCTGGGGGCGGGGGGCAGATTCTTTTGTATGAGTGCAATCCTCAATTGCTCCTGTAGCCCAGTCATTAGTCACTTTACATTTTTGGACAGAGCAAAGAGGCTAGAACAGAAGATGAAGTTCTAACTCCTGTTTTAGTAATACTTTGCTCCTTTCTGCAGCAGTTAATCAGTTACTTGATCTCAAGTGCTAGTGGCCCTATTTATGTCTTTCTTTGCATATATACAAAGTCACTGCCTTGCTTGGCTTTCCTCATTGTACAAATATCCCAAGCTTTCCTTATTAGGAAAATAAAATATATTCTCTTTGAAACTCTCTTAATAATGAAATGAGATTTATTTATTTTATTTATAGAAACAAAATAATATTACAAACATTAGCAAAGAATTTTGAAAGTCATACAACCTTTCACTCTCTGAGCTTCCCAGCTGCCCATTAAGGAAAGAGATACATTGAATAACATTTTCTATTTATTCTCTTTTTCCACCAGTACATCTAGACTTTGAAAAGGGAAGCAGGCATGAGAATTTTGGGACTGAGGAATGGATTCCAGAAGAGGAAACACTTTCAAGGCTTTCTTTCTGACAGCTAACAGCAAGAGAATTGAACAAAGTAAATTTGAAGTACTACAAAATCTGCATTCATCATAGTGGTCTTTTTTAAAAAAAAAAAAAAGCTTTTCTTTTGTTGTGATACAAAGGAAAATCTTTTAAGTTTTAATTAAAAGTTGTGCAAAATATTTTACTTGAAACTAAAATTACTTAATATTTACCTTCTGAGCTGCAAATATTCATGTGCTTTACTTAAAAAAAAACGTATCTATGTCATACGTAAAGTCTGTAGTCAATGTGGCTGCTTCAGGACAAGGCAGAAGGGGTAGTAAGGGTGGGGAGATGACACGGTTAGTGATTTAAAGAATAAGACCCAGGTTTAAAAAGGCACTTAGGTGTGGGTTACCTTATTTAAAATTTAGATGCCTATACTAATATTGCTGCTACTAATAACAAAAATATTATGTAACCTCAGTCTCCATAGATAAAAAGGATTTTTAAAAGATTTTTAAAACTTGAGTGTTTTTTTTCACAACATCCATAATCCTGTGCAGAAATAGATATAAGCAAGACAAAATAGAGTGCATAATGGGTATGTCTACAATCCCACCCCTGCCTAAAGTTAGAAATGCTTATTTTATTCCCTGAAGCTCTCAGTATGTGATTTCTGCTAATGTTATATTGACAAATCCATCATCCCCTTATTCAGACAATCACACAAATCCATTGCTTTGATTGCAGCTACAGGAAGCCCCACTACCTTTTTCCAATAGTACTTGTACAGAAAATAGGAGACGTGGATTCAAATTGTATTTGAACCTGGATCTCCCAGAAAAGTACCATAACCCAAAGAGTATTAGGAGTGGGCTACACAGAGTACACCTTATGTTAAAGTTGGCCTACTGGGCCAGAAACAGAAACTTGTGAAATGAATAGGCTCCTGAAAAGGGGGGCTATTAACCTCTAAGGAGGTGTTGATAAAGACTCAATGGGCACATCCAGAACAAGTGCGGATATGTAGTATGTGGCTCCACAGACCTGTCTACAGCACCACATAGGTGGGTGATCCCCACACTGCTACTTGACAGCATAGAGGACTTTTTTGGTCTCAAGATCTCCCAGGGGTCAAAAAAAACCCACCACCACCAAAAAAAACAAAAGTGGGGTAGTGCACCTGGTGGCAGCATTCTGAGGACATTCTGCACTTCTCAGACTGATAGGGGCCACGAGAAGCAGACTATAAATCAGAACAAACTATTCCAGAGACTGAATAGGTTTCCAACTTCACAAAGACGGGGAAAGTGCAAAGATGATCATCTCTGTGCCTACCTCCAAACCTATTCCAAACACAGGAATGAAAGAACTGGGAATCAGGGACACCATCAGTTATATAAACGAACACCATTATGTATGCATCTAAATTAATCTTTTAAAAAAAAATGCGAAGGGGCAAGGAAGAAGAAAGGTGCCTTTGGCTCTGAGAAAACATGACATTAACCGCTAACTTAACTGAAATTGCTTATTACTAATTATGCTTTAGTATGTAAAATACTCCTTATACAAAACAGAATTCAATGGACAGAGTCAGGGTTCCAACTTCAAGTACTTCTATAAATCAACCAAACCCCATGAATTGCTGGAGCGGTAATGGGAAAACTGACATGAATTACTGTTTAACGGGGATATTGAATCCTTAAATGAACTGTACACTTACATTTTTAATGGCAGAAAGCTGTAGCCAGGCATAATAAAAATAATTGAAATGAGTTTTTGAATGCATTAATCTTGATGAGAAGTGCCTTAAAGAACAAGTGAAGCAGAAAAACAGTGAGAATGTATGTGGCATTCACTTGCAGGTATCATTTGCTCCTAATGTTCTTAGTTACCATTAGTAAAATAAGAAAGAATATGGAGAATAAAACATACAATGTAAAAATATTTTATCTGATGAAAAGAAGCAGAAGGGCAGTAGTGAATTGATAATAGGCAGTGTCAATACTCATTCTGTGCAACTGGCTGAATTGGCCTACTAGAGATTATGGGGTTCCATCTCACCAAATCTGGCCACCTAGCCAAATGGAGGGAATGAAAGTAAGTCAAGTGATCCCAGGAGCATTTGATCAAAGTAAACAACCACAGCAGACTTTATGGGATACAAAATGGATGACTGTGTTAATTCCAGAAAGTTTTCAGTGGGAGAAATAATCCACCAAGGAGCAGGAGAACAGCCAGGGAAGGGTTAGGGAAGAGGCCAAGGCTTTGTAGCTAAGAGAACCTATCCATAGCAGGAAACCAGGCAATAAAAGTAGGAGTAGTTAGTTTAATTGCTTGGAATTTATGGGCTTGCAAAACATAGTAGGATGCAAGTTGTTTCTATTCTGCCATCTTTGAGATGGAACAAACTCTCTTTGTCAAGAAAAGGAAGGCGCTAAAAGGTGGTATGAAAGTCGGGATTCACAAATCAGATACTCTAATTCTGGGGGGACCATTCTGGTAAGAATGCTCTGAGCATAATGAAAGCAAGTCAATAGAATTGCAAGGAGCTCAGCATAAAACACAGCAATCATGTCATTCTTGCTCAAAAAAATTACACAAGATGGTAAGTTCTGCAGTAAAATTTTAGCATCTGCATGACTGTATTAAGCTGCAGTAAACTAATAAATGCTGCCCTAGGATGTACTTGTAAACACAAGTAATATCCTGTGGCAACATTATTTAGCGTGCCACAATGCATATGTACTGATAAGGCTGGTTGGAGCATGACGGTGCTTCCGTGCCTGCTGGCTAGACCTGCAATGGAGCACTCTGATGCCCCAGCCAACCCCTTCGCAGCACATTGAGTTGGGGTGGAGCAGCCCCAGTCTGGCAGGCTGAATCCCCTGAACCTCCTGCCAGCTGGGGCTGCTACAACCTGGCTCAATCTGCTGCAGTCCCAGGTGCACGCGTAAATACAATACCCAGGAGCAGTACACTTTGGCACAAACTGTGTCAGAGTTTATTGTTTTGAATTAATAGCACATATAGACACGTCCCCTGAAACATTCAGTTATCCTGAATAACCAGGAATAGCTCAAACCTGGAATTTGGGTTGTGAACCTTGAAGTGGACTCATAGCCCAAAAAGTTTGGGAGCACCTCATATCTCAAAATATCTGGTAATACAATAAGCAGTTCTAGGAAGAGTTTACCTAAGGGCTTGCCTATTTGGGAAAATTTGCTAATATAACATTACTGACTGTTATACTAATATAACTAATATTAGGTGTTTAGTGGTAACACAGTAATTTTAGGTAGTATCTGGAGCACTTACCCCCTGAATTAGATCCATAATAAACACCTTTAAAGCACTCTTCATTTGTCTTAAAGTTACTCCTCTCCAGGACAGGTTCTTTCTAATCTGTGTCATTTTGGTCCTGTTCCATTAAGGAGTGGCCACTCCCTACAGCTATTCTACTCAAGCTGAAGTCCTCCAGCATCTCAGAATGCAGTTGCCCCCCCGAGCATGGATGAGTGGGGATGCCAGGGTGCAATAGGGCTAAGCAGGGCACTCACCCCCTGGTGACATCGGGCAGAGTCAGCACCACAGCCCTGGAGTGTGCAGTGGCCACAGTGCTGCCTGGAATGACACACTGCTCTTGCTGAGGAGAGCAAGCACCATAGCCTGAAGCTTGCTTACTCTGGCAGAACAAGTGAGCCAATCTGGGTTTTACCTAGCAGGAACAGTGAGAGCTGCAGCTCACTGTTCAGAATCCATCCTCCCTTGGCTCCCCCTGAAACTGGACCCTCCACTGATAAGTGAAGTAGCAGCAAGAGCCCCAGGCCCCTGCCTGACATCCCAGTCTGCACCCTCCTCATTCATGGATACATAGATGTTAGGGTCAGAAGGGACCGCAACAGATCATCGAGTCCGACCCCCTGCATAGGCAGGAAAGAGTAAGGGGTTTAGATGACCCCAGCTAGATGCTTCTCTAACCTCCTCTTGAAGATCTCCAGGGTAGGGGAGAGCACCACCTCCCTTGGGAGCCCGTTCCAGACCTTGACCACTCTAACAGTGAAGAAGTTCTTCCTAATGTCCAGTCTAAATCTGCTCTCTGCTAGCTTGTGGTCATTATTTCTTGTAACCCCCAGGGGTGCCTTTGTGAATAAAACCTCAACAATTCCCTTCTGTGCCCCCATGATGAACTTATAGGCAGCCACAAGGTCGCCTCTCAACCTTCTCTTACGGAGGCTGAAAAGGTCCAGGTTCTCTAGTCTGTCCTCGTAGGGTTTGGTCTGCAAGCCCTTAACCATATGAGTGGCCCTTCTCTGGACCCTCCTTGGATCTATTCATCATTCATTTGCTGATGCACGATAAAGTGCCATAGGCTTTTCTGATGGCTTCATCACACTGCCGACTCATGTACATTTTGGAGTCTACTAAGACTCCAAGATCCCTTTCCACTTCCATGCCACCCAGCAGGTCATTCCCTAGGCTGTAGGTGGGCTGGACATTTTTCCTCCCTAAATGGAAGTGCAGCACTTCGCATTTCTCCTTGTTGAACTGTATTCTGTTGTTTTCTGCCCACTTGTCCAACCTATCCAGGTCTGCTTGCAGCTGTTCTCTGCCCTCCGGCGTGTCCACTTCTCCCCATAGTTTTGTGACATCTGCAAACGTGGACAGAGTACATTTCACTTCCTTGTCCAAGTCACTGATGAAGACATTAGAGAGTATCGGTCCAAGGACCGAGCCCTGCGGGACCCCACTGCCTGCACCCTTCCAGGTCGATATCGACCCATCCATCGCGACTCTCTGGGTGTGACCTTCTAGCCAATTTGCCACCCACCAGACTGTGTAGTAATCCAAGTCACAGCCTCTTAACTTGTTCACCAATATGGGGTGGGATACCATATCGAAGGCCTTCCTGAAGTCTAAGTATACAACATCCACCCCTCCTCCTGTGTCCAGGCATTTCGTAACCTGGTCATAAAAAGACACTAGATTAATCAGGCACAATTTGCCTGCTATGAACCCGTGCTGGTTTCCCTTCAGCATGATTTGTCCTGCTGGGCATTCGCAAATGTGAGCTTTGATAATTTTTTCAAAGATTTTGCCAAGGATGGAGGTAAGACTTACTGGCCTATAGTTGCCGGGTCCTCCTTCCTCCCCTTCTTGAAAATGGGGACCACATTGGCCCTTTTCCAGTTCTCCGGGACTTGGCCCATGTGCCACGAGCGTTCAAATATTCCCACTAGTGGCTGTGCAATGATGTTGGCCAGTGCCTTCAGCACACTCAGATGGAGCTCATCCTGGCCTGCCGACTTAAAGGCATCCAGTTCTTCCAAGTGACTCTGCACCATCTCAGGGTCTACACATGGTAGTCTGGCCCCTTGCTGCTGCCTGTCTACAACCCCAGTGAGAGACTTGTCATGCCCCTCACTTAGGAACACTGAGGCAAAGAACTTGTTGAGGAGTTCAGCCTTGTCCCCCCTGTCCGTCACCAATTGTTTCTGCCCATTTAGCAAGGGTCCTATTCCTCCCTGGGCCTTCCTTTTACTCCCTATACATCTAAAAAAACAATTTCTTGATGTCCTTTACTTGGGATGCCATCCTCAGCTCCATGGTAGCTTTGGTCCATCTAATTGCCTACCTACAAGCACAAGCAGAGGAGGTATATTCGTCTCTGGTGATCTCTCCCCGTTTCCACTTTTTGTATGCTCCACTTTTGGCCCTTAGGCTGCCCTGGATTTCTCTGGTCAGCCAAGGAAGGCTCCTGGCCTCTTTCCCTCTTTTTCCTCCCATCAGGATCATTTCGCTTTGTGCCTGAAGGATCATATCTTTAAGGCACAGCCACCCTTCTTGGGCTCCCATCACTTCAAAACTCCTACAACACAGTGCGTCCTTGACTAATCACCTGAGTTCATTGAAATCAGCTTTCCCAAAGTCTAGCACTTTCACCCTACTAGTTACCTTACCCACTCAAAGTTTTATGAAGAATTCTTTTATTAGGTGATCACTGTCCCCCAGATGGCTACCGATCTGTAGGTCCCCTACCATGTCATCCCCCATTGCCAATACCAGATCCAGTATGGCATTCCCCC
>JAGPOW010003316.1:75813494-75878760 GCA_030014935.1 Caiman crocodilus
GTCCCCCAGATGGCTACCGATCTGTAGGTCCCCTACCATGTCATCCCCCATTGCCAATACCAGATCCAGTATGGCATTCCCCCTAGTGGGACCGTGTACTTCCTGTGTCACGTGGAGGTCCTGTACACAGGTTAGAAACCTGCGTGAACAGTGGGACTTTGCCATTTGCGTGTCCCAGCAGATGTCTAGGTGGGTTAGGTCCCCCATGACTACCGCCTCTTTAGCTTTTATGGCCTCCAAGAGCTGCCTCAGGAGCCCTGAATCTATTTCTTCCCCTTGGTGTGGGGGTCTGTAGCAGACCCCTACCACCAAATCCCTTTCTCCTTGCCCCCCAAGTAGCCTAACCCCCTTCTACTTCCTCATCCTTTGATTCTGTCTTGATGAGGGTTGATGTATATTGCTCATTGACATAGAGTGCAACCCCTCCCTCTTTTTTCCCCACCTTGTCCTTTCTGTAAAATCTATAACCCTCAATATGCACCACCCAGTCGTGGGACGAATCCCACCAGATTTCCATTAGCCCTGCTAAGACATAGGTGTTTTGTGCAAGCAGAAGCGCTAGTTCATTCTCCTTGTTCCTCATGCTCCTAGCATTAGTATATAGGCACTTCTGTATATAGGCATTCTGCCAGCTCTCAGGCCCCAAGCTAGGCAATGCAGTGCTGTCCTACTGCAAGTAGAATGCAGAGCCACCAGCTTCCCCAGGGAAACTGCAGCAGCAGAAGCAGAGCCAACTCTCAAATTGGCTCTAATGGCTCACAGATATAAGGGGAAACCAGAGTGGAGGCTTTTTCCAAAAATCAGTTAAACTTTATTCTATTTTCTTTCTTTGCCACTAACATAAAATTCATAGAAAGCAATATTTTCACAAAGATAACACATCTCCCAGAGAAGAAAAATCCTAACTCGAGACTAGAGGGAACCAAAAATGGGGTGTGGGGCAAGGGGGGAAGAAAAAAAAGAAAAGAAAAGAAATAGAGAGTCCAACATACACAGTACTGCTCTCTATTCAAAGAAAATAAATATTGATCTTTTTGGTGAAAGTAATACCAAATCAGTTTCTTGCTTGATAAAGTGTGGCTGGGAATAGGGCGGTTGGAGGAAAGGACAGAAAATAAAGTACAGAGGAATAAACTATTTCACCTTGATGAAAGTCTCAATACTGATCCAGGGCTTACCCCCACACTGCTTCCCCAGGGCAGATCGAGAAACTTCCTGGGCTGCGGTGATTCTTCTGCCCAGCAAAAGTAGTGAACTGGTCTTGCCCCTACCTCCTAGTCCTGCCCCTGTTCACCAAGCCTCTAATAGCAAGTCACAGCTGTGCAGGTAAAGGACAGTCAAGACAAGGTTTTTCACTTTAAGATGTGAATACTCCACTAAGCTGCTCAACACTAAGCCAATTAACATTTGTGCAGCTTACAGCATAAAGTGTAACAAAGTTCTTATGCTAGTTATCACTAATATTATAATGAATTCATTAACCATTGACTTATTATAATGAATTTTATACTAATATAACAGTAGTGGATGTTCTTATTTGTGATAACATGAGCTTTTGTTTATTCATGTGTTTGTTCAAAATAAAAAGACCTGTTATTTTAAAATGGCCTGTTACTTTAAATAAATAACAAATATCCCATTATTCTAAAATATGTGTCCACACAAAGAGCTATGTAAGTAGAGTAGAAGCAATATAATAATGATGGTAAATTCTCCCCTTGTTAACAAGACATAATTCTAGTCCAACAAGCATATAAAAAGTGTAACAGCATAAGATACTCCCTTGTTGCATAGATTCCTCTCATCAGCTGTAGTGATAGATCTAGGACAAGTACGAGTGCCTGACTTTAAATGGATTATGGAAGTAATGAGTAGAGCAGGAGACACAGGAGAAGACAGAATGAATAGGAGGAGGACAATTCAGGACATATGTGCCACTACCTCTTTGACATTCCTCTGTCAGTCTTCCTATACCTTTGAAAGGAATTAGAAGGCTGGAAATCTATTAACTGCTCCATGGTGGTGAATTGTTTAAGGATGAATGCAGTATCCCAGGTATAACTGAACTATGATCCTAAAGACACAGTGTGTCGATTCTCAAATCTTTATCTGATGCCTTGTATATAATTTTGCAGTCCAGACTCACAGTGACCTTTTCTGTAACAGTGATACAGGACCCCAGTCCTGTTACCCACAGAGGAATGAAGAACCAGAGAATAGAAGGGGTGTCCTTTTAAGAACGGGACTTTTGTGAAATGAAACCTGCACAGAATAACTGAATAGATGGCCGCTGGAGGGAGCAAGCTTGTTAGTTGATTGAGTAGAAACTCCTGGGCTTGCTTACAAAGACCGGAGACAGGTAATGGGAAGGGTGGAGTCAAATAGTAAATAAGCCCAGTTCTGGGGCCAGAGTGGATAGACTGGCCTTGACCCTTGGAAGAAGGAACTTCAGGCCAGAGTAAGCTCTTAAAAAGGAGAAACCACAGACTTGCAAAGGTATCCAGAAAACTGGGCAGAAGTCAGAGGACTGGGGATAGGATTTATAGCATTTAATGACCCACAGTGGGGTTTCAGTTTTATTTAGGAACTGTCTGGTTTGTGCCTTGTGCTTTTCCCATATGTTTGGATGGGATTATCGGGGTGCTTGGAGACCACGGGGGGAGGGAGGCAGTGCCTTGGAAGCACTTTGCGTTGGGGCCCTACAAGGGCTAGGACAAAAGGAGGCTGAGATTGTGAGGACAAACCCTGTAAGGGTCAAATACCCAGTAGGCAAAGGCAGTAAAGCAGGAGTAGGGAAGTCAGGAACCCAGGAGGCTATGTGAACAGACAGGGCCAGAGGTCTCATTGAGTGAAATCAAAGCAATACCCATGAGCCACGGGCATGCTGCTACAGTGCAGTTAGGGCCACACTCAGTGTTCAGGAGGCACAGAAAGTGAGATAGAGAACCTAGGGTACCTTAGCACACATAGAGCCAGGGTGTTCAATGATACAAGTTGAATTTGCCTGAGCATAGACTTATTAGGCTCTAGGGATGTCATCTCCAACTTACATACAGATAACATGAAGGTGTGACTGGTAAGACAGAGAAAGGGGGTTATCCCGGAAGACTGCAGTGGAATTGGACCAGTTCAGCCACCAGATGGTGCTATTGCTGCCTAAGAGGGCAGTCCTGTGACGATTACAAGGCAAATTCTAGTCAACAATGATTGAATGAGAGAGATTTAGGACATAATCTTTTCATTTTGTGCACCCAAATGGCAGTTTTTCAGCTGCATAACTCCATTTTTTTGACACTTACGCACAGACTATCTAGAAGACATGAATTATTCAGCTATGGAATAGCATTGTTAAAATGAAGTTTCTAAAAGCAGGCTAATCTTGGACCTATCTTTCTCTTTTAATTACTTCAATGAAATATTTCAATACTAAGGCATTATGAACTTTTTTTTTTCCTATTAAAGACAAAGGCTAGAATATTGCTAACTTTTGTGCATCTAAATGTCAATTTTCTAGCCAAGTAATTGGCACTTACTGTAGTAAGTAATTATTTTACTTATGGCCTGTGGTTCTGTAAGCATGCACACATACATAGGACATGCACAGTAGGTAGCTATGTGCATGTCCACTCTAGATGAGTAAGTGCCTCTAAGATATGGAAGTGTAGCTTGTCAAAACTGCACGATTAACAGGTGCATGGTCCAGTGAGATAGCTGCTGCAGGGCCCTGGGTTCTAATCTGGATCCTTCCTTCTAGTAGGGCAGAAACTTCCTCATTTCACTACCCTCTAGTTTTGGTTTGTTGAACCACTATGCCCCTTACTTGGGTCATGGTTACGGTGCTTCTCTCCCTTAAGCATGCCTGACCTTCACTCCGCTCTCTCCCAGGGCCAAGGTCTTACACCCCTAGGACTCAGGTGTTGCTCACTCAGCCTGCCTGGCCTTCACTCCAGGGTCTAACACCTCACAGGGCTCAGGTGCAGCTACTCTATGTGCCTGCCCCTCCCCTTAACCCTCCTACTAACCCATCCAAAGGTGGGGGCTGAGATTCAGGCACCCTGACCCACCTTACACCAGGGAGGTGATCAGTCCTGGTATTTAAGTGGGGCTGCCACACCACCAGCAGTCCCACAAAGCCTCCCTATCCCAGCAGGGTGCAGTTTTAGGTTATGCTCAGGACCACTTAGGCCTCCTCCTTCCTCATAGCCTCAGCCTTACCTCCAAGTTTCTCCTGGAGCTAGAGCTCAGCAGGCAGATATTTCTTTCCTTCTGGTTGATCTCAAACTACTCTCATTCTCTCAGGGCTGAGCTCTAAAATGGTTGCCCTCATAAGCCACCTGGCAGCTCCCTGCTCCAGCCCTTAAAGTGACAGACACCCAAAAGGGTGTTCTGTCACCCCATAATATTTTCTATCTATACAGGGATGAGTCACAACACAGTTCTGTTTTTTTTTTCTGTATCTCTGCTGAAAACTAACTATGTAGATGTGGCTAGAGGAGTTGACAAATTCTTTGGATATGAGTTTTGTGGTTAGAGTGTATGCCTAAAAGTCAATTTAGCCAAATGCTTAGCATAAGTAACACCATTTTGTCTTGAGGTAACTAACTAAACACCAGTAAAAGCAAAGTAAGCTGGTCACAGTTTAGAGTGACCTCTGTACAAACCATTTCAGTGAAAAAGTCAAAAGAGGATATGGTAACAGTCTGACACAGCAAAATACAGATGGCAGTCTAAATCCAACAGGAATGACCATTGTGGAAAAAAAGATCGGTAAATATGTATGACATCTGGAACATACAGAAAAGAACTATAAAGAGATTATATAAAAACCTAAGGAAAAAGATGTGGCAGGGGGAGAAAGGAGGGGAAGAGTGACACCCAGAGACAGAAGAAAAAACACCTACTCGAGCCCTAGAACAGTGACAGATGCCTGGCCAGATGAAATCACCGTATCTAACAGAAGTTTTGTGTATGAATATCTTTGTTTACTGATGGGGCTTGCTTAGAAGTTGAATGTTGCATTTAAAGTCTTGCTTAAATATAGTTATTGCTTATATGTTCTATAAAGGCTACCGTACGAGTGACTAGGAATAATGGGTGTAAACTAATTGAAAGTGGATTTAGGTTAGATATTAGGAAGTAATTTTTCACAGTAAGGGTGGCCAGGATCTGGAATGGGTTTCCAAGAAAGGTGCTATCACCTAGCTTGGAGGTCTTCAAGAGGAGGCTAGATAGACACCTGGCTGAGGTCATCTGACCTCGGTCCTCTTTCCTGCCAGGGGTAGGGGGTCAGATATGATAATCCATTGTGGTCCCTTCCCATTCTACAATCTATGAATTAGGCTTTCAACCCAGAATATTCTGACCAATTAATTCATAACAAAAACAGGATGTGTTTCAATACAGAGAAATGCAGGGTGCTACACCTGGGCAGCAGTAACTGGCAGCACACTTATAAGATGGGAAACTCCCTTCTTGAGAGCAGGGAGGCAAAAAGGGATCTTGGAGTCATCATTGACTCCAAGATGAACATGGGCCAACAATGCGAGGTCACGGTCGGCAGGGCTAACCGGACCCTATCGTGCATCCACAGGTGCAGCTCAAGTAGGGCCAAGAAGGTGATCCTCCCCCTCTACACAACACTGGTCAGGCCGCAGCTGGAGTACTATACCCAGTTCTGGGCACCCCACTTCAAGAGGGATGTGGACAACATTGAGATGGTCCAGAGGAGGGCCACCCTCATGATCCAGGGACAGCAGAGAAGACCCTGCAATGAGAGGCTATGGGACCTGAACCTGTTCAGCCTTCACAAGAGAAGGGTGAGGGGGGACCTGACGACCATCTTTAAACTCACTAGGGGGGACCAGAAGGGTTTGCAAGTTGTTGGAGAGCAGGTTTAGATTAGACATCCGTAAGAACTACTTCACAGTTAGGGCGGCTAGGATCTGGAACCAACTTCCAAGGGAAGTGGTGCTAGCTCCTACCCTGGGGGTCTTTAAGAAGCGGCTCGATGCCTACCTGGCTGGGATCATTTGAGCCCAATTTTCCTCCTGCCCCGGCAGGGTGTCGGACTTGAAGATCTAAAAGGTCCCTTCTGACCCTGCTTTTATGATTCTATGATTTCCATTCACCCCCTTAACTAAATTTAGAACAACAGCATGCACCCAAGAGACATGATTTAGCTCCTCCTGTGCCTGAGTAGATTAAAATCTACATTCTCAATCTCCCAGTACTGTGCTATGAATTATTCCAATTCCAAGGGGGTACTCTACTCCTGTAGTTGAAGTTGTGTCATTGTGAAGAAAAAGCTAAAGATGCATAAAAGCAGCAAGAGACAGAGAGTGAGCTTCATTCTATGGACTAATTGTTAGGCTCAGAAAGGGGAGACTCCCATGTGTATTTCATTATTTTATCTTTTTAATGTGAAATATCAACTTGGAAGCACATACTACAACCCAGGCCTCCCAGATGACTATCCTAAGCACTAGGATACAGTGGCCACAACTACATGAGGTAATTACTGTGCAGTAACTCATTACTATTGTGCAGAAGCGCCGTGTGGCATGAACCGTGATGTAACACTACTGTGCAGTAATAATAAGCTACTGTGCAGTCAGCATTCCCAAGAAGCCAAGCAGGGATGCTATTGTGCAGTAATGCCATTTACTACACAGTGAATTAGTACTTGGATATGCAAGTACTAAATGACTTTGCAGTAACAACTGGATGACAAATGGATCCTGAATGGATCCTATATTCCCAGTTTGCCAATGGTTTCTACTCTAGAGGTGGGGAAAAAGAAGAGATTCAAGGACACCTTGAAGGCCAAGCTGGAAAAATATGAAAGTAATATCAATATCTGGGAGATTCAAGTACTAAATCATTCCCAATGGTGCTCTGAAATACCAGAAGGTATCATCCATTTTGAGCAAATTTGCCTCACTGTATAGGTGAACAGGTAAGAGAGACAAAGGAAAAGAGCTTTGTTGTGGCATCCCCAGGATCCACTACTATTTGCCATGTGTGCAGTCAGAAAAGCAAATCTCATATTAGCCTCTTCAGTCATCTCTAGACTCACCAATGACTTTCCTTTCAACTGGAAGATTGTCATCCCTATATTGAGGGATTGCTGATGCTGAAACTGTTTTCTACAAATGGCACAGATCCATTGGGAAGGGTAGGATACACCCATAGGGCACATCCAGATGAGCACTCATGTATGGCTTATGGTGCTGCAAACTGGTTTGCAGAACTGCAAACTGCAGTCGGTGCACATGCAGCAAATGTACCAAAATTTGATACCAGGGTGTCCTCTTTAAAAAAAAGAATGCTGCAAAAAGAGGTGTGGTGCATGTGGCAGCAGCATGCACCACCAGAAACAGAGCCTGGTCATTTAAAGCCACACTCTGGCTACCTGCCAGGTTCCATGTGGCCAGATTGGTGCTACTGCTGTTGCCTCAGAAGACTCCCAGGACCCCAGGCAATGCTAATGGAGCCAGCACAGGTGCTGGCTTCAGACTCTCCTACCACACCCGGGACAATTTATCATGTTATTATGTGCTGATGTATGTATGCAGGGGTATGTCCTGAGGCATAAAACAGTGGCACAGGTATGTGCTGCTATTTGTGCCAGGGCAGATGCACATCCCTGCATGTTAGGATGCACCCATAGGCCATGTCTAGATGAGTGTGGATGTTTGGTTCCCCAGGGACAAGAAGCAGCAACTCATCTTGCTCCTGGCAAACACCTGTGCCAGGTGCACTTTAGTGCATAGCAGGTTACCCTGGGTGAGGTAGGGAAGGCTGGGGCCAGCGACTGTGTGGGCCCCAGCAGCCTTACCTGGCCTTGGGGGCTGGGGAAGCTTCAGCCTTGGCACTCTTGCAGCTGGGCACCTGGCCAGACTGGTTTTGGGCAATGCGTGCTACCACAATGTGTGCCACCCTGCTTTTTTCCACTGACTTTTTTTTTACCCCAGGATCTTCCAGAGTCAAAATAAAGACCCCACACTGCAAGATAGCAGCATACAGGGTACACCAAAATGTGTGGTGTGTGGCACCACGGGTCTGCAGAAGGACATACCACATGGCTGTGCTCATCTGGACACAGCCATAGAGGCTATTCTATATACTACTGACTAGGATACTTTTCTAAGAGATGAGAAGGTTCATAGATTCATAGATGTTCTGGGAGATTCAAGTACTAAAGATTCAAGACAGGGTAGCTTTGCATCTTTATAGACTAACTAAATCAGAGATGTATAGCATAAAATTAGGTAAGGGCTTACTTCATCAGATTTTGTACTTGTACTGTGGGAAGCGGAGCTGCTAAACAGAAGGCAGTGATTAGAATACAAAGGGTAGTGAAGAAGGGGCAAGACAAAGGAAGCAATATGGGTAGGTGAATATTCCCACCAACGACTGCCTGAGACCAAGACAGCCTTCAGGGTCACTTCATACCACTCCTCCTTGGCATCACTTGGACCCCGAGGGTGTGACTAAGGGTAACCCTGTTAAGGGTACTACTGAAAGGGCTGCCTAGTGAAGGAGAAGCAGGTTGTTCCAAGGCACCCCAGTTACATCCTGCAGGTAGCCTCTGGCATGTACTTCCCAAAGGGTGCAAGACACTCTCCCAGTGTGATGGATCTGAAGGTGCCACCTCATGAGGCCCTGCATATGCCAGAATGCTGCTCCAGTCCTAGGCCCTGCTTCTTCTGTCCCATGTTAAGTGTGAACTCTGAGTCTTTCACTGGGCATATGGCAAACCTGTCACTGAAAGTATTTTTAGGTGCTTCAGCCAAGGCTGTCACAGGGTGAAGTCACAGCTCTATCAATAAAATAAAGCTTTGCAATTGAAAAGGGACATACCCCCTCCCCCCAGCTGTGAGACACTCTTGCCAAAGACTTCATGCATAACTAGGACACAGTAGTTTCTAACACATATGTACAATATTTACAAGAAATCCTTTTATGCTCTTTTTCTTTTTAATTATGAGTCCAAACAATGCACAGCAATAAATGAGGGGTGGTCAATCTGGAGTCTATGCCAATGGCTGCTACTCAGAAAAGGGTATGATGGAATGGAAGCAGAGTAGCCTAAGCTTCTGGCCACATGGGCTGAAGTAGCAGGACACTTCTGTGCAAGGAGGTGTTACTACCAAGACCAAAGGTAAGATTTCTCTGGCCCTGCAGCTTTTGCCAAATTAAGGGCTTTACTTTATAAAATTGCAGGACCAGTGGAGGGTGGTTAATTTGACTCTTAGCTGTGACACCTTTTACAACAGTGTTCTGCTGCTGTTCTGCTCCATGGGGGCAGAGGCTCAAGCTCCCCACTGCCCGTTCTTGAGCAGTGGGTACAAATTATCAGGTATGTCTGTGGGGGGAAGGCAGTGGGGGAGAATGATCCAAGTGGCACTCCAGCAGAGGAGGGCTGTACATTCTGGCACACCTGCCAAAAAGATTGGCCACCATAGCTCCTGGAGAATCATTTTTCTCCTTCTGCAAGAATCAAAACACAATGACTTTCTTCTTATCTCGGATAGCTAATTGTGATAAACACAGAAATCGGATCTCTTATTTGCTATTTCTTAACACAACATGGGCATTTTAAGTTGTACTTTTTCAACTAAGCTTTCCTCATAAGTGATGCAACCAATAAAATGCAGAGTACGGAATATTTAGATAGCACTTATTTGTATTCATAATCATAACTTTTGTACAAGGAACCTGCTTCTGACTTGATGAGTAACTGTTAGAACAGGAACACCCACTATTTGACCTTTAGGTCTAATTACAAAAATTCAAATATAGAGTATCAAATACATGCAATAGGCATATTGTTGAATTAATTTTATGATATCAGGAGTTATTCAGGTCGTATTTTCAAACAACAATTCATTTTAAGAAAACCCAAATCTGTCCTGGACAATTCATGAAAGACTGAAGAGGCAGAATATATTTAAAACTCATTTTCATTATCTCCAACCAAAAGGTGAATTTACGTAGTTTTGTTTAAGAAATAAATGCTCGAATATAGCATACATTTTAAATATCATTGTCAGAAAATAGCTGAAGGAATGATTAAATGTTTTTCTTCTTCCATGAAAGCAACAGAAAGGGATACTATTTGCTGAAAATCATTCATTTCCTGCACAGAATAGGTCTGAAAACTGCATTATACAGTGAGGTCCAAAATTTATAAGCAGTAGTATAACTTGGGGTGGGTAAGCAGGGCATGAGCCCCAGGTGGTGACTTAGAGGTGTTGGAACGGTGGCCCCCCGTGCTGTATTCAGACAAGCAGGGGTGTGCAGTTTGTGGTACTACAACTGCACGCAGGTAACATTAAAATGTGCCCTGTGCTGTAGGGCCAAAATTTACCAGAAAATCCTGGTAGCAAAAAAAACGCTCCCCAGGAAAAATGCAGCATGGCACATGCAAGAGGACCGTGCACCCAAAGACACAGGTGTAGTCCTCCTGGGAGATGTTCTAGCTGCAAGCCAGGGTGTATCCACTCCTTCAGTTGTGCCCCAGTTCTTCCAGCACACTGGGAGCTTGGAGAAGCTAGGCATGAGCAGCTATCCCAAAGCAGGATAATTTATCCTTCCACAAAGTGCCCTTACAGGGGCTTGTAGTACAGTAAAAAGCATCACAAATTTCTGCTGCTATTATTTTTGCCACCACAAGCACATACCTCTGCACATTGGGATGTGGCCCAGGGGAATTGTCCACAGAGCAAATCTTATTAACTACATCACTGAGCATATGAGCAGTATAAGCTGACATGAAATGAGCACGACAAGAATTAGAGGGTCCCCTGATACTGGATTAATAAATGAAAGCCACTGTGTGGCCCCAATTTATTTGTGCCTAGGTACAAAAATGAGGTTTAGTCACTCATTTACATTTGTAACTTGTGCTCCCATTGGATAAATTACATTCTTTTATTTATACTTTACATAACTTTACTGTAGCAGGAACCACAGTATGCCATTAGCTACACATGCCAGTTCTGTCCTGCATTCTACAACCACATCCCATCTTGCTTCTCTTTATCTCTGCAGAATATCCTGTAGCCTATTAGGAAGGAAGTAGATGTGATCTGAATCCTCTCAAACTATGAGGGAATTTACCCTGGGACTCCAACACCCTGTTCATGTTCTCCAACTACTGAGCTATTATAAATAAGAGGCTTAGCAGTTCCTCCTCCAGCTTCTCTATTTTAAAGAAACAAGCGCCTTTTGCTCATTGGATGAAAATGACAGCAGGGTAGATGCAAGACATACTGTTTCCTTTTCTGAAGATTAAACATATTAGAAAGAAAGGGCAAAAGGATTTTTTTAAAGACATAATTTTATCCTATTTAGAAAGGAGGGATTCAGATTGTGATCCTATGCTGATTTTAAAGTGTCCAGTTCCAGTGATTTCAACTAAACAATGCCAGCTTACACAAATGTTAGGCACAAACATTCAAAAAGTCTAAGGTGGAATTGATTTAAGTTGCACCGTTTTCTATAAGTGACATAGGTAAATCAGTAAGCAGTACATACATTCACCCTTTGGTTGGGGATGGGAAAGGCAAACCTTAGGCTGGGTTCTGCCATTTTTAAACCAGTCTGTGTGCTGAACTTCTGTTAAGGGTATAAACCAGTTTTATGTGCCAAACCTCTGTTTTATTATGGGTATAGACAGGTTTCTGATCATTTATACCAGTAAAATTGTAATGTCTGTACCTGGCCAAAAGGAAAAAATTCTGACCTTCATTCTGTAGTATAAATGACCTCGTATCTATGTTTTACATATTAGAATCCAAGTATAGTTTGTTAAAAAATGTCACAAGTTATACTCGGATGACTTCATAATTTATTTAAGTAACTGGGCAATTAATTTAGTTAAGATCCACGTATATCAGGTCAAGTCAGATGTGCTGTGCAGTTGTGAATATTTATTCCTGCATAGCTTTCTCACCTCCAGATAAAAATGTCTATTACCAACTTTTAAAATTACTCAGGTAATCAGTAATAGCCATTATCTATTATTAAAATAAAATTCACGAAGTCATAACCAGAGGCGTAATCCATGGTTATTTTTCAAGGAACAAGTTGAAAATATATTTCCAAAGGATGACAGAAATCCTGGCAGCAATTTCATCTCATGGTTATTTCAGTACAGTATCCTGAGATGATAGAGAATTTTATAATTAATAGCAGTTATGCTGGACATGCTCTGATAAGAAATGATGGGCTTGCCATTTACAAACATCAAATTTTATGAGCTGGCAATGAAATGCAGTCATAACAGGCCAACAGACCAAGAAGTGATATGAGCTGTAATTTCACGATAGCATATCTGGCGCTGGCAAAGCAAAAATAATCTGTATGGGAACAGAATACTACAGTGGGATTGGCTAATAGATGGTTAAAAAATCTGTAGGAATAGCTCACTCAGTTTAAAATATTAACTCCTTATTAAGAATGGCAAAAAAAAGTTTTTGGCTTTGGTTTACTTTTAACGATTAGTAAATCTGTGCACATTGTCTTCCCTTCAGTTCCAAAGAATGCTTTCATGACCCTAAATAGTAGAAGAAAGAAAACATTTTATAATATATTGGTATGTTTTTCAAGAAATGTTACTGTTCACTCACTAGCCAGACATTAAATAGCAGGAAGGTCATAAACAAATAAACAGAACTTTACATACATCCGATTTTGAGTTAATTTCTTCATATCTGCTGAAAAACACAATATATTTTTTTTTCATAATATTGGAAAGTATATTGGGAAAAAAATGGAGTTTCTTCCCAGAAAAAAAAAGATGTTGAAGCATGATGTCCCTAAAATACAGGACATTTAGTGAGAATGAGACAAGAAAGAAAACATCAGAAATATTATATAGCATCACTACATTTTAAGTGGAGGCATAGAGGAATCATATATAGGGACAAAATATATATCCTCAGTGTTAGTGGACAAAAAGTTATGAAATACAGCATTGTAATTTCAGCTTCAGCAAACTGTGAAAAATTTATCTCCCCAAGGTCACCATATTTCGCATCTGTCAAAGTCATTCTAAGATTAATGGTATCACACTACACAACCAAAGATACAAGTAATGCCACAAAGAATGGGCTTAGAAAAACCTAGGTCTTCTCAGTAAGCACACACTTCACAGGCCTGCTGCTCTGCTCTTTAGCTTTAATTTTTGTTGTTGCTAGTGTTAGGTTATTTTGATTGTTGTTCTAGTTGTGTGTTAACTGTAAATATCACAATTCAACCCAATACACAATTTGGCACATGAAATTGTGACTGAGCAGATATATTTCCCCATATGGGGAAGCAGCTAGAAAAGGTGCCCTAAACATAGTCTCTCATTTCACCTGGCTGGAAAACAATGTCCTTTGGGACCACTCTATCTGTGATCCATATCAAGTGCTAAAGTTTGCAACCAGGACTGTCTGCACCCTAATGAACCTTAACAGTAACTAACCAGAGCAGAGGGCAGCACTTATGGACAGATAAGTCACGTAATTCAATACAGACATTGTTGCACTTAGTGGGTGCATCCATATATGCAAGCATGTGCACTTGCAGCAGCTCAAATAGAAGCAGTGCAAATTTGAGACAAGGCTTTTTGCTTCAGTGCACGTGCTCAGACATACACTTTGGTGTGGAGCAAATTGTGCCACTTGGGGCAAAATAACTCTGCCTGGCTCCTCCCGGATCTGCAGCCAGGGGGAGCTAGAGCCCCAGGGCCAGCACCTGTGCTGTCCCCAGCAGTATAAAAAAACACACTGGTAAGTAGCTTAGGGATACTAGCTCTCAGGAGCTTTTGGGGCCCAGCCAATTGGTACCTGGGGATACTACTCCTTGTGCCAGCTGGACTGATGAAGCAGCCCTGAGAGTTCCCTGCACTCTCTACCCACTGCAGCAATCTGGCAGTGGGGGCTGCTGCCTGACTGTGACCTGCTGTGCACCTGCCAGACCTGGATGAGGACTGCACAGCCAATAGAGACATCTGCCCCTCTGGGCCAGCTGCCAGTGGACTGTGGTTAAAGGGTTGGCCTGTGTGCAGCATTACTGTCATGTGTGCTGCCTGCCCGGCCATCTGGGCAGCGATTGCCCAGAAGATGTTCTGGGTGTGGTGGCCTGTTTGAACTGTCAAAGCATGTCCTCCTGACCCCATTTGGCCAGGAGGTCAGCCACAGACAGATGGGTCCAAGGTACTAGCTCTGAGCAAGCAGAGGCCTGCCACTGACCTCCCTAGCAGGAATTCTGGTGTTCCCTATTGGAAAACTGAAAAACCCCTGATAAAAAAAAAATCCCAAAGTCACTCTGTAAAATACTCCCAAATCCATGTACCTCCAAAAGTAAAACAAAAGATCACTATAAAGAGAGACAGAGCTCAGTTGGACAATGTTTTATTGGTATATTTTACAGTGTTAAAGCAAGTCTCTTATTGTAATAATAAAGTGAACTCTAAATACATATTTCATGAATTCATGAATGCATATTTTGCTGCCCTCCCACAGGACAATGACCGCCACACAGGTGGCTTGGCCCCCACGCAAGGGCCAAATGGCCCCATGCAGGGGCTACCACACCCCCACAAAGCCCACATGCCCACCCCAGCCCCCCAATTGCTGTTGCACCTGGCCCCATCCCCTGCCAGCTGCTGCAGCCCCCCCCATTCCCCCAGGACCCCCAGAGGCTACCCTGCCCAGCCCCACCCCCCAACTTGCACCCCCAGGCCCCCAAGGCTACCCTCACAACCCCAGGCACCATCACTTAAAAAAAAAGGTGAAAAAGAAAAGGGAAACACAATGGGGAAAAAATCCTTTGCTTACCTTAGAAGCAGGGGTGGGGGGACTCCAGGTCCTCCTCACAGAGCTCCCCCCCCAGGCAACACAGGGCAGCAGGGGGGCAGGGGGGCCTGGGCTGGGGCTGGGGCCACTGGGGATGTCAGCATGCCTGGCAGTGTGCAGGCAGGGCCCCAGTCCACCAGACAGCAGCTCAAACTGCTGGTAAGTGACAAGGGTTTCTTTGAATTGTGGGGGGGAGGGAGGGAAGCATCGGAGCCATCCGGGTTCCCCCCATGGTCACCTCCCTCCTCCTCCAGCCCCCACAACCTCTTACTCACTATATACAGGGGTCTAGTTTTCCCCCCGTGCTGCAAACTTGCAAGCATTTTTTCATTCCCTCACGTGCCTGTTGTCCTGCCTCAAAGGGGTTTGAGGTGGGGTAAGAGGCATGCGTGCGCCCATCTGGATGTGTCCAGGAAGACCAGATGGTGAGGAGAGCAGCAGTTCACAGAGAATGCTGGTAGCTACAACCTTTTTTGGAAAGGATAAGACAAAAAAGGCTGATGCACCCACATCATTGTTTTTGCTATCCATGACTCAGATACTAGAATGCCAGTTGGCATCAATGAGCATCTCATGACCCTTTGTCTTGAACTGCCTGAGACACAACATACATCAGTCATCAGTGTGTATCCCCTGACTCTTATTTATCATGACAAACAAAAGTATTCCATTCTAAACTCAGTCAAGTCCTGTCATCTGTCCCCAAAGAAGATAACATAATTTCTCTTGGTGATTTAAATGCTAGAGTGGGCAGGCACTTTGAGAAATGGGAAGGAACACTCAGAAAGGAAGGGGTGCAAACAAGCAATTCAAATGGATTTCTTTTCCTGAGCAAGTATTTAGAACATGTTCTCATCATCACAAACTCCTTATTCCACCAGATCAACTAATATAAAACATCATGGATGAACCTGCCACTCAAAACATTAGCATGTGTTTGGCTACTGCAAAAGTCATATCATAAAACCTAGGACCAAAGATGACTGCTAGATGGATCATTATTTGATGCATTCCAAATCATGTCCATTTCCATTGTCACCCCACAGAAAAAATGTAAACAAAATCAAAACAATATACTTTTACAAAAATGTACATTTAAATTACATTTACAAAACTGTAAACAAAATCAAACAAAGATGAGATTCACTATTGAGTCCCTAAAAGTTCTTGCAAACAACCATCGTGTCCAGTATTGCTATAGTGAGAAACTCCCTGACCTCCTTAATCATCTTGTCATCATGGATGACATCCATGAAGCATGTGAAGAAACTCTAGGCTTCTCCACAAGGAAATATCAGGAATGGTCCCATGAAACTAATAGAGAAATTCATGCTCTCATTGACAGAAAAAGGAAAGCATAGAAAGTTTACAAAATGACATCAGCACCAAACAGAAGCAGAACACTTATTGCTACATTAAAACTGGGACTCAGAGGAAAGTTTGAGAGCAAAACAATAAGTGGTAGCGGAACAAAGAAAAAGACATTCAAAATTTTGCTAACCACCATGACATGCCTAGTTTCTTAAGAACAACCAAAGTTATATATATAACTAGTGGATCTGGCTTATGTATAGGCCAAATTCTCTTTCTGAGGTCCAAGAATGAAACACCATTCTTTAAAGACAGCTGCACCATCAGTGCATGATGGAGGGAACATTTTCAAAAACTTCTTAACCGAGATCTTAATGCCAAAGACAATACCATCAAAGTCACTCCACAGCACCCATTAAGGACTACCTTGCACATCCACCAACTTATCAAGAGGTCTTGAAAGCAATTAAGCAGGTGAAGAATAAGAAAGTATGCAACCATTATAGAATTTATAAGCAAGATGGAAAAACAAATCTCTCACCAACTATACACTGTTATAAAATCTTCAAACAAGAGATGTCAGAATCATTACCATATTCAAGAAAGGAGACAGATTATATTGCAGCAATTAATGCAGTCCTGTCCATAACTGGGAAAATCCGCACCTGCATCCTCCTCAAAAGACTCACTTTCCTCACTGAGGAGATTCTACCAGTCCCAGTGTGGTTTCAGACCACCCAGAGGTACAATAGATATGATTTTCATTGCTGGACAGCTGCAGAAATGTCACAAGCAACTTAACCCTTAATTCAAAGACACCCTGGAAGATCCTGATGAGATCTGGAAGCTGTCAGAATTTGTTACTATTATCATACTACTTCATGAAATATAACAGCAACCATCCTAAGCCATGGCTTAGAACGAGATCTATTCATTATTAAAACTAGAGTCAAGCAAGAATGTGTGATTGCACCATCACTCCATTATATCACAGCTATTTTGCATTTCATTGTGGGCAGACTTTCATTTGGATCAGCATCCAGTATTGCATCTCTCTTCAATATCATCTAGTTATGCTCCAAATCCAGATTAAAGTTAAATGACCATATTCACACCAGATAGGATTTACCACTGCTGTCTTTGGATATCTCCAAATTTGTGTCTTCAGCGATCATGACATCAGTCCAAAACCAACTTCTTATCTAACAGGCTGTTTTAATCCCTACCCTGTTGTATGGGTATGAAACTTGGACGACATATCAGAAACACCTGAAAGCTTTGGAATGTTACTATCTTCTGAAAATCTTCCAAATCAGTGGAAAAACAGAAGAAGGAATACCAGTGTTCTGGCTCAAACAGACACTGCTGGCATTGAAGATATGGTTATATGGCAGCAGCTGTATTGGACAGGACATGTCCTAGGAATGCCTGACAACCAGCTCCCAAAATATGTCCTATACTCCCAAATAACCAATGGTCACCACTTCAGAGGTGGGAAAAAGAAGAGATTCAAAAACACCTTGAAGGCTGAGTTGAAGAAATGCAATATTAACATTTCATTGATTTGCCCCAGTGGAGGTGTTATATAGGACAAGGCATTGATAATTTTCAACAAACTTACCTTACTATGGAGTCAGATACATGAGAGAGACAAAGGGAATTAGCTTTGATCTGATGTCATCAGCTACTGCTTGGCTTTGTGCATTTGTATTCACTAAATAAATATTAAATATAAAGTCAGCATGTAGCCCACATCCTCCCCCATCTACTCCTTCCTCCTGGACCTATTTGCCATGTCTGCAGTCTAACATGCAGACGTTCGATTAGCCTTCTCAGTCATTGATGAACTCACTAGTGATTTCCCTATTTACTGGTGGTAGGAGGGGCAGGAAGCTGCTGCAGCTCCAACTCTGATTCTAGGCTGGGGATGGAGACGGTGTCACAGCAGCTAATGCCGTCTCTCCTCCTTGTACTAAAATCTAATCCAAAGGGATTTAATCCTCCATGTTAAACGGGAAGAAAAAAAATCATCTTGGATTTAAGAAAACACGTTATTACACGTGAAGCACAAGAAAATTAGCAGCAGTATGTGATAGGCTATAAACAATTTCTTTGATTTTTTTTTTTTAAATACCACTCTTCCTCTCTTTTCTGGAGTAAATGTAGTGCTGGCAAAAAAATGTTGGCAAAATGCCACTGAGAGTCAAGTAGCTAAGGCTGGAAATAACTTTAAATGAGCATGAATATAATTCCAGGGATATATTTTATTTTTATTAGTAAATCCTGCCTAACCTTAAATGTCCTGCTTAAGGTCTTCCTTCATACTTTTATATTAGAATAAAAATACAAACAGAAAAGTATGTTTAGTGAAAGAGAAAATGCTCTGCCTAATGTTTTATGCATAGCATCTTCCTTGCTGCTTTGTATGGCTTGGTGCTGCTGACGTGATATCTCAGGAGAGGGCTTGACAGCAACCAACATAAGCTGAATTTCTATTCAGCTAAAGTTACGGTATCTCACCCTGAGTAACTTCATGCTTTTTACTAGCATTAGATCCCGCAGAACAGTTCCAGCAATACAACTGGAGCTAGAAATTTCACACCTGTTTCCCCATTCCATCTTCCACCAAGACTTCAAGCCTAAGTCTATCAGGCTACATCAGAAATTCAAAATGGGCAGCTTGTTGACTGAAAATAAAGTATATACAATGAAGAAGTTGAATGGACTACAACTGTAAATTATTTTTCCATTTATGAACTACAAAATTATTCCCAAAGCTGAATGTTACTAAAATTATGTTAAATTATATATTTAACATTATATTTGCATTAATTACAAATTAGTATGTAATAATTTATGTTTAATGTAGTTAATGTAAGCAAAAATCCTGTAGATTGCTCCTAGATGACATGTTTTCCTATTTCTTTAAGTATCTGAAGATCACATAAATCTGGTGACAGTGCATCTGTAATAGTAACCTTTATTTATGAAGTATTAAAATTATTGAGCAAAAAGTGAAGAACTGTTATGAAAATGCAGCTTCCTTAATTACAGCTTTTGAGATTGTATTGTATCACTTTTTCAATATTGATATTGGAACATCCTAGTTTGATTCTTGAACATTTTAAATTTATGGTGCTCTAATGGTATTTTCTAATAAAATTATCATTGACAAAATAATCATATTTTCTCAATAAGAAATTAAACCTATATAAATGCATTAGTTCGGATAGGCTTGTTGCACCAGCATGAGAATATAGCCAATTCAGCCAAAACATTTTAGGCCATACTTCGTACAGAGACAGAGATCATCTGGACACACCTTGATGAACACAGGCACTCCCATGAATACCCACAGTGCAAGTAGTGTGTCCGGAAATATGCCATAGTAATATTATGCCAAAGTTACTAAGAGATGGAGATATATAGATATAGATATATTTGCATCTAATGTTAGTAAAAATGGATGCAGTTACTGAGGAAGACATACCATGATTTAAATAGAAATGCAGTTTATGTTGCATTGCTGTCAAACCCTGTCCTGAGATATCATCACACTAGTGGCATCAAGCTATATAAACAGCAGAGTAGATACTGTGCATAAAACTTCTCTTAGTAAGAATTACTATGAGATGATATGAATTACTAATACACTAGTAGTCCATATATGAATTAAAAACACTCAATGGATCATGCAAGGCCACACCAAGACATTCATTATAGTGGTGACTGTATGAGTTAAGTAAGGTTTTTAGGCTGAAGGTGTGACTGCTCCAAATTCAAGCTAGCAGCACAAACACCAACCAACATTTGAGCAGCAGCTCAAAGTACAATCTGTAACAAGGTTCCAATTGTGATAAAGCATAATTTTTAGAAAAAATATCTCATCTGGATTAGAAGTTCAAGATATCAAGTGACAGAGAAGTTATCCTATCATTAGAAAAATAATTCTGTTAATTATCCCTCCTTCCTGTTAAAAGTAAAATAAGCAAAAGCAACAAATACTTTTTATCTTGAATTTATCTAACTTTAGCTTTCAGATATTCAATGCAGTTACTCCTTTGTAAATTAAGTTACATGGGTATCTACCAGCAGAAATTTTTTCGTTGGGTATTTACTAACCATGACAAAGTAAATTCTGGAATCTCATTGTTCTCTTTTGGTGAAATAAAATACATAGATTTTTTTTTTTAGTCTTTCGTTATATGAGATATTTTTCAGAACTTGTTTTAAATAAAAGACTTCATTGGCATCAGAACAATTAGATGAGAAATTAGGAGATAGTTTCTAATGATTTAGCAAAGTTCTAGAATAGATTTCCAATAAAAGTATTTGGAATGAGCCCTAAATCCATCCAAATGAAAACTGATAAATTTATGAACAAAATAATATTATGTGGTTGCCTGCAATAGCAAATTGGGCTCTTTGATCCAGAAAATCCATCTAGACTTGTATTTTTATGACTGAACAAATTCTGCCCCCACCAAGACAGGTGAAATTAACTCTTAATTGTTGCAGGGAAATTCTCTGACTAGAATTACCTTGAAGCAACATGTTTGCAAGTGTATGTTTTTCAAGCAAAACATCCATTTTTCATGAATATTATCAAGCTGGCAACTAAGTTAGTCAGCAGCCACATGATTTTGAATTATGGTGATATATACTCAGCATTTTCTAGTGAAATGTATACATTAAACTTTACACTGGTAAAGATACGCTAGAAATAAGTTGACCATAAAAGCTTAGAATTGCCTGAGTAAAGTTATTTCCAGACATATTGTAGCATGAACTGAACTAATGTAGCTGATGTTAACATAGAGTGTAATATTAGTGAAATGTAACCATATTAGTCTTGTCCTGTAAGCAACTTGAAAACTCCATTTTGTCTCCTGCTGCTTGACATAAGTGAATGAACTCTGTATAGGCTTTATGTATGAGTGCGTGTAAAAGGGTGAATGATGAGAGAATGGCATAGCGATGGGAGTAGAAGATTTAACTGTTTATGTAAGCAACAAGGTACCAGATGTATGCTACCAGTCAGTAAACTAATTAATGAATGGCTGAAGAATCCCTTTTAGGCCTAGGGCACAAAGAAGATAATAAGGAGAAGGATTGCACCCATCCTGCCAGACGGGCACCAAGAACGCTCCAAAGCTGAGATAAGCTGAAGACAAAAGAAGAACAACTGCAAAAAATGAAACTGGGTATGGGAAAACCCCAAAGCACTGAAACAAAAGATGCCAATCCCTATAAAAGAACACTTTGAAAATACCAAGTTGGGTGAGTCTCTTTCTCTACTGCTGTTTCATTGGAGCACAGATGCATCTGTTTACCCCACTCCAGCTGTTATTTTCAAATCTGCTATCCTCAAATCATCATCATCTACTCAATAAGCACTGGTTGGCGGATGGAATGGTTGTTTTGTTTATGTGTATGCCTGTGTGTAATGATGTTTATGGTGATTTGTGTTTGTTTGTATTAATGGTGTGTCTGAACCACTACGTCTAACCCATGTAATCAATAAATGCGACACCTTGCCTGTCCCCCTTTATAAAGTCTAGCTCATGATTTCAGCAACTGGCAATTTGAGTAATAATATGAGCATAGACATCAACATATCTGACCTGGTTGCCAGAAAAACAGGTGGTCCCTTTTTTGATCCTTGCTCTCTCACTTTTGCTTTCCACATGTTATTTTCTGTCCATCCTGCCTCCTATTCTTTCACTTTGGTGGAACCAAGAAAATCCTTCCTCTTATCATTGTAGTCCACAGTCACTCTGTGCATCAGCAGTGTGAGGTCCTGGCCTGAGTGAGATGCTACTTTGAGGACCATGATGCTGACATGGGCATCACGTTGGACGAATTGCATATGACAAAACATGACACTGCTTTAGCCACAGCATTGTAGGCTCAGTATCAGATGCTACATTGATGCTGCTGGACACTACTTGTGAGCTTAGACTGGGTGGATGTAGTTTATGCTTGAAACCTGGAATGACAAGCAGTGGTGGCATAACTTAAGGATGTCCTATGACATAGCCATGGGTATTTGGGTCAAACTGTCCCCCTTGCTGCAATTCAGTGACATCAGACTTTGGTGCCTCATGTCTATTGAGAGACGTGGTCCTGCTGATTTGTAAGTTGGCACACACACCAACACCTTCTGTTCTATCACCAACTAGTTCAGTGTGGCAAGAACAATGGCAATGACAACTGCATAAACTGTGAAATACCAGACTTGAGGAGCTGAGGTCCTAGTGCATTTGGCTTAGGGTCCCACAGGAGGTCATCAGAAAGTTTGAACAAATGGGATTCCTGAGCTGTGCAGTGGCCATCAATGGCACCAACATTTCAATTTTATTATGCCTTTCAACCCACCTTGTATTACATAAATCATGACAAGAGTTTTGTTTAGTTATACTGTAGATAGTTATTGACCATTAGGGGTACTTCACTAACACCAAGGTTGACTTGGTGGGCCAGGTGCTTGAAACTCATATATTCAGGAACTCTGGTTTCCCAGAGATAGAATGGGAGAGTGTACTCACTATGGATTTGGGTGGAATGACCATTCTCCCTTCATTATTGGGACCCAGCATATCCACTCCTCCCTGACTCATGAAGCTATATACCAGCAAGCTGATCCCCAGAAAGGAGAGTTTCAATTAGGTAAGAAGGCAAGAATAGAAAAATAGGCAAGAAGCTGTTGAATATGCTAAATAATGGTGGAGTGCACCTTTGGATGTCTACTGGTACATTAGAGTTCCCTGAGGTCTGCCTTGAATGGAGACTGGGGAAGATTCCCAGCTCCATGACTACCATCTGTATCCTTCACAACATATGCAAAGCTAGATGTGAAGCCTTCCTGAAAACTGAGACAGCTCCAGGTGACCTTCATCAGCAAAAGTCCTTGGTACTTTGGATGGTGTATGGGATGGAGCAGCACTCCCAGCTGACTGTCCCTGAACAGAACCAATATCAGGGTATCCTGATTAGGAAGATCTTGGATGACTCATATTCAGCATATGATATGATAACCCCCAAGTCCTTATATACAATACTGCAGACTTAGCCAGTTATTCCCCAATCTGTATTTTTGCATTCAATTATTCCATCCCAAGTGCAGGTTTTTGTACCTGTCCTGGTTGAATTTGATCCAGTTGATAGTTTACCATTTCTCCAGTCTAAGTCATTTTGGATCCTAGGCCTACCCTCTGGAGTATATGCAACCTCACCCAACACGGTGTCCTCTGCAAATCGTCCAAATCATTAAGATATTATTATGGTCCACCAGGCCAGCCAGCCTAGTGGGAAGAGCTGGGCATGGAGCTGAGTGTTGCAGGGGTAAGGGTCAGAAGCCATAAGTCAAGAATCAAAACGCCAAGCCAGAGTCAGGAGCCAAGAATCAGAAACATACCAAATCTGAAGGGAAATCCATAGAGCAAAGTCCAAAAGAAAGCCAAACTGGGGTCAAATGTCAGGAACCAGGAAAATCTTCAGGGAGAGTCCAGAGGCTGAAATCCAGGAGCAAGCCAAAGGCAGGACCAGAAACCAAGGAAGTCAGAAATGTTGCTAGGGCAGGAGGTACTAAGAGACTGAAGGCCAGTGTGTTGTGCAGCCAGGCTCAGATGCTGAAGGAGTTCTTAAATGCAGTGCCAGAACAAATAAGAGGGAAGGAGCCTAAGAATCAGCTTACCTTGATTAGTAGTAACTGGGTCAGTGCCCTTAACAAGGGCTGCAGGGCAGAAGTCTGCCTGACCCTTACATATATGACCCAGGCTGCAGTGTAGGAGCCTAATAGATAGTAAATAATGATAGATCCAGAACAGACCCCCAAGGAACCCTACTTGACATATCCTTCCAACTAGACATTGGTCCTTATAAAACCAGTTTTCTATACACCTTACAGTGCTGTCATTCACTCTGTATTCCTTTAGCTTGCTAATGAGACTATCATGGAAGACAGTGTCAAAAGACTGGCTAAAGTCATGTCATCCACAATAGGGCTGTCATTCCGTGGATCCTCTTTCTACCCTTTCCTAAAGACGGGTACTATAATTGCCCTTTTCCAGTCACCCAGGACCTCAGTCAGCCTCCACAATTTCTCAAAAAGGACAACCACAATGGTTCTGAAAAATTTCCTTAGCCGATTCTTTTGGTGCCCAATAGTACACCCCCTGCAACCTTGCTGACTTGAATGGATCTAGCTTCTCTAAGTAATCCCTAACCTGAATCGCAATTACCGCAGACTGTTTATCTCTTTCCCAGTCTTTGCTGCCAACTGCACGTATCATCTGGTGGTTGCCACTGTTTGTGAAGACTGAAATAAAAAAGACATTAAATACATAAGCCTTTTCTGCATTATCTATAAGCAGATTGCCTTCCACAATCTGTAATGGACCTATGGTTTCTTTGAGCTTCCTCTTATTTTTGACGTATTTGTAGAATGTCTATTTATTGCCTTTAATGCCCCTTGACAGCTGCATTGTTCTTTTTACTGGCATGCTCCTACACAGTGTTATTAGGCTACTACACAGTAACCATCTCATGCAGATGCATGCCCTTTGTGCAAATTCTTAACCTTTTTAATGTTGTTTTTTCTGGCTTTATGTACGTTTTATGATTCCAGTGTAATGGTAATTTTCTACCAAACAGACTCAACGAAGGAAAACATTTTGCTTAGAATCCAGTCCATCTTTGCTTTATAGTTATGAATAATATATTTTTTGTGGAAAAAATAAAATAGAACTTGAAGCTGTAAACAAAAAACAGAATTTGCAAAAGTAAAGAGTAATATTTTATTTATTTATTTATTTATTTATTTTTAGACAGGAACTGTTGATCTCAAACATATATGAAATCTGAAGGGAAAGAGAATCAGAATAAATCCCCAAAAACCTATGACAGAATGACACTGTTTTGTTGAAGAGGTTATTAAAGGAAAGAAAATAATTAAAATTAACCTTGTTGAGGACAAAATGTAGATTAAAGAAAATAAAGTGCCAGGCTTGCCTTGTCATTTGGCTACAAAGGATACTGCCTGAAATAACTTTCTAAAATTGCAACCTGAGGCTCTGGAGGTTTGGAACTGGAGTTGACATTAGAAATGTGCAAATAATGCTTTGCATTTGATTTCTCATGACAGGCTAAGCAATGAGTTTGGGAATTAAAGAAAAATAATTTTCTTTTCTTCAAAATAAAAGGGGGGGAGAGTACTGAGTACTTAGAAATACTGTAAGCCTTATAGACACATTTGTTCCTCTTTCAGAAGCAGTCCCATAGCTAGGGTGCCACAAACTCTTGTGGTCAGTCAGAATCTGATCCAGGGTATCTGTGTGTACCCTTAGTGACACCTAATGGAGTGATGTGCCAGACATTCTGGATGGTAGAGGCTAAAATACAGAAGAACATGGATAGACAGGTAAAATGGTCCATAAATCAACCAGAACAAATTCAACAAGAACATTAATATGTATGCACAAATACAGACTTGAGAGTGACTGACGAGGTGGCAATACTGACATGGGGGTAACAGGAAGCCATAAGCTGAATATGAGCCAACAGTATAATCTTGTAAAAATGGCCAATGACATCCTAAATTGTGATAACAAGAGTGTCACTTGAAGGTCTAGGGGAGTTACTCTTCTACTCTATTCAGCACTGCTGAGGCCTCATAGAGTACCGTGTCCATGTTTAGAAGAAGTGGTACAAAATTTATTAGACAACAGAGAAGTAACATTTATGAGAAAAAGCTGAAAGAGATAGGATTATTTAGCCTGGAGGAGAGAAGACTGAGGTGGGATTCAATAACAGTCTTAAAGTATCTGAAGGGCAATTATAGAAAGGATAGAGAGATACTTTTTGTTATGGCTATAGGGAACAGAACTAAGAGCAATGGTCTCAAACTGCAGCAAAGGAAATTGAGGTTGGAGCTTGGGAAGAACTTTCTGAATATAAAGGTAGTCAAGCACTGAAGCAGGCTACCTAGAGAAATTACAGATTCTCCATCCTGAGGAATTTTCAAAAGCAGGTTGAACAGACATTTACCTGTAAAGGTTTAGTCAGGGAAGATCCTGCTTTGAGCAGGAAGCTGTACTAAGTGCCCCTTCCAGTCCTATTTTCTTAATAATGCAGGGTATTTTAGAGGAAATGAAGAAAACAAGTCAGTAGTTTACCTGACAGTATAGGTGAACAGGAATGGGGAAAAGGTGGGGAGGTGCCATCTGCGGCTCCAAACCTGCCCTACACCACAGCCCAGGCCTTGCAGATGTTATAGTGCTCCCAACCTATAGCCAAACCAAGCGTAGGCCATACCGTCAGGCCTCAGTCATACACACATTCATACCGCCCTCCTTTCACTAAGGCCTCTCACGCTTCACCCTCTCTCACAGGGTCTCTTTCATACATCAGTGACTCATCCTGCCTTGCTCCCTCTTTGAGTGGGCCCCCTAGACCACAGGCTTAGCTAGTCTATCCCTTGGCTGGCAGATGTACCATCTTTTGGGCATCTCCCAAGACCCTCACAGGGGTACTGGCCAGCCAATTGCCCAACCAGGTCTAAGCTTACTCTAGCCCCTTCCAGGGGCAAATCTATATACATAAAAATACTGGGCACTCAACCCTCTGGTTTTCCTTCCCGCCCCACACTATGCCCCTTTCTGGGGCCACCCTTCACCAGGGCATTCTTATCCCCTCACTCAGAGCTCCAGATTTCTGCCCCCCCGCGTTCCCCCCACTCAGGGCTCCACACCACCCACTTCACTTGGGGCCACAGGGCTTCCCTCCCTGGTGGACTCAGGTGGCCACAGCCATGCCTGGCCCCCAATCTCCCTCCTCAGGGTCTTGCACCCCACAGGGCTCAGGTGGCCACAGCTGTGCCTAGTCCCCACTCTCTCTTTTCAGCGTCTCTTAGCATCTTGTACCCCACAGGGTTCAGTTGGCTGCAGCCATGCCTGACCCCAACTGCCTCCAATGTAAAAAACCCACCCAAAGGTGATGGCCAGGGTTAAGGCACCCCTACCCACCTTTCACTGGGGTGATCACTGGACTGGCATTTCCTGGGGGCTCCCACACCACTGAGAGCCCCATCAGCCACCCACTCTTGGCAAGGTGCAGAGTTAAGTCATGCCTAGGACTAGGAGCCTTCTAACCATCCCCTACAGCTCCTCCCTTACCTCCAGGATAATACCAGCAGCTAGACAATATTGCTACTTGCCCTGCCAGTAAGAAACTGAGCTGTTTACATAGGCAGCCAGGGATCTCAAATGACTGCCTCAATCAAGCATCTCTTGGCTGCTTGGCTCTGGTCTTAAAGAGGCAGGCACCCACAGTGCCCGGCCACACATTTTTCCCCCTTAAGTGGTACCCGGGGAAGATTTCCCCTTCTGTTTTTCCAAAACAGGCTCCCTTGCAGCCTGTGAGAGCCCTCAAGTGGCAAGCACCTGCAAAGGTGCTCTGCCACAATCAGAGACAACTGGAATAAGTTGGGTAAAGGGTACATCATACAGAAAACCAAGGCAGAGAAAGCATCTCCAGAGGGAGAGAAGAAAAGGTTAGGACAGGGCTAGGGAGCAGAAAAGATCATCCACAGATGAATTAAAGGGATCTGAAAACAAGCTACAGGAATTATTTATCACTTACATGTACAAGCTGCAGTGTCATGTTGATGGAGGAAGCAGTGAAGACATTAAGCCAGGCCCACAGGGAGACCTTTTAGACACACTAAATGAGAACATCCATTAAAACTTTGTTGCATATCACAGAGACAGAACATAAGAAGAAAACACTCTGGATCTATGTCCAAGTGGGTCACTACCAGCTTAACTCCTTTCAGGTGGTGATAAGGAACTCTCAGTCCATCACATGAAGAATATTGGTTCAGTTTCTTGAGACCATCCTGTGGCATGTTTTTTACATGATTCTAGAGGAGAATTCTGATAAGAAAGCCGTAAGTGTGCAGTTAGAGGAAATTTTCAATATCAGAAAGCCAAGAAAAGGAAAATAAATTTACATATATCAGACAACATATAAATGTATGAAAGTGATGGTTTTACACAATGACCACTTAAGGCAAGGCCCACTTATGGAGTTGCTATGACAGTTACATATGATCCCACTCCCACTTTACAGCAACTTCACAAAGGTCTTCCACAAATAGAGGGAGAAAAGATAAAATGATAGGATATTCATAGTTTTTGCCACCCCTATGTGAACTAGTGCCATTAATGCAGGACATCTACCATCTCAGCCTCCTTATGCCCCCTTCACCTCTTCACAATGCATCCCTATTTTACAGGGTTTAAAACAATTTAGCTTGGCTCTCGCAAATGACAGAGATTATCCCTTCCAGCTCTGCCCCGCCCCCCCCCAACACATACACATTCTAGCTTCAAGGCAGAGGAGCAAATACAGGTGTGTAAGAAAGACTGGTAAGAAAAAACACTTTCAGCACCATAAAAATACTGTTGTCTCCGTCTTTGCAGTAGAAGATTCCTATACAGCTCCATGAAAGTAAATAGAACAGTCCTTGCAGAATTTTGCCGCATTAAATATTTCTATCTGAAAGGATAGGCAAAGATGAAAATGAGAAGGAGGAAAAAAAACCCTTTCACATGTATCCCCCTCATGTACTTTTTCTCCCAGGATACCTTTGGCAGTAGCAAGGGCACAGAGAATCAGAGCAGCACCAGTGCATCAGGCACAGCTGGTAGCTACTAACAAACAAGGAAGTTGACAAAAGATACAGATATCTGGATATTTATTTTTAATCATAAAAGGGGAAGGTGCATACATAAGAACATTTGACAGTGAATAAAGAATACAACGACAAAAAGTCAAAATAAGGTTGAATGTAATCTTCTCAAATAAGGTCAGCAAATTCTGATGCTCATGCAAAGTATATGGAATGCAGTTTTTATTTCCTATTGTTAGGTTTCTGAATGAGGACTGAGCCTTTCAGGTGGACTGAACATTAGTGAAGTTGAAACTACTCACAAGCAGGAGTCAGCTTTTATTAGTGTTTATGTGCTCTTACTTGGGCAGCAGCAGTCATTTTTTTTTCCTGGTCAAGAATTTGTTCCTAGGCAGAAATATGAAGTCCTGCTGAGGTGACAGAAAGAATGTGGAAAGCAGATAAGGATAATTTGAACAAGAGAGATTCAATACTACTGTGAAGGAGGAAACAAGAAGGGACTGAGTCACTAAGCAGATTGTAAGGAGTCTGGGTAACTGGATGTACCTGTTTAGGAAATAAGGATTTCACAGAGAGGCTTGCATATGTAGAAAGGGACATTCAAAAGATATAGGAAGATTTCATAGATTTCATAGACACTAGGGCTGGAAGGAACCCCAGAGTATCATCAAGTCCAGCCGCCTGCTCCAGGGGCAGGAAGTCAGCAGGGATCATAGGATCCCAGCAAGATAAACATCCAAATGTTTCTTGAAGGCATTCAAAGTAGGTGCTTGAACCACGTCTGGTGGTAGTCTATTCCAAACCTTGGGGGCTCAGACAGTAAAGAAGTTTTTCCTTATGTCCAGTCTGAAATGGTCATGGAGGAGTTTGTGACCATTCAACCTTATCATCCCTTAGGGCACTCTGGTGAACAAACATTCCCCCATATCCTGGTGAGCACGCCTGATAAACTTGTAGGTAGCCACCAGATCACCCCTGAGCCTCAGCTTTTCCAGGCTGAAGAGTCCCATGACTCTCAGCTTCTCATCATAAGGTCTGTTTTCCTGACCTCTGATCATGTGTGTAGCTCTCCTCTGCACTCTCTCAAGCTTCTCCATATACTTTTTGAATTGTAGAGCCCAAAACAGGATGCAGTACTCCAGCTGTGGCCTCATCAAGGCTGAATACAATGGGAGAACGACATCCTGGGATTTGCTTCAGAAACATCTGTGGATGCAACCCAGGATTTTGCTTGCTTTACTAGCTGCAGCATCACATTGAAGGCTCATGTTCATCTTCTGGTTAATCAAGACCCCCAAGTCCCTTTTGTCTGTAGTGCTAACCAGCATAGCACTACCAAACCTATAAGCATGCTGCAGGTTTTTCCTCCTAAGATGGAGAACCTTGCATTTTTTGGTGTTAAACACGATCAGGTTCTTGTCTACCCAATTCCTGAGCCTGTCAAGATCTGCCTGGATCACCCTCCTGTCCTCAGGTATAGATGCTTTATCCCAGGGTTTGGTGTCATTGGTGAACTTGGCCAGTCTACTTCTGACACCAATGTCTACATCATTAATGAAGATGTTAAATAGTATAGGCCCTAGGACAGAGCCTTGAGGCACCTCACTGGTCACAGTGCACTACAATGATTGACCTCCATCAACCACTACCCTCTGGGTCCTATCACAGAGCCAATCCCCCAACCAGTGGATCGTGGTGAGGCCGAGGGCACAGTTAGCCAGTTTTGCCAAGAGATGATCATGGGATACCAAATTAAAGGTGGGACAGCTGCTTCCAGGCAGCAAATGATTTAACAAGTAGGCGAGGCTTGACTTGTACCTCATGATAGGTTAACAGTGACAGTCCTTGGCAGGGAGGCAGTTAGACAGGCCAAAGCTACCATGGAGCTGAGGATGGCATCCCAAGTTAAGGATAACAAAAAATTGTTTTTTAGATATATAGGGAGTAAAAGCAAGGCCCAGGGAGGAATAGGACCTCTACTAAAAGGGCATAAGCAATTGGTGACAGACATGGGGGACAAGGCTGAACTCTTCAATAAGTTCTTTGCCTCTGTTCCTAAGTGAGGGGCAAGACAAGTCTCTCACTGGGATTGTAGAGAGGCAACAGCAGGGTGCCAGACTACCAAGCGTAGACCCTGAGATGGTGCAGAGGCATTTGGAGGTACTGGACGCATTTAAGTTGGCAGGCCCGGATGAGCTCCATCTGAGGGTACCGAAGACACTGGCTGACGTCATTGCACAGCCACTGGTGAGAATATTTGAATGCTCATGGTGCATGGCCCAGGTCCCGGAGGATTGGAAAAGGGCCAATGTGGTCCCTGTTTTCAAGAAGGGGAGAAAGGAGGACCCAGGCAACTATAGGCCAGTCAGTCTCACCTCCATCCTTGGCAAAGACTTTGAAAAAATGATCAAGGCTAACATTTGCGAAAGCCCAGCAGGAAAAATTATGCTGAGGGGAAACCAGCACGAGTTCATGGCAGGTAGATCATGCCTGACTAATCTAGTGTCTTTTTATGACCAGGTTACAAAACACTTGGACGCAGGACTAGGGGTTGACATTGTTTACTTAGATTTCAGGAAGGCCTTTGATACAGTATCCTACCCCATACTGGTGAACAAGTTAAGAGGTTGTGATTTGGATGACTACACAGTCCGTTGGGTGGCAAATTGGCTAGAGGGTCATACCCAGAGAGTTGTAGTGGATGGGTCAGTATCGACCTGGAAGGAGATGGGCAGTGGGGTCCTGCCTTGAACTGATACTCTTCAATGTCTTCATCCTTGGACGAGGGAGAGAAGTGTACTCTGTCCAAGTTTGTGGATGACACAAAACTGTGGGGAGAAGTGGACATGCCAGAGGGCAGGGAACAGCTACAATCAGACCTGGACAGGTTGGGCATATGAGTACAAAGCAACAGAATGCAATTTAACAAGGAGAAATGGAAAGTGCTGCACCTAGGGAGGAAAAATGTCCAGCATACCTACTGCCTAGGAAATGACCTGCTTGGTGCCATGGAAGCAGAAATGGATATTGGAGTCCTAGTGGACTCCAAGATGAACATGAGTCATCAGTGTGACGAAGTCATCAGGAAAGCTAAGCTAACTTTATCGTGCATCAGCAGATTCATGATGAACAGAACCAAGGAGGTGATACTTCCCCTCTATCGGGCATTGGTCAGACCGCAGCTGGAATACTGTGTGTAGTTTTGGGTGCCGTACTTCAAGTGGGATGTGGAGAACCTGGTGAGGTTCCAGAGAAGGGCCACTTATATGGTTAAGGAATTGCAGGCCAAGCCCTATGAAGAGAGACTAGGACACCTGGACCTTTTTAGCCTCCACAAGAGAAGGTTGAGAGGCAACATTGTGGCTGCCTATAAATTCATCATGGGGGCATAGAAGGGAATTAGTGAGATTTTACTCACCAAGGCACTCCTGAGGGTTACAAGAAATAATGGCCACAAGCTAGCAGAAAGCAGGTTTAGACTAGACATTAGGAAGAACTTCTTCACAGTTAGATTGGCCAAAGTCTGGAATGGGCTCCCAAGGGAGGTGGTGCTCTCCCTTACCCTGGAGGTCTTCAAGAGGAGGTTAGATAGGCATCTACCTGGGGTCATATAAACCCCACACTCTTTCCTGCCTATGCAAGGGGTCAGACTCAATGATCTATTGAGGTCCCTTCTGACCCTAACATCTATGAATCTATGAACTGTACTCCAGGTGCTGTGGCCAGGGTGGTTTGGGTACCCCATTGGAAGGACTCCTAGTACTGGATAATCACAGATCCTGGTTTTCTCTGACTTAAAAAAATCATCAATTTTTGGTTAAAATAAAGTAACCCCAAATCCACATTTTTCCATGATGAAAATGAAATGCTACTATAGATAGATACACACACATACATACGTATATGCATATACCTCTGTGTATATATGTATCTATATATGTGTATGTATATATGCATATATATATTAGTGGTGTTTCATTTAAATCGTGTAGAAATATGGATTTGGAGTTACCTATGACTTTGGACTAATGGCTGGTTCTTGGGGACACCTCTGGAGGTGGAAAGGGGACTTTATGTGCTGAGTGTATATACCCCAATGGTACTGACCACCTGTTTACTTGCCCACTAAGTGTCTGTTGTTATACCTTGAATGCCTATTTACCTGTATTTGTCCCTTTCCATTGACCTATTGGCCTATGGACCTAATCCCTATGATACTCTGTATAAAGTGAATAACTCCCTCATAGGCTCTAGTGACTGTGCAGGGGTCTGCTACAACTGGTGGCCATGGTGGGATTGGTGGTCACAGGTCATAAGGCACTAGGTAAACTATTGTACTGAGTGCATGGCTTTTGTTACTGTGTAGGTTTTGAGCAGGTGAAATGGGTGCTGCAAGGGGAAGAATGGCACCTGCCAGACGGGGAAACACACAAGCCCCACCTCCTGGTCAAAGGTTCATACTCTACCCTGCACCCTATAGTGGAGGGTAGAATATAAATAGATGGGCTGAAGCTGGCACACTAGACTTCCAAGTCTGCTACTTACAAAAAAGGCTGGGGCAGTCCACTATGGTCTGAGCACTGAAACCAAGAAGGACTACAAACATTTATTTGAGGCCCTCAGGGAAACTTTCAAACTATATGTGCAAAGTATACGTAGATCGTGGCTGGGCTACTATGGCTTTCAGTACATGAGTAACAGCACCCAGTGAGTCAGTCCAGGACTTTGGCCTGGTGCTCAGATGATTCTCCATAAAGGCCTTCTTGCAGTTTAGTTCAGACATACATGCCACACTTTCCCAGGACCATTTCACACAATGGGGGAAGGTAAAAGCTAAAATTTGGCTGGAAAGACCCCAGAGCCTAAAGGTGGCCATATACCTAACCACTGACTTGGATTGGCAAAGTGGATGGGGGCCCTAAATCCAAGAGACAATGAGACCAGAGTATACATGCACACTAAAGAAGATGAGCTAGCAGTGCACACTTCAACCCCAGAACTGCCAGTCCTGCATACGATAATGGAGACTATGCAGAAGCGAGGGATTAGGGTCACACGCCAACATTTTAAGAAATGTTAGGGATAAAGAAACTTTACCAGGCTCTGAAAAGTCTGGACCCAAGCAGGCATGGCAACGGAGACCCACCTGAACCATGACAGTTGAGTTTCTGTAACAAGACTGCTGGTAGGTGCTAGTACTGTGGTAGCCATGACCATTTCTGGAGGGACTGTCCAGAGAGCAGGTGGTATCCTGGGCAGAAAAACTGAGACAGGCAGTGGAGAAGGACCCATCCACTAATGATACACCCCAAGGCCCACAGGAGGATGTAGTAACTATTGTTTCCAAAGGATTGGAGTATTACCTGGAAAAAAAAGCTAAAAGCAGTCCCTTGCCAATTTCTCCTGGATTCAGGTGTCCAGGTTTCCCTTGTACATCATTGAATATGGGTGCAAGCTACAACTTGGACACAAAAGGACCCACAACCCTGTAGTCTATTAGTCAAGGCAGCCAATGGCGAGGTACTCCCAATCTTGGGGGGAGTGGGGTATGACCATCTACTTCCAAGACTTACAGCTACCATGCACATTGCTTATACTGAAAGATGCTAGGCAAAATGCCTTGTTAAGAACCAACTTCCTAAAATAACTCCAAGCCACCATAAACTTTGCTGACTGTTCTTGTTCCTTATTGAGGTGACACAAATTAAAGTGTGGTAGTGGAGGAGAATTGGACAGTACAGATTGGCAGGAAAAACAACAGAAAGATGCTCATATCAAAAAACTGATATGGTGCAAGTAGCTTGATAGTAATGAGTTTCCTGAAGAGAGGCAACATCAACTTCACTTAAAGCGATACCAGGCAGTGCTGCCTGAACTAAGCATTAGGCAAGGAGTCCTAGTGTGAAAGCCTTCCAGGTCTGCCCAAGGAACCAAGTGCATTCAACTAGTGGTGACAGAGCAGGAGATACCAACAATCCTGCAAGCCCTGCTTGATTCTAATACTGGAGGACATTTGGGCATAGAAAAAGTATCTCATAAAGTCCAGGCCTGGGATTCCTGGCTAGGCTGGAGACAATCTGTAGTGGACTGGTGCAGATTGTGTGAGGTGTGCGGCACGTACAAAAGGACAAGGAATAATCTGAGAGCCCCCATGGTCTCCATGCAGGCTCAGCAACCCCTGGAGAGGCTACCCATAGATATCCTCAGCCCCCCCTCCCACTTCACCATGTAAAAACAAGCACATCTTAGTAGTGGCTACCTATTTCTCCAAGTGGGTGGAAGCCTATCTTCTTGATCATGAGGACTAAATGGTAGTGAAGATTTTTTGTTGACAGAGTTGTGTGCTACCATGGTACACCTCAATCCCTCCACACTGACCAGGGGAGAAATTTTGAATCACAACTATTCCATCATATATGCAACCTTTTGGAAATTAAGAAAACCCACGCCACTCCCTATCACCCCCAGTCTGATGGACTACTGGAGTACTTTAACCATAGACTAGTTGACATGCTATCCTCCCTGATTAAAGATAACTAGATGACATAGGATGAGGTATTCCCGTATGTCATGATGACCTACTAGAGCAGCATGTAGTCATCCACAGGGTACACATCATACATGGTGCTATTTGGACAGGATATTTGTCTTCCTATCAATGTTGTCTCTGAAACACATGTATCAGAAGAATTCAATAATCCTGAATACATTATGAAAGTGGTGAGTACACCTCAGCTTATTTAGCCACACAGTCAAGACACAGCAGGCTACAGCTACACAGAGGCAAAAAGAGCACTATAACCTCAGGGTGACTGGAAAGTGTATGAGCCAGGGGAGCTGGTGTGGGTACAGAACCAAACAAGAAAGTGGGGTCAGAACTGGAAGCTCTGCAAGAAGTTTAAAGGACCCTAAACAGTTGTCAAGAAATTCTCAGGGTTGTTATATAAGCTTGTGAGCAGTCCCAGCAGACAAATGTTGGTAAGGAACTTAAATCAGATGAGCCTCCAATAGCCTTGGGTAATGTATACAGAGACACCTGGAAGCAGGAAGAGGAAGTGATGAGAAACCCTGCAGGGTTCTGTTGCTGGACTGCAAATCCCAGAGCTCATGGTGGGCAGGAGGAAACGGAAGTGGACAGATGGCTTATGCTGGCAATGTACCAGAGTTTCCCTGTGGTATGGTGCCTGATCCTGAACGGAGGAGAAGGAAACCTCTGCACAGCAGTACATGAACCACAGACCGACTGCACATGGTCCCTGACATAGAGACCTGAGTGGAGTGACTTTGGACTAAAGGTTGGTTCTTGGGAACATCTCCAGAGGTGGAAAGGGAACTGTATGTGCTGAATGTATGTACCCCAGTGGTATTGACCACTACTTATTTACTTGCCCTCTAAGCGTATGTTGTTATACTTTGAATGCCCGTTTACCTGTATTTGTCCCTTCCTGTTGGCCTGTGACCTGAATCCCTAGGATACTCTATATAAAGTGAGTAAATCCTTCATTGGCTGTAATGTTTGTGCCTGACACTGCAGGGGTTTGCTACACTTGCTAATGCAAGATACCTTGCTCAATTGATCAATTAATCCTTTTGTCCTAGGAGAAATATGAAGTTCCTTACATTATTCCTTATAGCCCACTGTATTTTACCATACTACAGCCTCCTTCTGGTTGACAAGGAACCAAAAGGAATCCCATAAATTTAAGAGAGATGGGGACCCCCATTACAGAATCAAGACCTGATGAAGAAACTTAGATATCTTTAGTCTTTTTGTGGTGCAGAAAGTAAAAGGCATCAATCATATAGTTTGGAGAAGGTAGGATGAGAGTGGAAAGGGGTACTTCAGAATACTGTGTGGCAATGTTTTCTTCCAGCTAAGGATACTGGCCTGGTGGAGCTGGGAAAGGGCAGGTAAATGAGACTAGTCAATGAAGCTGGAAGCAGTTGTACCACTGGTGATATGGATATCTTATTGATTGGTAGGTGGTATCTGTTTGGAGATAGGGGTATGCTCAGGGATACTGTGATGGTATGAGTTCAATATGAAGTAGACTTTGTGGTAGTTTTAAGAAATGTTGGGGATAGTGCTCTGATTGTAAAAGGTCATTTCCTGCATAAAGTAAATGGAAGGTTTACATACTTATTTTGGAAGTGCTGACATAAAGCTATATAGACACATGTAGGGCATGCATTGAAAGCCAGATGGGAGCTTACTGTCTTCTGATAGGACTGATGGTGAGTAAATTATTGGCTATTCAATAATATAACAGTTTGCTATTAAATTACATAGCTGCACTATGATTTGACTTACTTTTAGGCCTCAATGGTATCTTCATGTTATCCAGGTTACCTCCCCTATGAGGTCAGTGACTGGTATGGTGGCACTAAATACCCTCTCCCTTCTTTTACTGCACTCTTCCAAAAGTTAACCTTGGCCTACGTCCTCATAAGTCTTCATTTTCTTCATACCCTGACCATTTTTGAATAACACTGCATGACAACACTTCCCACAGCTCCAAGTGTTTTCACAGAAAGCTGAAAATGGCTTGAATTATTTCATTAGTAAGGAATAATGAGCAGGAGTCCTCTGGCCATACCCTACTTCCTAGACCTAATGCTTACCATAATGAGATTGCAACGAAGTTGCAATGAAGGATCATATGTAAACACATTTTTGCTATGTCTCCCATTGATCTTAGCTCTTCCCTTATTCTTCCCACCTTAAGTGACTTCTTTTCCAAAGACAACTGGCAGTTATATAGCCCTCCATGCACTAGTCTGCATCAGTTAGAGTTTCAGCCCAATATTTCCTCATCTTATCTCTTTTTTATTCCAACCATGGGCAAACTACACTATTGACATAATCTAGTGACCTAAAACAAGTCACCAGCAAAAGTCTCTCAGATACTAGGCCATTTCACAGGATTAAGTTCCTGGGGATATTTCTCCTTCCTGAATCATTGTCATGATATCTCTTCTATTTTATCAGTATGACCATTTCACTTTGGTATAATCTTGCAGTTCCGATATATCAAGTCCTAATTCTGCAGCTTGTACTGCTCCTGTCAGATAAAAGCTAACCAGAGTGGCATACTGTCTACACTTACTCAAATCTAGCAAGAAAAAATTTAGTCATCATTTAAGCTCATCTTTGTAAGCTTCATCTCTTTTAGTAGGCAAACTATCAACAGGAAGGCAGCTTCAGGAGACAAATCCTTTTTGCCATTTTTTGTTATCGCATTGATAAATGCTTGTTGTTCAATTGATATCAGTTGCAGGAACTGTTTCTACTGGTTCTTGTCATCTATTTTATCAGGCTTCCAAGATCTATGATGCTTCCAAACAACAGTAGCCCCCAAGCCTCAGGTCATTTATGCCCCCCCTTCATTATAGGCATGTCAGGGAGAGGATGCTGCCCACAGTCTCAATCCTCATGCAATGAACCTTCTAGGAACATTCAACTAATGTCACATCTACAAAAATCCCTTGACTGGTCCTATGGGTCCATCTATAAGACAAACTCAATTTTCTAGAATTATCAGCAATAAAAGGTACTCAAATACCAGTGATACAACTTAAGGGTTGGACCCTCTTCCTATATGAGGAAACTCTTCATGAGATGTGAACCATAAGCACTGGTTCAGCCTCAGGTCCTCTTTTCCCTGAAGGTCAGTGGGTGCCAGGGCATCTGGAAGCAGTCACCAGAAGGAACTAGAAGCTGAATCTCCAAGTGTGCCACATCTTGAAGTTGTGACATGGTGGGTGCATCTACACATGTGCTTAACTGTGCAATAAACTAGTTTGTTGCAGTATACAGCATCATGCATGTTGCAGTCTACACTTTCAACACTAATTTTCACTGCTGTAAGAGAGTACTGTCTAGGAAAATAACTGTTCCTAAATGCACATGTAAAAGCTGCCCCAGGCATACACTGCACTCAGTCAACCCAGGCAGCAGGGGGCCCGGCCCCTGCCTGCCACCTAGCTACATAGCTCAGTTCTTTGGATACTCTTTTGCCCCAGCCAACTCCTTCACTGCCCAATGCTGCGACCTAGAGCCCAGGGCTGAACCCCCAAGCCTGCTGCCAGTCCAGGGCTGCTCCACCCTTGCTTAACCTGCTGTTATCCCAGGTACACGTAAATATGCTGTACTCAGGAGCAGTTGACTCTGGCATAAACTGCACCAGAGTTTATTGAGAAATGCTAATTGCACATGTAGATGCACAGATGGGATTTACCAATTATCCCCATGTTGACTAGCATGAAATTTGCACCCTGATGATATAGAGGAAGTAAGGGTAGTAAAGTCAAAAGCAGCCCTCTCCCATCAATACAATTCTAATAGATAAGGGAGGCATTACACCAAAAACTTCAAAATGGCAGCTTTAAGTCCAAAGTAGACTATTATATTGAACTAACTTATAGTAGTTTGATTATGTGTAGGGCCCTACAAAATGCATGGTGGAAGTGGCTTACACTGCCATTCCTTTAATCTTGCAAGTTCCCCTATGTGTCCCTCCATCCACCACTGATTGCTGGAGAGGTCCCACTTATGGTTCATTCCTGCTTGACAGGGAAGTAAAACCTGTGGTTTTAAACATGGCACTATTTTTGCCTCCCTGTCAGTCGGCAGCAAGCAGCAGGGCCACTGGGGCCCCTCAGCCAATCAATGGTGGGACACAAAAATGGTGCCATATTTAAAACCTAAGTTTTCACCTCCCCGCTGATCTGGAGGGATCCTAGTTTTCTTTCATTAAAAAAATAAATCACTAATTTTCACGTTAAAAATGTAACCCAAAATCCACATTTTTCCATGATAAAAATGAATCGCCTCTAATACATAGATGTATATATTACCAGGATCCCTGATTATCAGAAGCGAGCTGAAAACAGGGCCCCTCCACCAATCAGAAGTGGGGGAGCATATAGGGGAACCTGCAAAATCAAAGGAATGGTTAATTCAGTGAAAAAGAGTTTTATCATTAAAAGCTATCCAGAATGCCACCTGTGAAAAGACAGTCTTTAAAAAGACACAATAAAATACAGAGAGTTGCAAGGAAAAATGCAAAGGTCTCTTTTTGTTCTGAGAGGGGGAAAAAACCCCCAACAACAAAAAAACAATAAAAAAAGAACACATCCCCCTCCCCAATTCTATATCAAAGAATCTCCCATCTTTAGAAAAATGAACGTTTTAGTCTTTGTTGAGACTAAAAAAGAGTGAAGACTATTGAGCTAGTTACTTTTGCTTGCACAGCATGTTGTCACTTGCATATCTCAAAGCCTGTCCATAAAGAAATATTATTCTTCATCTTTTATGGTGACTGGTGGAAATAATGCCACCAGTAGAGTGAATATTGATGCATCAACATTGCAATGGAAAAATGGAGGTAAAGTGCTAAGAAAAAAAGAATGGCAACCCTTGCAACTGTTTATTGCAGTTGTTCAGTACCTTTGCCGGAAAAAGTTACATTTGATTATGTTATCAAAAAAAAGAAACATTTCCCATAGTCATGAGGTATATTTCTTCAGGCTTGAAACATTTGATTCATAGAATCTCTATTTACAGGCAAATGAACACATAGTACTAAATTTAATCACATATTACATTGTTTCTTGAACCACAGAAGACTGCAAAACTTGTAGTATTAAAAATATTAAGTTCCTCGTATTTGAAATAAATATTGATCCAAATTGAAGCATAAGATCCAAAGTCTCAGTAACTCTGGAGAAGTATAAATACAGATGTAAACTGAACTCCTAGAGCCATGCAAGCCAACAGAAGTTGTTGATGTCAATTGGGAAAAGATTCCAAACCCTAAGGCATAATCTGATTTATATAAATAGTGTCTACACTCCTTGCATAGAAGTAATAACTGTCCTTAAATGAAAAACAGAAAAACAGACAGTTTATTTGAAAGGTGCGTCTCAGAATCAGCTTTTGCCTTACATTAACAAGACCCACTAATGTATTCAGTTGGTACATGCAGCCACTGATAATTTTCCATTCAATGTGTAGTAACATAAATGATCTCTGAATCACCTTCTTATCTCTATGCTGGGAAGAAAAAGTTGTAGGAAGATTCGAAAGTAGAATCTTATAGAATGACAAAGTCACTCTGTTTCTATTCCGTTTATAGAACAATAATGATTGTTTTATATTGTAATTTTGGTTTTGTTATTCCCAAATAAAAGGCAGTGAGAAGTTTATGTTTAATTCATTTGGAATTGACTGTATAATAAAAAAATGGCAAAGACGGTGAGATGAAATTGCTAGGCAGTGTGATGTAATGGTGGGAAATGTTTTCTATTTTATCTCCTTTAAATAAACTTTTCCATATATCAAGGCTAGAGTTCAAGTCCAGCTGAAAGGAAATTTTTGCAGCTCTGTGGGCACATCTACATGAGATGTTTACTGAAAAGATTATTAGCTGTGCTGGGCTCCCTACCAGCCAGGGCTACTGCCCTGGCTCAGTGTACTATGGTCCCGGGTGCATGTGCAAAAGTGGAGCCCAGGAACAATAAATTCTCACACAAACTGTGCCAGAGTTTATTTGGCCACACTAATTGCATGTGTAGATGCGTCCTATGATTACTAATGCTTTCAAAGGTTCAGTGTAGTTTGAAGTCTTCTAAGTTAGTTGTACCATTTCTGCCATACCATTAGCTTGCTCAGCTTGTTCCTATTCAGTATCAATATGAGCACGAAGAGATCTTTATATGGCATAACTGACCGCATTGCAAACATGACAAGAACATTTACAAAAGGGTGTATTTATAAACAAAATGTTACAACATCCTTTTTAATGGTTCACTATCCCAAACTATTGCAAGAAAGCATGTGTGGAATTAAAAAGTGTATATAAATCCACTGAAAAGGTGAAAAGAAAATCATTTTTACCTTCCAGGATCTGAATTTCAGTACTCAGTATTCTTTGTTCCCCATACAACAGTTACAAATATCTAAAACCAACTCCTAAATGTAGGTCTCCACACTGCTTTGAAAGTTTGTGATATAGCAAGGGAAAGAAACATGCCAACCTGAAAGCCAAAACACAAGTCTTGACAGAAAACTTAGGAAAAAACTGATACTCATATAATTTTGCTTTAAAACATTCTCGTTTACCTTTCTGGAGCTTAACTAAGTATGATGGTAATGATCTGAGCTCTTAGTCCTTTGTATTATTTTTAAACAAAGCATTTCAAAGCACAATTCAGTCCAACTGGCATTAATGCTTTGTAGGATTCAGGCAACATTTGTCATAATTTTTAGTTGCAGCAAGAGATATTTCCATTATTTTGAAGTGAATCTTTGACGAGGACAAAAGGAGGAAAGACAAGGGATGCACACACAGGTTCCAAGCTCTGAGCGTTGTATTTTGTGAGCATGTAAAAGAAACAGACAAATGGTTTCATGGTGTTCTGGAAAATGATGGTAAGGCACAGTTTTGCCACTTAGTGGGGATAAAGTTGCTCTGTCCTATCTGGCAGGTACCTCCTTGAGAATCAGTTCAACAGCCCAGAGTGATGCACTACACTGAAAGAAAAGCCAATAGAAAATACAGGGTTGATAAAGATAAATTATGTCTGCCAGATAATGCTGCTCTGCTTTTGAATGCTAATTGTCCAGAGGGAGTTCCCAAAACAGCTTGCTCTCTCTTTCGCTCTCTCCACAGCAAGGAAGAACACAGTAAGCTTTATCCTTGGAACTAATGAATGAATGTGAAGGATACCCTGCCGAGCTATGCAGAATTAATTAGGTCACAGACTTGGGTGGCTTGACTACAGGGTGAATGTTACGCTGACATTTTTAAACAGACTGTCTCCAGCACAGCAGCCCTGCTATGCCATCCCAGAGCTCCACATTATAGGACATGTTCATTAAATCACTGAGTATAATCATATTTCCTCTTTTATAACAGTCATGGCTTCTTTCTTTTCCTTTTTTCTAGGGTTTTTTGCAGTGAAGAGGGTCTGTTATATTTATTATTATTATTATTATTTTACTGAAAGCAAGAAAGAAAAGCTGAAGTGTCTGAATTATCTGGCTTTTTCCATTGGGCAACAGCTCCCTCTATTGCTACCTTTTTTTTTTCTTTTGGCTTCCACTTAGAAAATATATACATATAAATGGATGAAGGTTATAGCTTATGATTTGATGTGGGGGACGGGTTGGCTATTTGTCTGTGGATGTATAAACATATAAACTCAACATGACAAGAATCATTTCTGGGGATTTTATAGTCTTCCAATGGAGAGTGCTATCAGCAGTCATGAACAAATGTGGCTTAGGTCATTGTTAAACAGTAAGTTTAGGTGGCTTCTGGAGCTCTTCACCCTTGGACTGCCTACTCATTAACAACTTCAAGTGGCTTAAGGTATCCAGGTTGTACCCATATTAGTCTAAAGGGAAAAGGAATCAGAACTTGTGCTAGGGGTCATATCTTTATTAGATTAACTAGATTTTTGCAACAACAAAAAAAACCCTTTAATTTCAAGAACAAGCACCCTTCTTCAGGCATACAAGAAATTTTTTACAACCTTTTCTTCTATGCCTGCAGAAGGATGCTTGTGCCCAAAAGCTTGCAATTAAAGATTTTTTTTTTTCAAAAATCTAGTTGGTCTAATAAAAAATATCACCTCTACCATATGTTCTGATTCCTTAAGCGGCTTAAAGCACTCATTGTTTGCTTTAAATTTATGCTACTCCAGGCCAGGATTATCTCTAATCTACCTAATGTTGATTCTGTTCTGTTAAGGTGTGGACAATACCTACAGCTATTCTGTCCAAGTTTAAGCCGTCCAGCTTCCCAGGATGCAGTTTCACCTCCTGAGTCAGAGCAAGTAGGATGCCAGGGTGCAGTAGGGCTGGTTATGGTACTTTGCCCCATATTGGACAAAATGCACGCTGCATCCCTGGAGCACCTGGCAGCAGCGGTACCTTCCTTTACTGCCTGACCCAGCTTACTGCTTCTGCCAGTGGTGGGACAGGGGGACAAGCTCAAAATAAATATATATTGGGCCCCTCACAGCTTTAGCAGTGCTGAGCCATCCAGCAGCCCAGACAGTGGTGGCACAGGGGGTTGGGTGCCAAAGTGAAAAAAAAAAATTGGGCTTGAGCTCTAAGGGATCCAGTCTCTGTCTTTTCTAGAACTCACTCCTAAACTGCTGCTGGCCAGGCTGCCAGCTGGCCAGGTACTACCTGAGCTCCAAAGGGACCAATCCTTTGATTTCTCCTTCAACTTGCAGTTTACTATAACACTACAGATCCTTTGCTTCTGCTATTCCCATTTTGGATTTGTGCATTTGATTGTTACTTCTTAAACAAATGATTCAATATAAACCAAAAAGAAATAACAAGATAAATAAATAAATAGTTATCATTTTTGAAGGTTCTAAAAGTCTGAAATAGGAGAAGGTCCTCTTAACTTTTATATTTATCCCCAAACAAGCACAGAATAATCAGGGTGCTTTAATATTTAGAGAACAGGACTACAGTTAAGGGGAGACAGAGCAAAAGACACCTAAGGAACATTTTACATAGGCTCCTAGTCCAGTCCCTGCTCATCAAACCTTTAGTGACAAGTCACAGCTGTGCAGGTAAGGGACAGTCAGAGATGGTTTTTCCTCTTAGTGTGTGACTGCACCACTAAGTTGATTAGTATTTGTGTGGTTTATAGCGTAATGTATAACAAGGCCCTCAGATTAAAAAAAAAAGGAGACCATAAAAGTTAGTGAAAGCAGCAGCTTCTGAGGGCCTTGTTATACCTTATTTTGTAAGATGAACAAATGCTAATCCTCTTTGTGCTGTTTGGCTTAGTGAAACAGTCATATGTTAAGGTGAAAATCATCTCTGACTACTGTTCTTCACATGCACAGCTGTGACTTGTCACTAGAGGCTTGGTGAGCAAGGGCAGGACTAGGAGCTAAGGGCCGGTTTGGCTCACTGCTCCCACCCTGCAGAGTGAGCACCACAGTCCAGGAGCACCTGGAGGCTGTGGTGCCTCCCACCACCAACCAGACTGGCTCACTTCTTGAACTTGAAGGGCTCCAATCCTTCGCTGGAGCCCCCTCACCTCCCCCCTGCCCCCGTGATGACTCCTCCCCTGCTCCGCTGTCTTCTGGCTGGTTGGGCACCCCGTGAGCTCTGAAAATGATCAGGCTCCTTGGACCTCAGGTAGCATGCAGCTGGAGGTGGGACAGGTCTGGTCACTGCCTGAGCTCCAAGAGGCCTGATCCTTTGTTTCTCTGGAATTCACTGCCCTATACCACTGCCAGCAGGAGCTGGTCCAAGCAGTAGTGGGAGGCACCATGGACACTGTGTTTCATGGCCATAGCGCTCACTCTGCCAATGTCCCTGGGGGGTGAGGCACCATTCTTGGCCCTGGTGTGCCTCACAATCCCACTTGCCCTGACTCAACAGGAGCCACTGCATCCTGGGATGCTGGAGGACTTCGACTTGGGTAGAATAGCTGTAGAATGTGGCCAATCCTTAATGGAACAGGAATGAAATTAGGTGGATTTAAATAATCCTGACCTGGAGTGTCATAAATGTAAACGAGTGCTGAAGCCACAGGTTCATGTGCAGTCAATCCAAGGGTCAAGAGCTCCAGGAGCTACCAATTTATCATTTGACAACGTGCAGACAAGATCTAGTCTGACCCCCTGCCCTGGGCAGGAGAGAAAACTGGACTCAAATGACCCCAGCCAGGTAAATGTCAAACCTCCTCTTAAAGACCCCCAGGGTAGCAGCCAGCACCACTTCCCTTAGAAGTTGGTTACAGATCCTAGCCGCCCTGACTATGAAGTAGCGCCTTCTAATGTCTAGTCTAAACCTACTCTCCAGCAACTTATGGCTGTAATTCCTTGTAACTCCAGGAGGCACTCAGGGGAACAATGTCTCTCCCAAACCCTGCTTGTCCCCCTTAGTAAGTTTATAGACAGCCACCAGGTTCCCCCTCAGCCTTCTCTTGTGAAGGCTGAACAGATAAAGGTCCCGTAGCCTCTCAGTGTAGGGTCTGTCCTGCTGTTTCCAGATTAAGTCAGTGGCCCTCCTTTGGACCCTCTCAATGCTATCCACATCCCCCTTGAAGTGCAGTGCCCAGAACTGAACGCAGTACTCCAGCTGTGGCCTGACCAGTGTTGCAGAGAGGAGGAGGATCACCTCCTTGGCCCTGCTTGTGATGCATCTGTGGATGCATGACAAGGTATGGTTAGCTGTGTTCTCACATTGTTGGTCCATGTTCATCTTGGAGTCAATAATGACTCCAAGATCTCTTTCTGTCACCTTAATTTTGAGAAAGGAGTTCCCCAGCCCATAGGTATGCTGCTGGTTCCCACTGTCCAAGTGCAGCACCCTGCCCTTGTCAGTATTGAAACCCATCCTATTTTCATTTGCCCACCCCTGTAATCTGTCCAGGTCCTGCTGTAATCTGTCCTTCCTTCTAGCATGACCACCTCACCCCAAATCTTGGTGTCATCTGTGGATTTAAACAGGCTGTTCTTCACTCCAAATATTCTTTCTGGCAAATACCCAAAGTAAGTTGTTAAGGTACAAATGCTTACTTCAAGTAAATTTGGTTATAAATATCTGAGTAAAAATGATGGTTGGAGAGATGCTTTCCTCTTTTAAAAAAAACATCTTGGAGTAGAAAACATATGGTATTTCTTTCCCCTTAATGTTGGATATGGATTTCCATATGATTATGGATATATGGATTTGTATACTATAACGGCTAGTAAATACTTTGATTAGCAGTCATAGGCCATAACTTTCTCTTCACTTATAAGACATGAAAGAAATATTTTGCAGAGGAGGCTAGAAAAGTATGAAGGTAGCTATGAATTAAACTTCTGTTACCTTTACAGTTACCTTGTTTTACCAGAGCTCTAGTGTCCACAGGGTTCATATACATGTGCACTTTACTATGGAGTTGACTAATTAGCTCCGCAATAAACTGTCACTGTCTACACATGCAGTGCTATTAGGCTTCAGAAAACTAATTCACTCTGCTGTAAGATAGTACTGACTCACACAAGTACTATCCTATGGTGGAGTTATTTACTCTTCTGCAGTACACCTATATTCAGCTGTGCAAACTGCATGTATAGATGCACCTACAGACTATTATCTTGATTCTTGTGCTACTGCCCCTCTAGACTCATAGAATTACTAAAAAGTAGTGTTGGAATGGACTTTAAAAGATCTTCTAGTGTGGCCCTTGATTAAGCCAGGAAACCTCTAAAGTATGAGGAATATTCAGTTTTATATAAAGATCAATATAAACCTCATGAACAAGAAGAAAAAAATAGATTGTAGTGCTGAACAGCAAAACAATATTGTTGAAATGTTGCATTCATTCTGTCCACATGGGACTTCCCAGGTGATATTTCTGTGTCAACTACGAGACAGCCGTAGAAAATAGCTTAAGTTCTCAGCAGGGGACAAATATATTGCTCAGGGATGTTTCTCTCTCTAAAATTCTCATCTGCTTTAACTATATTCTGTAAATATAACTTCAGACCACAAATTTGAGGGAACTGGGCTATTTAGTCTGAAGAAGAGAAGACTGAGGGAGGATTTGATAGCAGCCTTCAGCTACCTGAAGAGTGGTTCCAAAGAGGATGGAGCTAGACTGTTCTCAGCAGTGGCAGATGACAGAACAAGAAACAATGGTCTCAAGTGGCAGCCAGGGAAATTTAGGTTAGATATTGGGGAAAACTCTCACTAGGAAGGTAGTAAAACACTGGAACAGGTTACCCAGAGAGGTGGTGGAATTTCCATCCTTGGAGCTTTTTGAGACCCAGGTAAATAAAGCATTGTCTGGGATGATCTACTTGGAGCTGGTCCTGCTTTGAACAGGGGGTTGGACTAGATGACCTCCTGAGGTCCTTTCCTTCCCTAATTGTCTATGATTCTATTCTATGATTTTAATTACATGGGAATCCAGTTGTCTATAGAATCTATAGCACTTCACATTTCTCATTCTAAAAGCTCTATGTAAGCATTAGCAAAATAGGTGCTATAATGGGTGCAGTGTTGCATTCAGTGAACTGAATATAAGTTAGAAGGTCCATTCAGGTCATACTTCCCTTTACACGTTCTGAATCCCAAGATGACAGACGCATTCCTTCATACCCTTGAGACAGGTCTGTAAGCTTTGAGGTGGAGTGGAAATTCAGACTCACCCACTACGTCTGGAAATTCCTAGAGAGTAACTATAGGCTTCTCCCTGATCATGTACTCTGGGTTTGGAGTGCTGTAGCCACAATGGACAAACAGCTGGCTGGGGTCATCTAACCCCAGCACTTTTTCCTGCCCAGAGCAGGGGGTCAGACTTGATGATCTAATAGGTCCCTTCCAATCCTAAACCCTATGAAATCTATGATGGTGTAAGAAATGTTGAGAGGCAAGGCTTGCCTGTGCTATCTTTTTTAGATTAATTGTATAGCTAGGAGAGCTGTAGGACAACTTTTAGGCTTCACATATGCTTCTTTAGTTCTCTTAAGGAGTCACTGAGAAAAGGCAATTGATGCCTGAAAGCTTGTACAACAACTTTCCCAGCTAGACAGTCAGTCCAAGGAGACACAAGGCAAAAAAGGTTTGCTTCTAAGCACTCTGGGTTGCCTTTTGGGGAGCTACTAGCTCTCTTTGAGTTTTAGTCACTGAAGAATTAAGCTGAGATGTTTACCAGGAAGGTATGAATCTGCCATTTAATCCTATTCTGCTTTAGTTCCCCATCTATGACGTGAGACAACAATTTTCTCTTCCTTCCACTCTTTCATCCAGGTCTATTTATCTTGAAAGACCTTCAGAAGATGGTTTGGCTCCAACCAGGTACACTGCCTAGCTCAAATGGACAATAAACTTTCTTGGGGGTTGGTGCTAATATAATAACAATACAAATAATAAATAAAACGCAATATGTGTTTTAATGACACCTTATTCATGGACATTTAGGAAATATTTGTCACATGGAAATATACCCAAAACATAAATAAGCCATTATTCCTCTCAGATGGAAGAGTTGTTGCTACTTTGGGATAACTGATTATAGATATCTGTTTGAGCTGTCAGCTGGAACCCTTTCTCTCTTTAACAATAAACTGCATTGAGTCTTTTTCAAATCTGTGCTAACAAAATCCTTAAAAGTACCTTGCCTCTGAATGCAGTATTTCTCTCTAAATCCCACTTCAGACAATGCTGAGGATGAGCTAAGCAGAGGCAGGCTATAGACAGTTGGTTTATTTTGTTGCAACAAAGGTTCCAACATTTTTAAAAAGCTGTTATCATCAGATCAGACTTTTTGTGCACCTCGGTTCCTTTTCTCACTACCTGAGTTTGATTGTACATGCTTTCACAGAGATTAAAGGAATAAAAGCCTCCTACTTCTGCATCAGAAATGTATGTTTATTTCAGCCATTTCAGAATCAAACAAGACTATCTAATTGAGGTTAACAAAGTTCTGTGCATACATGATGCAGCATGTGTATTATAACGCATGTACACTAATTAATGAAATGTTCAAAAAAGAATTTTCTCCTTTATGTCAAATTGACTTAGATATTTTCAGAAGGCAAAATCCTACATTTCACACATAAGAAATACTACTATGATAAGAACAGTTTAAACCATTAGACACTGAAGGAATACATAAGCAAAAGTTGAAGTATACTATACAGACTTCACCACACGCATAGTCATCTCACTCTACACTCTAGTTCTTTAGGCAAGAGAGCTAGTATAACAAAGAACCATTGAACTCAATATAGGAAAATTAACATGAAGGTATAGACTGTTACAAGAGTGTGTTATTTCCACGTATATGGCCATCCACTGTTTGTAGCTGGTAAATAATACGCCTGTAGCTGTTATTTAGGAACTTCAGCCTTGTTGATGAATTTTGTAGGGCCCATAAAAGTTTGTCATGTGCTTACTGCGTGGTCCTTTTCATCAGGAACTCTTAACATGGGATGAGGATTAGGACATCCTTGTAGACATAATTATTAAAGAATTCATCCCAAGGCTATATATATTGTGAATGTCAGAAGCAGCTGTAGCTGTCATTCTAAGAAGCAAGAAAAAGACTGGGCAGCAACCCAGTTCAGTGTCTGAACATTATCTGCACATAGGCAAATTATGCAGCAGCAATAGCAAGCCAAATATTACAATGAAAGAGGTGTCAAAGTGTTACCTGAACTCCAAATGGATATAGGTTTTGCAGGATCAAAAAAAGCCATTCATGGCAAATAGCTTTCTAAGTGCAGCTCTTTACATAGAACTCTTAACGCAGACAGTAAGAAAAGACATGATGGATGACTAATATTGTCTCATACTCCATTAAATATCTGGCCCTCTGCATGCACTAAAAAGCCTTCTCCAAACATTCTCTGGCATGACTTCAGAGGAAGATCAGGACATTTTCTCTAAATATAATCATAATCAAATATATAGGTAAAGTCTGATCCAATCTACTTTGCTTCTCCCTAGGATCAGCATTCAGTATTTTTCTGAATGAGCACAGATAACAAGGATACAGCAGGACTGCAACTGCTGCTTCACTTCTCTCCATTGTTCATGAGAGATCAGAATTTTTGTTCTCAGGCTCAACTTTTGAAAGTGTTTTGTAATTTTTCCTTGAGCATAAGTATAGTGAAGTCAGAAAGTGCCTGGGGCTAGGGACAGAAGCTCCACATACACCAGTTTAAGTGATCAAAAACTAGTTTAAACCTGTAACAAAACAGAAGTTCAGCACACATAAACCAGTTTCAAAATAGACCAAATTAGCTGAAGATTAACCTGATGGAAAGTAATATCAGGCTTAACTGTTTCAGGTCAAGCTGATTTATGGAACTTCTGTCCCAGACCCCTTCCTGTTTCAAGTCAAATCACAGTCCCCCAGCATCCCAACATGCTTTTCAACCCTGTGCTGGGCTGGGCTGTCTGCTGGAGCAGAGCATGGTTCACTTCACCCCTCTGCTCTCTCTCTAGCTGGATCAGTGAGGGCTGGCTGACAAAGGGGTGGGGTGGGAAACCCATCTCGGGATGGAGCCCAGTCTGCCTGGCAAGGGCAGAGCAACCCCTGCCAAACTTTCCCCTACTGGACTGGAGGAGGTGGGGGCATGGGACAGCAGGTGGAGGTGGGAGGAGAACTAAACCCCCTGCCTCTGCTTCCCCTGGCATGGGCCCCAGCCTGGGATCTGCTGGCTTTTCCCCCATGCTGGCCACCAGAGAGGTGTGGGGTGTGGCCAGCTGAAAGCCTGGGGAGCACCTCAGGCTCAAGCAAGTAGAGGGGGGGAATGAAATCCCCTAACCTCCCTGCTCTCAACAGCATGGGACCCCAGAGTCTGCTGACTTTTCCCCTCTGCTCATTAGTTGGGTGGAAGGGGATGTGGCCAAACAGCTGCCATGGCCACCTGTTGGCAGGAGGACCCAAGTAGTGTGGGGGCAGTGCAGGACTGCAGAGGAGTTTGCAGCAATGACAGGCAATCACCATGTGCAGCTTGTGGTGCTTGTTGTTCCAAGTGCAGCTGCAGCCCTGGCCCCGTGCTCTTGGGCACTCTTGATGGGATTCCAGAGCAGAGCAGGGGGTGCAGTGGTTGCAGCAGAGCCTAGGCCAGGAGCACCAGGTCCTGCCAACAGCCAGCTGAGCTGCTAGGCAGCAGCAAGAGCAGCAGAGGCAGCCTCCTCACCCTGTCCCCAGCCCCACCCCCAGCCCCATGCATGGAGAACCTTGATTTGAGCCAAGCCCATCCTGAAAGGTGTGTTTGTGGGCTGCTGCCTTGTGGGCTGCTCCCTAAGCATGAGACAGGGCAGCTATAGGGAGCTGCAGTCTCTCAGTGATGGCCCAATCGCAAGAGGCTGAAGCTGGGTGTTTGCTGCTGAGTAGTTGCAAGGAGCTGTGCTGTTCACATTTACTCCTTGTGTAAGTTCACATTTATTCCTGCTGCTTCCCTTTGCAGGGGGAAGGCTACTCCTCCATGGCTCTGTCTACTCCACAATTTGATCAAGAGCCCAACCCTGGGAGGATATAAGATAGCAGTTCCTTTTTAAGGCTGGGCAGCCCAGGCTGCCAGCTGGTCATGCCCCTTGCTGCTTGAGTGGCCAGCAAGGGAGAAAAGCTGGCAGACCCCGGCTGGGGTCCCATGCTGGTGGGAAAGAGGAGGCAGGGGGTTTAGTTCCCCTCTTTCATCCCCAAGCCTGAGGTACTGCCCGGGGCCACTGGCTGGCCCCCACCTCTCAAGTGGCCAGCATGGGGGAAAAGCCAACAAACCTCGGCTGGGGTCCAATGCCAATGGAAGAGGGGAATCAAGGACGTTTATTCCCTCTCCCCCCACTCTACCTGAGCCTCAGGCACTTCCCAGGCCACCAGCTGGTCACAGCCCCCATGGCTCAGGGACAAACCTGGTAAGGACTGTCTCCCCTGGGCCCCCTGGTTTAAACCCCTCCCCAATCAGACTCAGTGGCCTGCCAGGGCCTGGCTATGCCTCCTCCCTCAGCTCAGCTTCCCTCCAGCCTTCTAGCTAGTGCTGAAGGGAAGGGAGGGCTCACTGTAGTGCTTCCCGGCCTGTAGCCCAAGCTACTGGAGACATGTTCCTGCATTTCTGTAATCAAAAGTGAATGTCTATTCACTTGCTTCTTGGTATAATCGATGCAGGTTAGACTAACCTACAAAGATTGAATGGATTCAGGGGTTTTAGAATGCCTGTTTTTTCTATGAAAGTGTTCTCTTTTATGTGCTTATGTGTCTCTGTCCTTAATCATTTTTCTGTGGTCATTCTTTTTCTTTTTAGTCTAATTTTGTGAACATTCTCCTCAGAGTAGATGTAGTGATATCTGGGGGCAAGACTGCTGTTAGTTCAATGAAAGTTATCATCCACAAAATTCCTTGCCTCTTCCATATCAAATACATTTTTAATGAATTTCCTGAATCTATTCCAACACTATCACATAATGACTTCTCTTTCCTGGGCTGTGAGGATGTTTTATAATGTTACACGGACTTTTAGAGATACCAAATCCACTAAGGTTATCCAATAAATAATGCAACATTAACACAAAGTATGCTAAAACTCACTAGAATTTACAAACAAAATATATTCTGGTAGAGAAAATTAAAATATTTAATAAATAATATAGAAAACCCAACCCATTTGTTTAAATCAGTATCTGATCCAAACCTCATTTCAGACTACAGAAGACTTCATTCCTTCAACTACCCATCAATTTCAACAATGTTAAATTCCTGGTCTAAATGGCAATGGCAAAATCCTGCTATTGTAAATGGACTCCATATTTTTTTATCAGGAGTTGCAGGGGATGGGGAGTTAAATTCCTTTAATAGATGAGTATTTGCAGGTGGGAGGGAGATGAGAGGGAAAACAGTATATGAGAAGTATATCTGAGTACTTTGGCTGCATACTAATCTCAGTAGGGGACGGGGCAGTATCCACTTTTACATAAACAAAAACTGCAGGAGCTGGGTGCAGCATGAAAAATATTTTAGAAATATTGTCAGTTTATTTATCCTCAGCATCTTCATAAAGGGATCCTGCATTTGAAAACCAATGTATGCCACAAAAAAAAAAGGAATACATGGAAACTTAGTTCAGAAATAAAAATGTTGGCAGCACAGTAATTGTGGAGACTGAAAAGAAATCAGTAAATACTCTTAATCATCAAAGGGCCACCACATCACAGATCAAAGAAAACATAATACCAAAAAGGAAAGTGCACAAAGCTGCTGGTTCTCACTCACTGCTATGTATTAAAATGGTTGTAAATCAAAGGAGAAAAATCTCACTTCTCTCCTCTCTAATGTTTTGACACTAGCTTTATTCAAGGAATCTGAGAGTTCCATAAAAGCACAGATTTTTTTTTTAACATACAAACACATCTAGAAGTGTAATATAAGTGGATGGAAGTCTTGCTACTGCACTACTATGAATAATCCATTTCTTTTGGTTCTCATACGTAGGAATTCTCTTCCACTTTTGTGTATTAAATGATCAAAGGAATATGTACTGCCGCACTATGTCAGCATCTCTAAAAGGTCTATTGTTTTCTGGAGAGGAAGGCAAAACTACTACTGACCTCCTTTTTTGCTGTAACTGTATTTCAAAATGTTGTGTGACTATAATGAGATTTAAGGTGGATGGATGAACAGGGATCCTGGTTTCCTCTGATTAAAAAAAAAAAAAAGACCTCTTCAATTTTTAGGTTAAAAAAGTAACCCAATAGCTACATTTTCCATGTTTCATTTTGATCATGGAAAAATGTGGATTCAGGGATTCTTTTTTTAACCCAGAAACTGGGGAATTTTTTATTTTAGTTAGAAAAAACCAGGATCCCTGCTGATGAAATATGCCCGGTTACAATGGTCCTTTCTCTTTTAGGTTGTTCAGCACTGCCTGCAAAAGTAAGTGGTGTTCTGCAAAAACTGCTGCAAAGGAAACTGAGGGGGAGAAGTCAAAGACTAACCCCCCTCTACATGTTATATCTAGTGCACGATTACCTTGTTAATTGCACAACAAATTTAGACTGATTACACATGCAAATTAACTATCCCACCTCGAAAAGCTCCAACCAGCTATAAAGTTATTTCTTGAAAATGCGTAATAAGTTTACAGCTGGTGTCTATCTTGCTTTAATTTGCACACATAGGCAGTCTGCAGGGAGACATAAGCTGCTGCAGTGTCCTAGGTGCTGGGGAGCACAATGCACCCCTACCATTGGGAGACCTCAGCAGCACTCCACAACTGATGGGGCTCTCAATCTCAACTGCCTGTGTGGCACAACTGGAAATGAGGGCCCTGTCAGGTGTGGGACTCTCAGTCCTGACTGTGTGAGGTCCCCACAACTGGGAGCATCCTCAGCATAGAGGCTCCCATGGCTCAGCACAGAGGCTCCCAGCCATGGAAACCTACTTCTTGACAATGGAGAGGGAGTCCTGTATCAGGTTCCTCCTTTATGAGAAATAAGGTGCAATTGGATCTAAGCCACAGTCCCACAATCGGGCCTCCTTCTATGCATGGGTAGCATGGCAAGAGGCATGATTGCATGGATTACACATTAGATCTGATACCTGCAAATGTAGAAGGGGACCAATGACTGACGAATGGAATGAGTGGATGACTGGGACTCTCATTTCTCTTACCTGTCAGGAATGTGGTCTTTCCTTTGTTACACCCTTGTAGCCTAAGTCACTCTCCAACTATATCGTTCAGTCCCTTTTCTCCATAACATGGCTTTATTTCCTCAGAAATAAAATTGCTTTACACAAGTCCCTCACCTGCCTGCATGTTTCCATTTCACAAGCCATCTACCCTGGGGATGCATACAAACTAGGTTCTTTCCCCTGACCTCAGGACTTCAGCAGGGCCCCTTACCCAGATCAATCTCCAGAAGCTCCTTGCCAGCTTTCATGAGGATTAAGCAATCTTCAAGTACCTGACCCCTGGCATTACAACATCACTTAGGAGGCAGCTGATCAATCACTAGTGGGGAAGAAAGTGAATGCCTTTAAGGAACAATTCCTTTCTTATGCATACCAAGTTCCACCATATTAAAAGAAACTCATGACATTCAAAAATTGACTGTTAGTCCGGAAAACTTGTGCTATGTAATTTGGACAGCCTTTGTAGTCCAAGGATTCTCCAAGATGTGACAAAGTCCACCATTTAGTTCTGTGCATTCTAAACACAACCTTACTGTGCCAGATTCATGGACTCATCTGCTTCCACTGGGCTATCCCAAAACTGTCCTGTGGTGCACTCAAGCAGAATTCAAGGTATTGGGTGAAGATAGGAGACCTACCCACATCAAGCTGACTATTGTGTGGTGCCTGGTGATGCCATTTCATTTTCTCTGCTGAAGCCCTGAAACTCCAGTTGCCAACATTTCAAAATGCACAGTGCTGAACAAATCAAGAAACACAACTAAGTACATGAACTTTTCTTTCGAAAGACACAGCTAAAACCCTGAACTTAGTTCTGCCCTAAGCTCACACACACACACACACATACACGCTTGCCATTGGAATAAGTACCTCTGAATGAATTGCTATTATTAAAATAGTCCTCCATTAATTTAAATAATGATGTGGAAATGACAGTTTTATGTGGGGTTTTTTGGGTGGAGGTCACATTTCCTCTACAACCTTTAGCCATTTGTTTTCTTATACTGACTCTTATATTGTTCCCCTTTTAAAAGAACAACTATCAGCAGGAAAAGAGAAATGACAGATCACATTTGACAGTTTTCTTCAAAGCCCCATTTTGTTGGTGTGAAAACAAAAGGGAGCTGTTATTTCAATAATTCAGTAGAGCCCTATTTGGTTTCTAGGTGTTGTTCTATAGTCTTTCTGTGGTCAAAACAAGGTTGTCTATAGTTCCTCTCTTATGCCAATTGTGTTCTATAGTCAGAGCTGGCCCCATATTAGCCTACAACTGTGTGTATTTAATATTTTTATATTTAAACCCAGGTATATCATCCGGATCCCAGAGGCTAAAAATAACCTAAGCAATCAGAGTAAGTAGCCTGTGTATGAATCAAGATTCACAAGTGAAATAAAAAAGATGGAAGCAACTGTGGTTCAGCTTTAGACGTGCAAAATCAAATTGTTTGAAACTAAGAAGCTCATTAGAAAAAAGAACAGGAAAGGTTTCCTTTGGGCAGAGTTAGACCAAATCAAGTCTCACCTTCAGATACTATGCATCTCTATTTTCTACTTCTAACAGTACACTTCCATACCATGGAATAAAAAGGTTTTTAACAGGCTGATACACTGGGGAAAAAAAAGATTTTCTCATTTAAAAAAAAAAAATTACAGTGTTTGCTGCCCTCTAGTGGATATAATTTAATTTACATTTAATCTAAGTGTTTTCAGAGAATCACAGGAGCCACAAATACTGTAAGGGTCATCTAATCCTTTGTGTACTTGTAATCAATTGAAAACCTGCAATAGAATTTAAAACTTGTGGCATTTAGAATAAAAAATATCTGACTGTTGACAAATTAAAACCCAAAATTAGAATAATGTCTTGGACAGAAAGATAGAGCAAATGAAAGACTAAACTAAGACAAATGAAAAAAATGTCAGTAGAAAGCTTCATGAAAACAAAATGAATCATAAGACAATCTTCATCCATTATAATGACATATGTAATGCACATAGCAATAAAAATAAAAACCTAAAATCTACAACATCGCAGGCTTTTATTCGCATTTATAGCTTTCTATGTCCTATTTTTCTTGCTCAAGAAGATTTAGTTACAGTAAATTGTAGCATGACTTTCGTAACAGCACCTCATCTCACTTTATCCTTTGTAGGAAAAATTTGGGGATGGGTTCATGCAGTGGGGTTTCAAGTCCTGACAGTTTTATTTTCTAATTTTTATAAACATCTTACAAACTTGCAAAAACATTCTTTTTACTCCTCCTATAAAGGTACTCAAAGAAAATTCATTCTTTTTTAAATCATAATTTTCAAACAAGCAGTTTTGCAATATGTAAAAAAAGAATGAAATTGCAAGTGATAGCAGTTATTCTTTATCCAGAGACATAAATAAAGCAAACTAGCAAGTATTTATCTTTCAAAAGTGGGTATGTAGAGCAGAAATGTGTCCAGGGTACCTGGGGAAGTAGGGAAATTATGAAATTCATTTTGAATGCTTCCATTAGAGAATTTGGGGTTCTCCCTCTTCATTCTACAATAAAAGACTTTAAATCCAGACTTTAGACCCTCCTGGCTAAAGGGTGTTGCCTCAGGATCAGGCCAATAGCCATGCTTGGGGTCAGGAAAGAATTTCACCCCATGGTCAGATTGGTACAGTCTGAGGGGTTTTTGCTTTTCTCTGAGTGGGAGGCCCCACTTCAGAGAATATTTTAACAACCTTCTCAGCAGTGGGACATTGACCATTTTTGCCAACTTGCTGTACCTATAACAGAGTCTTGTGCCTCATGGTTGTCTTATGATTGACTGCGTTGTTTTACTAATAGGTTAGACAATGGATTTCTATAGGAGGATTTGAATAGGGATGACCCTATCTTTGAAAGAGGGTTGGATTAACTGATCTCTGGTGGTCCTTCCCAGCCCTACTTTTCTATGATTTTGTGATTCTCATCTCTGTTCTCTCTCAACTCACTAAATTTCTAAGAGGGTCCCTGCATGGCATTAGGCAAGGTATGTCATAAATATACATTCCTTCAGTCTATTCTTCTACCATGGACTCCCCAACTAAGTTCTCTCTGCATGAGAATATGGTTGGGAGGGCAGGTAAACTATATATATAGCTTTGAAAAAATGCACGAATTTCCCATCATTATTCAATGACAAATGGGATATCTTGTTCCAAGGTATTGTTCTGCCATCTAGCTAAGACTGAGTGAGAGTTCTATGTCCTATTACACTGTAATGGCCTAAGGTTATTGTCAGAGAGGGTGATAATAGTTCATATGCAATTAGAGTTTGTAATTTTTTTCAAAGAAAAAAGTTCTACTGACTAAGATCATAAAATAACCACAAATCCTAGTTCTATTAAGTTAATATTGTATTGCCTAAAGAAGCGGTGAAAGCAGGTAGCACTTCAGTGGAACGGTGAATTACTCTACCGTCTTCAAGGTTATTCTAGCCTCGTTGTAGAGTAGGCAGTATACCATATAGAAAAGACCAAGCAAACACACAGTTCATCCAAACTTACAGTATGGAATTCATTACACAGTGACAGTTATATCTACTAACATTTTAACATGTTCTTTAAAAAAAAAAACACATTAACGATCAAGTCTTTTGCTTGTTCATTCAAAAAACTGAGTCCCTGCTTCAAAGGTCTATTTACAGCATTTTCTGCTATGCTAAATGAGTATTCAGCAGGGGTGACTGGTGCCTCCTGAGTCTGGGGGGACACAATTTCAGACCAGAAACTGCAGATTGGAAGCAGCTGGCTCAGCAAACTGCAGACGATTAGCTGGAACACAAATAAAGCTACCTCCACCCCCAGGCAGTGAGGTGGGCCCAAACCTCAACTGCGGCTGTCACGGGCCCTGTGGGAGAAGCTGCGGGCTCTCCACCCAGCTCCACCCACGGTGCTGAGTCAGGTGCCAATTTCGGGGGGAGGGCATGTGCCCCTCCCTGTCTCCGTGCCCCTCCCACCAGTTGCCTGTGGTATTCAAAATATGAATTTCAATGTGAACAGCAATCAAAACTATTAGACTGGCAAAGGCTAAAAATGTTTTATTTTCTATGTGAAAAGTCTCCTTTCTTATGTTAGTAGTGCCTTGCAAGTATTGGGTTTATCACCATTGTCTAGACTCATTAGTACCCAAGCCATTAGAGCCAGATTGATCTACAAGAAGATGCTGGTGTTACTTTTGATCAAAGAACTGCTGCTGCTATTGCTATTGATTACATTTTCAGTGGAGTGAGGAAACTGAAGTTGCTTTAGCAGCTGCCATCTATCCTGTTACCGTTTGAGCAGATGCTATTGCTATGCCAATTGCTTATGTCTCTCTCAGGTTCTCAGGATCTCCTAATTATCCTTTCAGGATATCTTCTTCCAAATCATATGGCAGTTGTAAAGAACAGAGCTTTGGATTCATTCAAGGCATTATACTTGAAACAGATAACTTCATTACACCTTATAATGCGGAATCATTTTACAATTAATACCTTTCTTTCTGAGACAAATTTAGCCACATACCCTATATAATGACATACATTCAGCCATCAATATTTTTTTAGAGAAATTAAGTTATGTAGTAGATGTATTCTATTATTTGGCTCAAGTGGTTGACTCAGCATATATCAAAATCCAGAAAGACAGATTTTTGGCAACTGCTTTAGCAACCTGTGTGGCATTTGGAGTATGGCACAGAGGTTGCAGACAGAAAGGACTTGGAAGAAACATCAGGTAGTATGTGTGTGATCTCAAAACTAGCTGTAGTTTCAACACCTCTGTTCCCTGCAGTACCTTATTTTTATTAAGGCTTCAGTGTTATGATGTATGAGTAAAGTACTGCAGGGCATATCTTCCAGAGGACATCTCAGGTGATTCTTTGTAATAGAGAGATGCTCTACTGAGCTGCTATGTTAACTTTGCACCTCTGATAGGAGGCTTGGGACAACTCAGGGGAAAAAAAGAATCAATCAGCACTAAAAAGCAAGAGGTATCACTGTCAGTAAAATGGTTCATATTGTAGGATTGGCTATACCTAAAGAAGCAAGATTCTTACAAGTTTATCCCATATTACCAGGAGAGGAATAAGACATGATTTTATATAAGGGGTCAATAATCACACCAGATTTAACAGATTTCATAATGAGATGAATGCAGGACTCACACCTGCATAAACAGGCATGCCTGACATGTATCTGGTGTCTAGGTCTTAAATGTGTAATTGAGAACATACATAAAGCAGGCAAAGACCCATAATATGTAGGTGAATGACAACATCAGAAAATTCAGTAGCCTCATGAAGCCCCTGGTTGAAATCAATCTTTTTTATTTTTAATGACACTACAGTTTCTTAGAGTTAAACTATCCCACCATTCAGGCAATAAATGTGGCCAAGAAACTGAAGGCACATTTTTCAGTGCAAGGCTTATCTAGCATGTTGTGCTCAGGCCATAGTACACTTCAGCAGAATTCAAATGATTTCACTGCAAATATGAATTCAGTACATCTTCCCTGCTACACACCCCATACCTCCCCTAGCTACAGAAAGGAACAGTTAGGAATAAAGATGACCAAGAAATTGATAGCAAAGGCACAACAGACATTGCCTATCTAACGATTTCAAACCATCACAACACATCCTACCAGGAGTTAGATACTATAGTGTCCCATACACAAACTAAAGAACTGAACAAACAAGTCTGTCTCCCTTGAAAGGTTGTATGCAGCAATCCAGCAAAACAATGATAGAGACAACAGAGAAGCAGTTAAGAGAATGCCAAGATGAAGCAACAGCATGCTGCAAAGGAGCCAGGGACTTGAAGCCACTATGTCAAGGTAGGAAAAGTTGGGCCAACAATCAAAGAACCACACAAAGTAGTGTCAGAAGTGAATAGTCTCAGCTGCAAGAGAATTCATAGTTCTGTGAAAGGGAAGGTAAAAGATTAGCAAAACAAGGATAGTGAGATTCAAAAGGGCAGACTTAACCAAATCAGAAAAATAGTAGGCAGTTCCCATGAGTGACAATTTGAAGAAGAAAGGGGTCCAAGAAGGACTAGTATTTCTTAAGGACATACTATTTGAGGCTTAACAAGATTCTATTCCACACAACAGAAATATAAGAAGAACTGCTATAAACCAAGGTGATTCATAGCTACCTCAAAGTCAAAAGTAAAACATACAATCAGAAAAAGAAGTAGGAGTCAAAGGTCATATGCCAAGGAATAGCAAGTACTTTTAGAGACAAAGTCAGGAAAGCAAAAGTAGAACATGAGAGCCACAAGAACACATGTCATAAGTGTGTCAAACAAAAAGGAAAGATCAAGGTTTAAGAATAGTACACCTGACAGTTGTGCCACTGGGTGAACTAGATGACCCTTGTGGGCCCTTCCAGCATATTTATTCAAAAAGGGCATAAGATATATGATATAACTATCGAATCAGGTCAGCAGAGAAGATTAGGTAAAATGAGCTAAGCTCAAACTGAGCTAACCCCAAAATGTCAAAAATTAATTAATTACAAAAGTCAGAAATTATATAGAGAGCACTGATATCATGTCCACCAACAGAAGAGACAGAAAAAGTGTAGAAACAAATCCTACACCAAGAGCAATGCCAATTATACATAAGGCACAGAAAACTGGCTTGACGACAAAAACTTATGAAAGACTAAGTCCTAGCAGACTTCAGAGAGCCAATAGTAAAGGTTGTATTCCTAGAGTGGAATATGAATTGCAATCTGTTCCTTCAGTAAGTCACCAAATATTAATTAGCACAAAAGAAGAAATTACAAAAATGGAGGACGTGGAAATAGATGGATCCTTTAGCTCCAAGGTCTACAAAGCAATGTTAGATCATTTCAAAATCTAACAGCGTGCAAATGTTTATCTATCAAACTCCAACAGATCAATTCAGAATGCTCAGGCAGGCCAGAATGGCACATGCTACTTGTCTAAGCAAGTGATAGTGGGACTTAATCACAGCAACCCACATACCTGGCCATAGTCAGTGGAAACGATAATATTTCTGGTCTTCATTAAATATAGCGAGTATGTAAACTGACAGTAGTATATGGAGATATATACCAGATGTTGTAATGAATCTTTTGACTCATTACTTGGCCGTGTATTAACTACTGGAAAGCTGGGAAGAAATACATCCTCCTGCTGTCAAGGGGTCAGCAGTAGCTTCAGAGGCTGGTACTAGCACAGGAGGGTTTAAGCCAGAGCTCCGTTATGTTCAGCTTCCTGCACTGAACTGATACTTGTGTTTACTTTTTTTAATTTTTACTACAGGATTCCCTCAATTTATGTAGCCTTTTTATATGAAAATTTGCTCTTATGCGATGGGCATATTTAGACTCATAATTCATTATCTGTTAGGTAAATTTGCTCTTATGCGATCAGCATAGATGCCCCCACCCCCCTGTCCAAGCAGGAGTCTATGTGGGGAGGAGAAAGAGTCATAGCCCCACTCAACCCAGCCCATGCTGGAACAGCCCCAGGAGCGGTCAGTGGCAGCTGTCTGCAGCCTCTGGGCTGCACTGTACTATGCCTGTCTTTCCCATGCCTGCAGTCCACTTGTCTGCACTCACCTCTGCTCCTGGGCTGCGCCGTGCCCTGGTACAGGCAGCTGGTGTCGGCTGCTCCCAGGGCTGCTTCAGCACGGGCTGGGATGAATGCAGACAAGTGGACCCCTGGGTGGCGTGGGGTGTGGCACTCACCCCAGCCCTGGCAGCAGTGGCCCCAGAAGTGGCTACACCAGCAGCTTATAGCTACTGGGCTGCACCACACCCCAAAGTACAGAATGCCATCTTTCTCACTGTTATGAATCATGTTAGGCTGAAAGATGTCACCTATTTAAAAATCTGTTTTTACTTCATTTAAACTATGCTGCTGAAAATCCTAAAGGTCAATCACTTAGCACTTTGGTGCTATTTTTGGGTGTCAGTTTAAACCATCTTAAACTGCTCAGTGAATTCATGACAAGTAAAATAGATATTCATAATAACTAGAAGATTGCTGGCCTCATGCTTGAAGTTAATTAGAATACACTCTAGGTTTTATGTACTATTGCATAAAACAGGGGTTGTCAACTGTGTGGTATGCATACCCCAGGGGGCACTAGGAAGACCCCACGGAGTATGTGGCGGCAGCATGGAGAAGTAGGGGTACTTGGAAAGCAGCAGCCATCCCTCACTCCATGTTGCCACCATGTACTGTGTGCCACTTCCCTGTGCCACTTCCCCACACTGCACACTGTGGGGGGAAGGGGTTCTGATGGCTGACCAGATGCAAAGCCAGTGGCACAGAGATGTGGGGATACTTGGGTGCAGGAAAGCGGCACCTGGTGGTGACACAGTGTGCAGATGGCAGCGGTAGCATGTGATCTTCCTGTACCGCTGACTTCACATCCAGCCTTCTGTTCGCACCCTCTCCCTGCTCTGCGTCCAGAAGGGGTATCCACCACAAGGGGTACCCTGCTTAAAACAGGTTGAAAACCCCTGGCATAAACACTTGAGCTTTTAAACAATTCTAAAGGTAGTATCTACCTTTAGTTCATTTTTTCCTTTTGTTTTGTTTATTTGATTGGTTGGTTTTGTTGTATTTTTTATTCAGCTTTCCATTTGTGTCTACTTTTTTAAATGTATATATCATATAGGGAAATGTATACATATATAGAGATATTTATGTATGTATGTATGTATGTATCTCTATCTACTCTATAGGGAAAAATGCATTTATAATTCCTACCCGCTTCAAAGTTTATTTTGTGCACCCAAATAGGCTGCACATGTAGACTCTGAGATATTTAATGTGCAGTTAATTAGTCAACTGTGCAGTAAACATCTCATGTAGACTTGCCTGCTGTCTCTTTCACTTCTCTCCATAGCATGCATAAAAGCTTTCCTTTTCCTTCTTTGACTTTTCTTCTCCTCGTCACTTATCTGGATCCTCTCCAGGTCCCACCCAGAAATGTATTTGGCTATAGGGTATCAAGACAGTGGCACACATCAGAGGTTCTGCTAGGACTTGGCATATCCCTTACTAAACATTTAGAATTGCCCCTCTTTGTTGTATGTCATGGCAAGTGGAGAGTAGTCCCCACAGTTATTCTGTCTCATTGATTGAGAAGGGATTGATATGTTCCTTGGCCTGCTGTCCTGTGGGGTCAGGCCAGCTCTCAGGATCTCAACATTGTGCTGTTAAACAGGAGGGTGTGACACAATTGCACATTTACAAACATACAAATCAATTAGGTGCATACACATACACACACACACACACACACACACACACACACACTCTCTCTACCAACTCAGGCACATGCACATCCAAACCAGCCTAGGCACATGCATACCCATCACCAATTCAAGCACATACACACTACACACACCAAAAATTAGATGACAATCAGTTGTCAATACCCACACATTCTGTACCCACTGATTCCGTATACCCTGATCACTAATTTGTATATCACGCACACAATGACATATACATATATGTATATTCACCAGTTCACACACATAACACCCACTTTCATATACACACAGGTGAGTTCCTAACTTGGATGTTGTAGTATGTATGTGTGTGTTTGGGATGCTTGGGATACCTGGGGGAAGTTTATGGTGAGAATAGAAGTGTAAGGAGTGAAATCTGCTGGAACTGGATTGGAACTAGAGACTAGAGAGAAGCTGGTTGAGGAACTGAGGCTTGGGGTTACTTAAGATCAAGTGGCCCCAGGGTTACTCGAGGTCACTGGTGCAAGGGAAAAAGTCCAGTGACAAGGAAGAAACAGCCAGGAAAGACAGAGATCCAGATAGCTGGGAGCTTAGGGTTGGAAACTGAGGCAGACAATTGACAGATTGGGGCTGGAAACTGAGGCAGACAGCTGGAAGACTGGGGGCCAGATAAGTGGTGACAAGGAAGAAACAGTCAAGAAACAGACAAAAGCCCAACTCGTGGGGTTCAAAACAACAGGTTTATTAAACAGACAACACATTACACAGCCCCATGAAGATATTGATTCACTCACAGAAGCACTCACAATGGCAGCAGGAGAAAGAGACTAAATGGAAGGGTTGGAGTCCAGGTAGGGAAGAGAAATAGAGTCCAAGTCATTGGTTGAAGAAGGGGTGGGTGTGATAGCTTCCTATCCAGGCTGGAAAGGGGTCTTTGTCCAGTAGATATTGTCCAGAGGGGGGTCACTGGCAGGGCCTCTGTGTGGATAGGTGGTGTGG
>JAGPOW010003316.1:75878860-75930421 GCA_030014935.1 Caiman crocodilus
CCCAAGGAGTCAGTCTTCACTACCCCATTTTATGGGGCAGGCTACCTTTGATCTCCTATGGGGACGGCCTGTCTAGGCAATGTCAGTCCTGTCCCAGAGAGCTCCAAGTGTTCTTATTGAGCATGTGCAGCCTGGCACAATGATGGGTTGCCTCATCTTTTGTTTCTTGAATGCAGAGGGTGGTTTCAAAGGCTGGGTCACTGGTCCAGGTATTGGTTTTGATGATTTGGTCATTCAGAGGGAGCTATTTTTAGACTACTGCCATTGTCTCTCAAACACCCTCATTTATCCCCATTCATTCAGGAACCAAGTTACATAGGAGGGGTAGGTGTGAGTCATAGGTTATGACATCAGGGGACACAAAATGGAAACTTGACATGACTTATGCTAATTTACATATATAGGCCTAAATTATGTGGTATCAGTAAAACAGTAATATAGAACAGTAAAAATTAATATAAACATAATAATTTTTACAATATAAAACAGTACATATCTATAACAGGGCACTTATTTGAAAAGAAGGAGAAAAAACAAAACAAAACAAATACAACTTGCTACCAAAATAAAATGCTGAAACTTATCCTATAACTTAGCTCATTTACTTATCTATACGGAATAGAGAGGGAGAGAAAAAGTCAGAAATGGTTGGGGAAAGGGAGGGAATGCTTTTAAAATATTTTTTTTTAAAAGAAAAGAAAAACTGGGGGGTTTGTTACAGAACAATGTAGTCTGTGGTCCTACTGATGGTGCTATATATGGAGGAAGCCGCAGAGAGAGTGGTACACAGCCAGATCCTTGTCACATGGAAGGCTCCTGCACCTCTAACATATCTGGGTTTTTATATCCTAATGTTACCTTTGACTTCAACAACACTTGCAGTCTCAAAGCCTCTCCTCAGGAATTACTTTTCCTTTCAGATACCCTAGTGTTCCTGAATATCACATTGATTATGAAGTTGCAAAATTGCCCTGATTCTGCTCCTTATGGTTCTATAGAGAATTTGTTTCTTCTTATCCTTGTAGGCCACATTCATCTTGTCCTCCTTGGTTTTCTCACATTGGCCATTGTTGCAAGGGAGTAGCTCTTTCATAAATAAATCCTCTTCAAGTATTCTTTTTTTTTCTACTCTATACAATGCATGACTTAAATTATTACCCCAGTAGAGGGTGCTATTACTCCTAAAGATCCACTGAATAAAAGGTTATTTAGTTTAGCAATGCAACATAAGCAGCTAAAGGCACTATGATGGCTAGTAGATTCAGATTAATAGGTACAGAACAGATGGCTGACAAAACAGGACATTATACCATGACCCAAAATATTACCAGATGCAGGACTTCCTGGAAAGAGGAGAGAAATGGAGAACAAAGCTGAGGCAAAGTTAGAAGGGAACAAAGAGAGGCAATGAAAGCAAAAAAAATGAGTTAAGGAAAAGTGAGAATGACAATAAACATGAACAAGATTCTAGAGATTTAAAAAGAGAAAAAGAAAATGTCTGGAAACCAAGAGAGAAGATGTACTGTAAAGTTCATGGACGAAATTTGTCTCACCTCAATTGAAGAAATTCAGAATGGTAATTAAAAAAAATAAAAATAAAAACAAGAAAAAAAGAAAAGGATTATGAAAATTTCTTAGAATTGAAGCAACTCAAAATAGCCTAATTTAATTGCTACACTGGCTTACTAAAGGCCCTCTTTATTCAGCCACAAATTTCCCTCAAAGTAGACACTAAACTCATCGAATAAATTAGTGTGAAAAGTAAACCCACCTGAAAATATACTTCTACTGCCTGCTTCTTAGACAGCACTATTAATCAATGGATCTAAGACTGCTTTATAAAATAGGGCATCATCTTAAGCAACATTTCAACCAATGGGGGAGATTGGGGTTGCAAGATAGAAATGCGACTTACTCAATGTCACCCAGCAGACGTCAGGAATAGTCCTCTAACTCAATGGTCAATTCAAAGTAGATACAATGACCAAACAAAAACATTGTTATTTATTAACAGACTGGTTTAGGCCACTGCAAAAGAGTTGGAAGTATACTTCATTAAGTCATACACCATCAAATATAGTTTAGGCATGAGGTTCAGGCAAACATTTTAGTAAAAGTCTTAAAAAACCCAAGCACTCAACCCTTCTTCACATTACATAGATAAGTATGGGTGGAGATAGAGTACCATCTTATTTTTCTTCAAGGTCACACAGGTGTGCAGAGCTGGAACACAAGTGAAAATTAGAGTAGAAACTATATGGCAATTAATTCCTTGGATTAATATTGGGGCAGTACAGCTCTGCACCGTCTCTAATTAAAGGTGCAGATCATAATGATACATTCCAGGCCAAGTCCTTTTCCTGCTAATTAAACCGAGTGGTACCTTTAATGTAGAGAGTGTGGGGAAATCACTTCAGAGAAATGTGTCATAACTACTTAATTGGAATGTAAAGCCTTATTCTTGGTTGTTACACAAATCCTGACTGGCAAACGCTTCCACCAGGAACACTTCCTTGCCATGTGACCGCAAAGAACAGGTTTAAACTTAATTTATTTTTAATTGTATCACATCACATGTCATGCTGAAGTCAATCATCCTTTTATTCAGAGTTTACAAATGTTAACCACCTGGGCTTAATAAGAATTTTCCCCTCTTAGCACAAGACAGCACAGCTTGTCAACGAATGAGTCGTAGGGGAGTTTATTTTTCTCTGTGTTCTTCTGAAACAGCCAGCTTTAACCAGTCAGAGACAGGAAAATGGAGTAGATAGGCTATTATTCTGCCTCCCTGTGGCAGTTTTTATGGGCTGGTATTGTTATATTGAATCCTGAAACTCATTTTAACACATCAAAAGTGCACTTTGTCATAAGCACAGTATTAATCCCTAATACAAAAATTGCCATAGAATTAGTTAGCAATTGTCTGAGGCTTCTGTTCTATGTTTACCTACTGGAATCAAAGCAGAAGCACTAAAAAAGCTGAAAATGCAATGACATTAGAAAGATCTGTGGCTTTTCAACACTCTGCAGTGAGTTTAATATTTTTCTGGTGTTACAGAGCATTTGCATTATTTCAGGTGGCTCAGGAGCCTTGTGGGGTTTTGGTCCTTTGCAGCTAGGATGGGAGGGTGGATATTGGGGTAGGGAAAAGAGAAAGAGAAACTAGTTATCTCCTCTCCCTTTTTCTTATTCTGTTCATTAAGTGCAAAGGCACAGTGACATTGTATTTTGTTACTGAAAGAGAAACATTACTCTGGAACAACACTGAAGTGTGTCCAATTAAAAAAAGTGTAAATTTAATTTGACCAGGAGTTAACATCAGCTGGTATTTGTCATCTTCAACCATGTAGTACCAGTATTCTGAAAGCTAACATACTATAGATGACTTTGATAATTAACTCTCTTGAGAAACCCCTTTTTATCTAGGGACAGTGACACTTACTCTCCAAAAGGAAGAAAAAGGTGCACTTTTCCTTTATGAATTCCCCAGTGATACAGGTCAATCTTGCAATTAATTCATGAAATAAACATGATTTTAAATAAGTTAAATCTTATATTTTCATTCCAAAACTAAAAATCTCATGTGTAGACATCAGATTTCTACACATTTGCAAAATTAATTCTTTAAAACCACTTCATTGATTTGTTTTTCTTATAACGGGAGTTGATGCAATGCATACACTGAAGAAGTTAAATCAGCAAATGCTGTCACTGGGTGTAGGGAAAGGACTATTTAGAGAGCTGTAAAAGTGGTAAAACATTAGTTATGAAACACTGCAATTTACTTGGAGTTCCCCTTAAAAATGAAAAGCTCATGTTTGGTGAAGTGTAAACTTGATTTTGGATTAAACATGCACCAAGATAAATGTGGTTTAAAAAATTCAAGACATTTGAGCCTATTCTCATTGAAATAAGTAAAAATACTCTAGCCCAGCTTTTCTTTATGTCCTTGGCATAAGTATTTTTAAAAGGTAATCCACTATAGCAAATGCACATATTGGTTTCCCAGTTACTCAAATGCTTCTGCTCCTTCCAACCACAACTCAGTTTCTAGTTCCTCCTTCCGCTCCATCTGATCATCTGGACAGCTAAGGTCCTTTTGGCCCACTTTTGTCTTATGTGCTGAAACATATATACCTTGAGAGAAATTGGATTACAACAGTGTGGAGAGTAAAGGAATTACAGAATACCAGGTGTGAGGCAGTAGTTTAAAAGCAAGGTCTCCAGGAGAGTGGGCAAAGCCTGTGAATGGCAGCCACTTCTGCAGTGCTTCAGGAGGTATATGGTAATATACTATTACGGGTACTGACAGTCATTACTGAGATCAGTTTATCCCTTCAATCCATGTCAAGGAAAGAAAGGCAGAACTCTTGTGAGTGCTAATTTGCTGTAAATCAAAACTTGTTCCCAAGAATCAAGAAAAGAAGAGAGAGAGAGACATAGCTTCCTCCACCCAGCAGTGGGAGATCCATCTCCTGTCAGGATGCCATCCTCTCTCTCTCTCTCCATTTGCCACTTTTCTTTCTGTAGCGACACTTTCTGTCTCGATAATACTGCGCGTCTTTTAGTGAAGACCTACAGGCTTTCTAACATCAAAAGCTGGTTATAATCACAGAAGAGTCAGGAGGTGACACCTGCAGTGACACTTGTTGTTCCTCCTCCACCTCTTCCCTTGCTCATTAACAGAAAACTGACTGAAAACAAGACATAGCTTGGTAGTGTTTTTAATGCATCTTTTGAGTAGGGGAGGGAAGGCAGGTAAGTAAAGTGTTGGCAGGAAAATCACCTGGCTCTTGGATACAGCAGAGAGGGACTGTTCTGCTGGTATCTATCTGAAACATGGTTCCCAGACTGTAGGAACAGTAATTTGTCTACTTTCACATAATTTAACAAATTTTGCTGTATTTTCTTCTATCAGTTATTCAGGATCTTTATTATTTGCCAAGCTCTACAACTGAAAATGCTCTTAAATGTATTTTCTGCAACTCTAATTACAACTATTGAAGCGAGTTGACTTCATTTTTTGCTTCATTAAATCTGTAATCAGACCCTTTCTCAGTGTTTTCTATTATTCTTTTTTGCCAGAGAATTTCTGCAAAGTAATTTTCATATCCATCTGATACCTTTGATAATGTCACTTCTGATCACTGTGGAAGTTCTGTTTTCATAGGAAATTTTTTGCTCTGGGGGAAAAAAATTGTAACGGAAAAGAAGAAATTTGAAATTATACTTGTTCACTCTGTTACATGTTCTGCTCCTAAGGCCTACTTATACCCACAGATTTTCAGCCAATATGTAGATATATGGATCCAATATTCCCAACAGACCTAACAAGGGATGGTTGCCTTACAAAAAGCCCTGAGAATATGTAGAAAGCTAGCCTTTCTTTTCTGAGTAATATACTTTACCTGGATTTGCCCTACCTTTAAACTCCTGGATCCTCCTGAAAGACTAATTTAACTTCCCTTGAAATCTATAAGGATATGCCTGTACCACATTCTGGGTAAGGCCAGCACACTGCCAAAATAAAAAACCCTGCACAAGGCTTTTACTTGCTTCTCGAGTACCCAGGCTTGCAGATGTGTGATATTAATAGCTTGGCAGAATGTCAGCTCTGTACTCGGGCTTTCTCATCAACAGAGGGGAATGAGTGGCTTGTGATGGGGCTTATTTATTTCTCAGTCTGCTGGCCTCACTTAGAATGCAATATAGATATACCCAAAGTCTCTTTCTATTGATTTCAATTTACTTGGTATTGAATAGAGCTCATAACAATTAGGAAAATGGTAAAGGGGAACAGCAAATAGAATTGAAGACAAAAAAAGTGAAAAAAGGAAAACACAATAAGAAAATGAGAAGAAAGGAAGATTACCAATATGTCAGGACACAGTGTGAGGAGACTTCAGGTTAAGTGAAGGCCCATCTGCCAGTCGCCATAAAAACAGCAAAGCTCCAGCAGAAGTATTTTAGGATGGTGTTACAGGGTATCTTTAAACCATTTTAAAATGGGAGTGCCCCTGTGTTAAAGGGTGTTAAATTGTGCTAAGTATCCTCTAAGTGTTTTAAAATTACATCAGTCTGGACAACACTTATCTTTGAGCTGTTCCACTTAGCTCAAGATAGAGAATTGTTAATCTTCTCCTTGGATATGAAGTGACCAATTTACAATAATCCAGCATCCCAAGATACACAGATCCTAGCTCCTCTACCCCTGACAAACATTTTACCCTCCCAAGTTCTACTGCTCAGGGGTGGCCCTAGCCCCAAATTGATACCCCACCTGCCCACAATGGATATAACTCCAGCCTACATGGCACCTTGTTGCAGGCTAAAAGGACCCCAGGAGACCCATTCCAGGCCAGGGACTAGGAACCAGGCACACATCCCTCCTCTCAGAAGGCTAAGCACTTGCCTCACATCCAGGTGATTCCCCTAGCCAGGATAATTTAAGGGAGGGTGGGGTTGTAGCTTCCTTCCTCAGCCTGCCATATTTCTGTAGGGAGAGGGTCGAAAGGGTTACTTAGTGCCAAGCCTGACAGGAGCATGGAGCCCAGGGAGACAGGCTTTCCTGGGGTCTATGCTGTCACCACCATTACCCCTGGCAAATTTGGACTGGGAGCACAGCCATAGGGAAGCAGTATCATGGAGCCCCAGGCTCCAAGCTCACATCATGCTTAACCCCCAGGGATCCTCTCCCTGAGGGAAAGAGTCCTGGGCCGTGTGTAACAAAATGAGAGGCATGCGTGTATGACATTTTAAAGCGAGCTAACTGCTTTTGCACCACTTTAATGGTGTCAGTATTTCCATGCATCGGCAGTGTATGGCATATTCATTTTTGTTGCTGTAGGAAATTCAGAAGCATAATGCGCCTTAAATGACTTGGGGTGCAGCAAACTAAAATTCCTTTGAGGCATTGTAGTGTGCTGCCCCTACAGCTGCAGAGCGAAGCACTGGGCCCCGTGCAGCTCCATAGCTCTGCAGGAAGCCCTGCAGGCAGCCTGGCAACAGCCTGGGAAAGCAGCTCTGCCCAAGGAAAGTGATGAGCCTGATCTTCCCCCCACCAACACCTGCTGGTGTGAGCTGTGCTTCCCTCTATGGCTACGGTGCCCCCCAGGACCACCTGAGCTGGGTGCCTGCGGGTGGGTACCACCTGGGGGGGGGAGCGCAGCTGCTGCAAAGGGAAGCACCCATCCCCTTGGAGCCCAGGGACCACTCCACCCACCAGCAGCTCACCCTCTCCTCCCCACCAGAGAGGCAGGTAAGTCAGTAGAGTGTATGCACAATACAGGGGTTTAATCAGCCCTAAATTGAAGCGGTGTTTTTTAAAACCCACTGCTTCAATTTAGGGCCCCCATTTCATCTACATATGCCCTTGGATCCTGGTTATGCCCCTACTCTGAACATAATAAGTATCCCTGACAGCTTTTGTGTGTTCATAATCCCATATTTTAAATTTTTCTCCCCCTGATTTTCTTCTATGCAAGTCTCAAAATAAGACTGGGAAAAACTGAATAACTCTACAATGAAAAATAGTGAAATTGAAGATGCACATGGTTCTGAAATGTATTTTCCTTCAATTTTTGGAATATAGGTACAACTACTAAGTTACTAGATAAAAAGTAAGAACAGCATAATATTGTTTTACATATTTCTGATTTGTTTTCCTTTAAAGCTCCATTTGTGATTAAACACAGCTGATCTAACATTGGGGATTTGTGAATAAGCATGACCTAGTATACTGTTCTGGCTTCCTAACTGTTACTAAATTGTATATCAGCTACAGATGTATTTCTTTTTTTTGTATCTGTATATGTATACAAGAGAGTTCAACAATTTCTTAAGGTGTCTTTGTAAGATGCCTTAAGTATTCTTTTTTTTTTAAATTGAGCTTAAATCAAAATATTTATATGACTTTTTTTTTAAAAGGTAAGATAATACTATTAACATAAGGGAGGTTTTGGGGTGATATATTTTATTGAACTGACTATCCAGCTGAGGTAGTCAGACAAGCTTTTGAATGCAATACATTCTTCTGTAGGTCTGAGGAGGAAAGCAAGTCCAGCAATGTTTCAGTTGTGCTTGCTTTTCTCCTAAGACCTGAAGAATAATGGTTGGCATTCTAAAGCTGATCTAACTTTATCCCAACTATAAGGTCTGTCCATACTTGATATATTGCACACTATTTAAACCCTGCCTGAAATACTGTATTATTAATTTCCTTACTACCTCATGTTTACAGCATCTGAGCACTTTAAAAATAGGGTAACCATACATCCCAGTTTGGCTGGGACTGTCCCAGACTTCATAAGCAGATCCAACATCCTGGCCAGTTGGTGAAAATTAAAGCAAAAATCATGGATTGGTGGGGATTGGCTGGGGCAGGGTAGAAGAACAGCGTCCCTTGAGTGCAGGGTGCTTACAAGGGTGGGTGTGTGTGTGTCATGGGGGTGGGGTGCAGGGTGGCTTAGACCCGTGCCCTGAAGGGAGTGGGGTTCTCTACCCTTCCTGCCAGCACCCTAGCTGCTAGCAGGGACCCGTGTTTGCAGGGAAGGTTGGGGGCGGGGGCGCACAACTCTAGGCTCAGCCCTGGGACTGCAGCCTCAGCCGGGGCAGGCCAATCAGTGACTGCAGTAACAGCACCAAGAGGCCATCCGGCTGCAGCCACTCATGTGCCAGGTGTTTCCATGTGCTACCTGCATAGGATGGGTATGAGGGGCAGTGTAGCTGTGTACTTGGCCATTCTGGCTGCAGAGGTAATGTACACCTCTGCATGGGGCCCAGCATCTCCAGTGTGCCAGTCTACACCTCCTCCCAAGCTCCAAAGTGGTGCCAGACACCCACCTGCCAAGTGAAAGTATGCATGCACCAGACTGCGGTAGGAATCTTAGGGGCATGCGGCACAGTCCGGCAGAGTGGTTTGGTGTTCCAGGCAATGCCGCTGACTTGGGACTGCTGTGGGGGGGTACAGAACAGTGTCCCAGATTCCCCATGGTCTCATATGTTAATCCTATTCAAAAAGCAGCTGTGTATTTTTAAAATATGGATGTAGTTATTTTTTACAACATAGCTGTGAGTTGAAGCAGATTTATTTTATATATGGGGACAGGGAAATTAAAGTCAAGAGAATCTACTGTCATTTTAATTATAACTACACAACCTTCTCTCATTCATTTAAGCGTGCTTCTTTATATGCACTGTCAGGGGCTCTGCATATATACAAAGGAATTAAATTAGGTTTACCAAGTCAACCTCAATTCTGGAATTTACCAGTTTGTTGAGTGTTTGACCTTTTAACATAGGATTTCATAACTTAATAAGAAAAAAGGGGGAAAAAGAAACCCATGCAGAAATTTCATCAAATATTTATTCAAACATGAGTCGATAGCAAGGTGGACAGGTCAGGTTTGCCACACACAATTCTTTTTTTCAGTTGAACTAACTGAGTGAGTAATAGTGTCGGTTTTCTTATTCTTTATTCACAAGTACTAGAACCAAAATGGACACTTTTTCAGATGTCACAGATTTTTTTTTTCTTCCATTAGGAATGGTGATGCTCAGGAATGGTTGATTCCTTTCTAGGCTCTGGAAAAGAATTTGCTCAAGTGGAACCAGACTGTTTTTCATTATCCAAAACAACCTATACTGCTCCATCCTCTCCAGTCTATTCTTATCACACTGTCTTCTTCCAATCTCTGGATCTCCTTCCTTCTCACATAATCAATCTTTACTGCATTATTTTTAGATTTATTGTGGGCAATGGGTTAGCTTAAAAGGACAGTCAAAATACACACCATGAAAAGGGAGGGAGGGTTGGATTCCACACACCCTTTTAAGCAATCACTTGAGAGCCACTTATTTTGAAGTTTTGGCTCAGGCTCCCTGTTTGGCCAGGCAAACAGGTTTTCCCAGGAGTAATTCGCCCCTCTGAAGGTGTAAGATCAAACATCTCAGGGTTGATTAAGGAGGCAAATAATCTCTTAAGGAGGCAGTTAAGACAAACAGCCTGAGCCCCAAATCCTAGAAATTATGGGTTTGGGTAAGATAGGCCCATCTTGGAATCTAAGCAACTATATGTGCAAAACATGCATGATTTTAAAATCCTCCCTGGCTCTCTCCCCTATCACTACCACACAATCCTTATACTTTTCTTTGTTCCTATGAGTAACTACTATAAACAAGGGCTTTTTTGCATTACTACAATGCACTGAATGGATAAAAGCGCATTAACAGTCAGCCCTGTTGGATAAATAAGGTTGATAGTCTGGGTATTATAGCCCTGTACCAAGTGATGAAGGAATCACAAGATAACATCTGAGGAGAGGAACAAGCATGAGGTGTGAAACCTTACAGCTAACCCTATAACCCTATTACTCTGGTGCATAGTTTTAATCTCAATGGACTCCTGGCTCCATTCCCAATCACCCTCAACTCCAAGTCCCAGTTTTCTTGCCCATTCATTCCTAGTCTTCCCTTAGACTTCTATCTGCTCCTCCTCCTTTTCCACATACCTCAGATCACTTCCTTACAGCTTTTCATCTAATTGAGAGCAGGTTTCTTCCAGCTTCTAATCTGATCTATTTATTGCCCTTGCCTGGCTTGAAGGCACTTCACAGACTATGTTTCCTATATTTATGAGCTTCCTGTTCTATTGTCTTCCTTGGGTTTCTCATTCAATATCAGTGTCCCCCAGCCAAATTCAAGCCCTAGTCTCTTGGGTCCTTGAAGTCCAAATCTTAGCTGGCTCATTGTCAGCTCTTATCCAACTCTTCCATCTTCCCCTTGCTCTTTATCCCATCTTAACCTCCCTCATATTCCTTGCAGTTCCTAATATCACTCCTTCCATTTCTCTCGCTCCCAGTCTCTTTATCTACCTGCCATAATCCCCACAGTCCTAAACTCTCCTTGCCCAGAAGTTCCCACTCCCCTCTACTGCAGGTCCTAGTTTCTATTTCCTGTTTCCCTCATCCCTACCACCCTCCATTCCCAGTTTTACCTTCTTTGTATTTGCAGGCTCAATATCCCAATCAACTCTCTTTGCTTCCCTAGAGTTGCAGGTTTGACTCCAGACCTGTCTGTATTCATTTCAGGTAGGTGCTTCTTTCATGCTGCCTGGACACACAGAGACAGTGAAAACTCATTAGGTATACAAAAGATGTAATCTCCTTATTCTCATTTTAATGTCCACATGTGGCAGTGCCTGCAGGAGCCCAGTGCTACATTAGTAGAATAAGTACCGCTCAGCCCCCAAGCTGGAGCTTCTAAAACCTAAGCAGTCTGCTAAGCAGTCACAATAGAAATTATTTTCTAAGTCTTCTAACTTAATCAAATAAGGACTATTTCCATGGGGATGGTAAAAGATATGTCAATAACACAAGGATCCAACCAAATTCCACCCAAATTTCTAGTGTTTGCAGTAAATATATTAGCACTAGATTTTTTTTTACAAAGAAGATATATTTTTCCTTCCATATTTTTCTATGAAGTGCCCAGAAAATAAATCAATAGAAAGCAGTCAGCATTGAAAGTATCTGCAAAAACAGTTATAATCTGACAAATTTAGCAGAGTAAAAACAGTAAAAAGGGATGTGATCTGCAACTTTAACAATAAGCAATACCACCATATCATCCAGTAGTAATAAATAAATAGTCCACAGATTTCAATACATCTGCTTCTATGGACGGTGATTATTTCTCTCAGTGAGGGTATATAGTCTTGTGCACTTATTGCACGGTAGCAGTTTCATAAGGTATTTAAGAATTTTTGAGAGAAAATGTTGCATTATAAGAAATGTTGTTCTATACTAAGACAACTTGCACATTTCTCAGGAAGTTACTACATGCTATATATTCAGCTAAAGATATTTTACATACTGTCCTATTTTCCTTTGTTAACCTTCTTTGTTAGATTTCCACAGTGAGGTCTGCTGGGAAGAGTTTTCACTGAGTATCTACAGACTAAGGCATAAATATCTGCCCCTGAATTAGCAAAATGAAATGCTTATCAGCAATCTAGTGACAAAAAAAAAGCTATGAAAAAAAAAAATGTAACCACACCACAAAAGTCCCAGTATCTTTAAAGCATCCATTCCAGTAACACTGACAGAGTTGATTAATCAGAACTGGTTTCTGCACTCCTTTTCCTTTTTAATCATGAGCAGGTTAAAGGAGAAAAGGTACAAGCTATTCTGATACTAAATACAATGTGCATCATTTGCTTCTGTAAAGCCTAGAGAAGCTTCCCTTCTATTGAAATTTGCTTAATTTGTTTATAGATATGAACCATATAGAAAAAAGTGGTAACTGTGAAAAAGGAACTACTGTATTTCTCTGAATCCAAGAGGACTTTGAATTTCAGATGATCCCCACATTAATTAGGTTCTATACATAGAAAACTATAAAGGTGTTATAATTTTCCAGGTATCGACTCTAATCATTGGAGGGACATCTTAAATTCATCCTCTCTGCCTCCCATCTGTGACAGGGAAAGCAGCATGAGGGAGCAAGGGGCCCCTTGCCCCCCCTGCTTGTGCCTGACTTTCTGCCACCTGTCTCTCCTGATACTTGTGCTCACCCCCTTCTGCCATCTCTATCTTCCCCCTATGTCTATACTTGCCCTCTGCCTCTTGTGCCCCCTACCCGCTGCCCACAACCCCCCATTGCCACTTAACTTTGGGGCAGTTCTGGCTCTGTCTCTAGAAGACACAGAAGTGGTGAGTCTGGGGCACCAGTTCTGGCCCAGTTTGGCCAGGAAGAAACACCATTGGTTTCTCCTGGCCCACCAGGGCTGAAGCCTAAGTTAACCAATGGCAGGGCAGATGATAGGGGGAAGTCTGCACAACCTCTCTTTTCCCACCCCCACTATGGACCTTTCCCCACTCCTGGCCACCCCCAGCATGGTCTTTCAACCTTCCTGTCAGCCCACTCCCCCACCACAAAAGCTACCCCAAGCCTGGGTCTGAAGCCAAAGCTGAGCCACCACCAGGTGCTTGAATTAAGACAGCCCTTCCCCCCAACTTCCCATGTTGATTGTGAGGAAAATTTTCATCTTTGACTTGAATAAATATGGTAACAGAAAATCCAGAGATAACAACATTTACCTTAATTATCTGAAGTGACATGTATCTTTACAGAAATATTCCGTTCCACTCCATTATCTATGTTTTCTGAAGGTTCTGCTATCCTTTCATTATATTTGTTATCTAATTTGGGGGCTTTACAAGAAGGGGAGAAGGGAGGACCTGGGTAACTGTAGACCAGTTAGTCTCACCTTGGTCCTTGGGAAGACCTTTGAGAACACATCTGCGGGAAGCCCAGAATGGGAGGTAATGCTCAGGGGCAACCAATATGGGTTCATTGCAGGTAGATCCTCCCTGACTAACCTTGTGTCCTTTTACAAACAGGTCACAAAGTCCTTGGATTCCTACGTTGAGATGGATGTTGTCTACTTGAACTTCAAGAAGGCCTTTGACACAGTTTCCCACCCCATGCTCTTAAAAAAACTAGGCAACTGTGGCATTGATGCCTATACAGTCAGATGGATGGCAAATTGGCTCAATGGTCCCACCTAGAGAGTGGTGGTGGACAGGTCATTTTCAACCTGGAGGCATGTGGGCAGCGGAGTTCCTCAGGGCTTGGTCCTTGGGCCTGTTCTATTCAACATCTTCATAAGAGACTTGGAGGTGGGTGTGGAAAGCACGCTGTCCAAATTCATTAATGGCACAAAGATGTGGGGAGAAGTGGACACACTGGAGGGGAGGGACAGAATTCAACTAGATATAGATTGGTTACAGAGGTGGGCAGATGAGACTAGGATAGAATTCAATGCAGACAAGTGCAAGGTGCTACATCTAGGGAGAAGGAACCTGCAACATACCAATAGGCTGGGGAACACCCTTCTCAACAATGCAGTGGCTGAAAGGGATCTTGGAGTCATTGCTGACTCCAGGATGGACATGAGCCACCAATGCGAGGAAGCAATCAGTAAGGATAACCACACCTTGTCATGCATCTACAGATGCATCACAAGCAGGTCCAGGGAGGTGATTCTTCCCCTCTGTGCAACAGTGGTCAGGCCACAGTTGGAGTACTGCATCCAGTTCTGGGCACCACACTTCAAGAGGAATGTGGCTAACCTTGAGAGGATTCAAAGGAGGGCCACTCATATGATCAGGGGAAAGCAAGCCAGGCCCTATGAAGATAAACTAAAGGGCCTGAATCTATTCAACCTCCATAAGAGAAGAATGAGAGGGCACCTGGTGGCCATCTATAAACTTACCAAAGGGGACCAGTGGAAAATAGGCGAGGCACTGTTCCCCTGGGCACCACCTGAGCTAACAAAGAATAAGGGCCACCAATTGATTAAGAACAGGTTCAGGCTTCATATCATAGATTCAGAGATGTTAGAATCAGAAGGGGCCTCAAAAGATCATCGAGTCCGACCCCCTGCATAGGCAGGAAAGAGTGCTGGGTTTAGATGACCCCAGCTAGATGCCTAGCCAACCTCCTCTTGAAGACCCCCAGGATAGGGAAGAGCACCACCTCCCTAGGGAACCCATTCCAGACCTTGGCCACTCTAACTGTGAAGAAGTTCTTCCTAATGTCCAGTCTAAATCTGCTCTCTGCTCGCTTATGGCCATTATTTCTTGTAACCCCCGGGGGCACCTTGGTGAGTAAAGCCTCACCAATTCCTTTCTGTGCCCCCATGATGAACTTATGGGCAACCACAAGGTCGCCTCTCAAATTTCTCTTGAGGAGGCTGAAGAGGTCCAGGTGCCCTAGTCTCTCCTCATAGGGCTTGTCCTGCAAGCCCTTAACCATACGTGTGGCCCTTCTCTGGACCCGCTCCAGGTTATCCACATCCCTCTTGAAGTGTGGCACCCAAAATCCCACACAATATTCCAACTGTGTTCTGACCAGCGCTCCCTGGGGAGGTGGTACTGGCTTCTACCTGGAGGGTCTTCAAGAGGAGGTTGGATAGAGGATAGGGGGTTGGATAGGAGGCCTTGCTGGGTTATTATGATCCCAGTGCTTGTTCCTGCCCAGGGCAGGGGGTCATACTTGATGATCTGTTCAGGTCCCTTCTGACCCTAGAAACTACGAAACTATGGCCATTGATCAAGTTCTTCATTCTGAGAACTGTTCAGTACTAGAACAGTGTAGAAAGTGTAAGCTTTATTGCCATTACTTTGCTAGTCTTTATGAGTGCTTTAATTAATGATCTAATCTCCCTTTAACAGATGACAAAACCCAGAGTAGGCACTTTAGATCTCTGTCATTCCAGCAGTGAGTGGGTGAATAGAGCATGAGCCCTAGGCACAACTTAAAGGGGAAGATTGGTGGATGCTGTCAAAGCTAGCCCAAACACTGCCATCACTTCCCAGGGTACAAAAACAGCTTTTAATCCTCTGGTCATTATTTTGGAAATCTCAGTTTACCGACAAACTAGGGACTGCAAAGTGCTATTTTATCAGCTGTATGAAATCATCATCTCTGACCATTGGGAGAGAATAATGACTTGGGATGTAGAGATGCTTGGCAAATGGGAAATATGGGCTGTAACAGGGGGTTCTTGGAGCCAGTCCACCATTTGTCAACTCACCTGTTCCTGGACTTACCGCCTAACTCACTCCCCTGCCACACCTTGTTGTTTCAGAATTGGTTCTAATTAGGCAGGAGGCTGTTCTTGCTCCAATGCCAGAGAGCACTCTCTGTGGCTCTGATCCTCCTTCCCTATACTGCAGCCCAAGCCTCACAGATGACATCCAGGTGACAATGCTCTCGGCTTACAGCCGGACCAAACTTAGCCCTCATTGGCAGGTCTCATTCATACACATGCTTATATCACCTTCCTCTCACTAGGGCCTCTCATGCTCCACCCTCTCTCACAGGGTCTCTTTCATGCATTGACAACTTATACTACCTTGCTTCTTCTCAGAGTGGCCCCCTTAGGCCATAGGCTTTATCTAGTGCACACCTTGTGTAGAAGGCTACCATCTTTTGGGCCTCTCCCACAACCCTCACCAGGGTAGTGGCCAGCCAATTACCCGACCTGAGCCAAACTTGCCCTAGCCCCTCCTGGGGCAACTCTACAGAAATCCACACACACACACGCTGGGCTGCCAGCCCTCTGATTTCCCCCCTCACTGGAGCTCCACATCTCTACCCCCTCCTGAGGCCTATCCTTACTGTGGCTCCACATCTGGGGCTACAGGGCTTCCCTCCCCAGTGGAGGCTCAGGTGGCCATAGCTATGCCTACCGCCAGCTTCTACCCACAGTGATGTGGGGGCTAGGAATTACTGAGGTGCCACGACTCACCTCCTGTTCTTATCTGAAGATGTTCTATTCAGGAATCCAGCCAGTCAATGTTCCTGCCACACTGCCAGCAGACAACTGCTCTGTTTATATAGGCAGCCATAGTTCTAAAATGGCTGCCACAATCAAGCACCTGCTGGCTGCTTGACTTGCCCCTTAAAGTGTCAGACACCAACAGTGCTCTGCCCCATGGGCATTAGAATAGGACTCTGGTATTGAAACAGAGAGTAACAATGGAAATGGTATACGCATAGTGAATATTGTTACAGTTCCTAGTTTGAAAGCTATGATCCAATCGTTCCTTTGGATATTCAGACATAGGGTTTAATGATCTCTGCATCAGAACCATCACTAGTGTAAATCGTCAAAGCTCCATTGACTTACATGGAACACCTCCAATTTACATCATCTGAGGAGAGAGTCCTTTGACTAGTTGTCTTTAAAATTAACACAAATAGTTCAGGACAACATGGAAACTGTTGAGAGAAAAAATGGATATTCTGAAGCTTAGATTTTTTTATTGTTACCATATTAAATATATAGTAGTTGTTTTTTATCTTATCATCACATGCAGATGTTTTATCTTTATACATGGTTAAGAAAGTACAAGAAAATCTACCACAAGTAGGAGCTGTTGTCTTGTGCTGTCATTTAATTATAAAAACAAGTAGTGGAAATAGCTGCTGTTATTCAGATACATCTCTATGGCTATATTCTAAAATGGAATTGTCAGTATTAGAAGTCCCATAGGTTTAAAACAAAAACATTACATTACACACATACCAAATTTATTTGAAATAAAATGGGTTTTGTTTCAATTTGATTTTAGGTACTAAGTGCATGGTTCCTCTGCAATGATAAATATATGATATATATGATATATATGTGTCCTTTGAGTACAGATTTCTCAAGGGCTTGTCTATTTTTTTATCTAATGCTGACAATACAGGATCTGGACCAACATGTGCACCTGCCCTGCACATCAGAAATTGCATCTGATTGTTTCAGCTTCCTCATCCCATGGGATCACTACGTTTCTCTGATATTAAGAAACACCATCCTTTATAAGCTTTGTAAGTACTATGGACTTGATATTGCAAGGTGCAGAGCTATGATGCTTATTGCCTTTTACTCTTATTAAAATTAGTAGGAACGGAAATGCTCAAAAACTTGCAATGCCCCAAATCTCACTGAACTGAAACCTAAAGAGTGATATTCTAAGTAATAATTAATTACTGTCATTGTTAAGGATCAGATGTGAGAAATATTTAGGAAAGCTGGGAATACAGCAAAAATATTTGAAAATGTTGCTACAAACAGACTAGGTCATGACTAACCCAGAGGAGAATTGGCAAACTACATCCACTCTGGCTCAATTTCAGAAAAGTGCTTTTGCATGCTCTTAAATTTAAGCATGTTAGCATTCCTGCCGAATTTTGCTCATGCTTTACATTTTTCTTAAGATTTGTTCTCCTTTGTTGTTTTTAGCCAAATCCTCTCTTCTTCCTTTCCAGCCCACAATAAGGCTTTTTTAAAAAACTGTGGTAATAGTGTCAGACTGAGAAGTCCAAAAATATTTATTTGTGCTGAAGCTTTAGGCTCTCTGCAAACGAATCTTCCCTCCTTCCCAAGCACAGGCAATGCACACACCTTACTGTTAACAGAATAATGGGTCACAAATCCCAGGGAAGTGGACTGGCAGACTGAAATTAAGTAGTTCTTTATGTTTACACCCTACACAACCTTACTTCTTCCACTGCAAGTAATATGCTAGAAAAGGATTGGTTCTCCCACCAGAGTTACTGCTGATTTTGGTAGTATTTTTTGCTTCATCTCAGTTTAGAAAACTATCTTGTCCTTAATCCCTGTGTCCAGTGTTATTAATTTTTTTAAATTTGAAAACAAATCATTAAATTATGTTCCTGTATATAAAGAGCTAAATGAATATTCTGTTTATTAACATATCTAGATTACTTGCCTGAATCATGTATTCACAGGGTGTTGTTATTTAAAGTGGGAAACAAATCATTGTTATATCTCTGAGTGGCTTCTGCACCTAGTCAATTAATTTGTAAGTTTAAAAAGTTTGACTTCATGTCCCTGGGGTGCTAAGATGCTCTGATACTGCACTGAGCAGAACATAGCTTTCCAAAATAAGCCTGCTAACGTCAGAACCTCTTGTTGCTAAGAGAAGGAGTGAGCATAGCTTGGTGAAAAGCATGCTGTTTCAACAAATCCACTGGAACTGGCAGCCAACCTGTCCAAAGACAATGGAAGTAGTTTCAAGCAATACATACCAGATTGTTACATCAGCCTGCATTACTGCAGCTAGCAACAAGTGCAGGGTTATTGAGAAAAATACCAGAAAAAGATCAGCAGCCTCTAGTTACCATTACAGAGATGAAGAACTTAAATATAGTCCATCCATGTCAGAACTAACGAAGGAGAGAATGACCTACCCAAGCTAATAATTCACAGTACATGAACAGTCTCAAAATAATTCTTAGCTATCTCTCTTTTTATTACTACCTTAACTAAATGCTCCATGCCTGCACTTCACATTTCTTTTTAAGTTGATATTAGATGAGATTAAAGTTAGAATGCCTTAACTTGGCTTGGGGCAGCAGTACAGCAGCCCAGACATGATATAATATTGAAATAGCTTCACAGTGCACAAGAGTAAGCTGTACCTCGCAGCTAACCGGTTCCCACCCTCGGCTGTGTCTTGTTGCATTGTCTCTCTACAATTTCTGGCACAGAGAAAAGCAGGCATCCTGCTGTCTTGCATTCTGCCCTTCTCAAAGACAAAGACCAAATGTTGCAGTACACATCCTTTTAAAAGACTGAGAATGGAGCAAAACTCAGGCAGCTGTCAGAGACTATAAAGTGATTCAAGATGTTGCCTGTGAGCGAAAATTAAAGACCCAATATTTTTTGGCAAGTTTGCAAGCTCCATATATGAAAGTTAGCTAGAATTCACATAACAAATGGCAGTGGAATACTACTTGTTAATCCCCACTGGATCATGTGAGAAGGGAGGAACCATGGCTCTAAAGAATGAAAGTCTCAAGTGAATTACAGTATGTAGCCCCTCCCTTCACAAGTAAACTATAGAGGATACATGAACTAGTCATCTACCACCTGTTATGTATATTGTTTATACTGCAGTGATCTCTCTGCTTTAAAAAAAATAAAAAAACCTGGATGCCTGCTTAAATTTTAGAAATTAAAGGTTTTAAAGTTTGGTATAGAGGAATGGGAGGTGATTAGGTCCATAATTAGATTTGACAGTTTTGTGTTTCTCAGTTATGTGTTAATTCTCCTGAGAACAATAATATTTCATTGAATTGTTTCTCAACCTGAAGGTCATAGTGATTTTGAGTGCATGCATAATGAATAGCAGAACTGTTTTGGTTTAAATCTGTAAAATGAGGAGGAATTATACTGGATTTAGAAGAGATTAAGAGTCTTCTTTCTCTTGAGAAATAAGGACCTGATCCAAAGCCAGAGTCTTGTCACTGAACTCAGTGAGATTTGACTCAAGCTCCTGATTAATAATCCAATACTGAGACCTACGGACATAATCAGCAGAGTAGGATTTCAGGGAGAATGCTCAGTACACATATTGGTAAAGCTTTATATGGTTATGTGTTAAAATTGTACTGAATGTTTAAATATTGTGAGGAAAGAGTTTTTGAAAGAGAATATAAGCAAGAAGACATAATTTTATTCATGAAGCTCATGTTGGACAGTGTAGAACTGCTGCGTGACACAGAAGGAGCATGGCCTTATGTATAAGGAAAAGAACTGGCAGTCCTGAGAACCTAAGTACTTTGCTACTCATTTCTTTAATAACCTTGAGTAGTCACAGCATGAACTGGCATCTACTATAGTCAATGGAAAGACTTGGTAGTTGATTGTGGTCTTTCCATTGACGTCAGTGGGAGTTTGATGGGGTCCCTAATTTTGCTAGACCAAATTTTGCTGTGGTTGTATCTAAGGGAAAACACAATTTATCTGCAGAAGTCTTTGTACCTGTGACTTCTTATTGTAAATTGAATTTGTCAAACAGCCAGAATGGTTATTGGGCTAATTTTACCAATATTTTTAAAATGCTATCAGACCCAGAGGCCAGCCTGTCACAGCTGCCCTGACTAGTCCATAGGTTCTGACTTTTATTTTTCTTGTGCCTGACATGATGCCTACTGTGGCTCTGTCCCACTTCCTACCCTGGTCCCAGCCCCCATGCACTGCCCTGGCTGGGCAGTTCCTCCAGGCCCAGCCCCTGCCCCAATCCCTCCCTAACCATGAGGGCCTTGATCTGCCCTATTCCCCCAATAGACTTACCTGCAGGCTGCTGTAGAAGCTACTCTCCACTTCTGCCTGGGGCTGTATTCCTGGACACATGCATGTGTGCACGCACACACACAAACATGGTGCCCTCTGCATCCCACCCCCTGCAGCCCCTTGGGGGCTGGAATTCTACCAACCTGCAAAGGGAAACCTGCCATTTTCCATGTTTTTCCATGGAACAGAAAACCTAAATCCCTACACAGTACTAGAAATCTGGTACAAATGCTGCCCAAGAGTCATGCAGCTCAGGACTGGGACTTGAAGTTCCCATTTTGGGACTGTCCCACCCAATTAGGGATGGGTAGTCACCCTTTGATCTTGTCAGAGCTGAATGGTTAAACAGGTGCCTCGGCACAGCTGTGTTAGGCACCTTGCGAGTCCCGGGTGCAGGGATTTTCCCTGTAAGGCAGGAAAAGTCTTTGGTGCAAGATCAGAGCCCACCTAAAGTTTGCAGCTGCACCATTGAGTGCATGCTCATGATTGGCTCAGAGTAAATTATGCACACATGGTGGTCGGCAATTGGCTCTCTGGCCGCATAAAAGGCTTGGGCGATGTCCGCCCAAATTGGAGGAGTGCTTGAACATGTGTAGAGAGATCCCCACATGTACTTCAGAGCCATAGAGGAGGCCTGATCACCCACCACTGACTCCCTGTCACTGTCGCCACGACGTACCCCATCCCCATGTGAGTGTGAGCAACGGTGTGCCTGTCTTCAGTTTTCATTTGTCTGTCTATGGATTGTGCCTACACTGTCTACCTCATGTATACAGCTTGTAAGTAAAGGTTTTTTTGTTCCATCCACTGCTGCCTCTTGTCCAACCAATTTCGCTCTATAGGTGGCCCCATTCCGCCGGCATTTCTCGGCCCCCACAGATCTCTTCCTGATGAGGGCCAGAGCCTTTGGGTCCCCATGTTCTTGGTGCTTATGGACTGGGCTCCATGTACTGCAGAGTGGCTGGTTGAGGCACAAGCAGCCCCTGTGCTGAATCACCCTCATGACTCAGCCAGCATCTTCCCCTTCCCGCCTGCTGTACAAGGAGTCCACTTGGAGCAGCCCTGGGCTGCCAAGGGACCCAGGGAGTCAGCCTGTTAGTCCAGGCCTGCTCTAACTAGGCTTTGCATGCTGCTGACTGGCTGGCTGAGGCATGAGCAACCCCCATGCTGAAGCACCCTTTTGCTTCAAGCACCCCACTCTGTTGCATGTGGAGCCTGGTTGGAGCAACCCAAGCCTAGTCTAACAGGACTCCACATGCCATTAGTGCACTGAAGCACTCTCCTGCCCCAGCCAACTGCTTTGCAACATGTGGAGCCCTGTCAGTGCAGGTCTGGGCTGGCAGGCTGAGTCCCTAGGTCCCTTGCCAGCCCAGACTACTTTGATGCTCTGGAGTTCATTCGTGTACAGTAACTGGAGTTGTAGATGCACCCAGTGGGTTTTTGGAGCTTGATCTGTTAAAGCAGCCACTGAGTGGGGGGTGTTTTAGAATCACAGGGCATTTGTACACTTGTGCGCAACAGCACCAGGTACTCTTTTACATTTGTACGAACAGCGAAATGTGTGTCAGCACTGAGAAAATGGTGGCAATGTGCTTTTCAACTAAAACACATTGAAGGTGTTTTAGTTCAAAAGCATATCACTGCCATTTTTTTCATGCAGACATGTATTTTGCCATTTATACAAATGCACATGACACAGCATCAGGCACAACAGCTCCCATACTCTATAGACTTGATTAATCAAATCTGCTCCGATGTGCTGGATTTCTGGAGCGTTGGAGCAGACAAAGGTACATGTTTAAATGCCCCTGGTTTTGGACTTTGATGTCTAATGTCTGTGCAAGTCCTGTTTTAAAAACCTAGTTCTATTATTAGCTTTAGTATACTTATGTTCCCCATCGGTAAAATGAGAATAATGGTGCTTCTTTATTTCAGCAGGTGTGGTAAAGTCAAATATACTAAATAATGTAGTCTATGAATATCTTACATTCATTGATGTTTTTAGGGGCTTAGGTTAAACTGAGATTATTAGATATTTTTTCCTGAATATTAATCAAAGCTAAGCACTGAAGTTCATGTTGGAAAAAGTCATAATCCATGTAAAATTCAATTAAAAATATTCAGATATATTCAAATAAAATATGCTTCTATATATTACATTCTGCTTATGGACATAATATTTGCATGGATATATGGATATGTTGTTTGTAAAAATACAGGTCTGTAGGGAACACACTATTCCTATTCTTATAGGAGCAATGTGATAGAATTCCTTTCAAGCTGAATCTATATGTAAGAACAGCAAAAACTATTTATTGTTTAGGGGTCCAGAAGAAAAAGATTATCTGCACACAGAGGCATGGTAAACCTTTATATACATGGTGCATAATATCACACCAGTGATTCTCCAGCAGGGTTCTACAGTACTTTGGGGTTCCTCAAGAGTTTCTCCAAAGTGTCATGGATGCTATTCAATGTTAGCACTGCCAGATGTAGAAACATGGTTCACAAGATAATCCCTAGATTTCAAATGGAAATTCATGTTAACAACATTCTGACTTGTTGTGGTATATTTAAGTTCTTTGAAGACAAAGAATTGCCCAGTTACTTTTCTGTAGTAAAAAAATAAGTGTAAACCATAGAACTGCCTATTTCTGAGAGATACCTTGAGTCTGAGGGGTGCCTCTATTCTAACAAGGGGTGCCTTGAGTCTAAAAAGGTTGAGAAGCACTGGACTATACTGTGGCCTAATGGTACAGAAGAAAGAACAGTTACAATCCTATAGTTCATCTTTCCATATATATTAACAATATTTTTCCCTAGAAAAGTTGCATACAACATTGTATCAGGCCTCACTTTCTCACTGGCTTTGTTGTGGAAGGCAGCAGTTTGAATAAGATGGGGAATGGAAAGTAAGTGTTTTTATGGGAGCCATTGCTGTTGCCAGCCAATGCCAGCTTTAAAATAGGTACAGAAATGCTGAAAGATGAATGCGATTGCAGTAAAGAAAGTTTGATTTGTAAGACCATGTGACATTTCATTAATTCACAAACACTACTATAGAAGTTACTGGTAAAAATAGTTGAACATGTGTACTATATACATAAAATCAATAATGGCTCTCTTCCAAAGCTGGCATTTCATTTTGGAGGGGAGGTAAAAAGGCTATTTATTTGTGGCAGATAGCTAACAGTGCCTTATCAAAGGCAGTCCTAAGGACTTTGTGAAATTCATTCATTAATAATAGTAATAATCAAAGAAGTCTATAATTCAAGAAGAAAGCAGTGTTCCTGATATGCAACAGTTTCACATGCATGCAAACACAATACTATTCTTACTCCTTAAAAGGAAAAAAAGTATAAAATATTTTCATAGTGAGGAAAACTATAGTAATCGTTATTTAGATTTCTTCCCTAGTCACCTTTCAGTCATGCCTGGATTTGTATTTACAGGTTGTTCTGTAACCACTGTACTTTCTTTCACAGAAAAGCCTCACATGCACAAGATTCCCACGTTTTTCACATCTTGTGTATGTGAGGTTTTTACTTGCCATTCATTTATTTCTACTTCAGAAAAAATGTGTTCTTCTCCTAAACTTCCTGCTACTTAGCCTATCCACTCCTCTAAGCAGGTGGGCAAGTCAGCTCAGGAAGGGAAGGAAGCTGGGCTCAGAAACTTTCCACCTTCAAAACACACTAGCTAGAATAACTGCATTGCTGGTTAAATTGATGTATGCTGCAGTAGGTATAGTTCTATGAAGTTTATTTCCTCTCCGTAACAGAAGAAAGTTTAGGAAACAGATGGTAACTCTGAAGATAATAGTCTACTCATGAAGCAGTGTAAGAAGTAACAATTCAGACTGCTATCAGTTACCCCCATCTTCCAGGTAACCAAAGCCAATCACTCCAAGTTACCATACACACTCAAATATAAGATGAGGTTTTTCGCTCAGTCGGCAAGGGTGGTGGGGAAGCTCCTCATCTTACATTCATATACAAGAAACTTAATTAAATACATTGTCTAGTATTAAGCTGCTGCCAAACGTAGCGTATGCTCAGTAATGGAAACCAAATATGAAAGTTGATTAAATACAGTCAACACAGAGCATGAATATATAAATAAAACACATAGCCCCTTTTGGGCAAAAGTACTGACAGGAAACTTTTGTTGTCGTTGTTACTATTATTATTATTATTTACAAAATATCAAAACGTATAACCTTTACATTGCATTAGCAAAACCATATTAGCTTATGCCTCATCATCTTTTCATCTTCCTAGATCGACTGGATTTCTCTTTTCTATAAATCCATCTCCCTTTCCTTAGTTCTCTTGAGTCCCACTAGCTGTTATTCAAATCTAAGCAGTCCCCACCTGAAATGTAGCACCCTTTCTGAAACAATTTGATGTGTTAGCAGCCAACCAAAGTCCTGCTGTTGCTTCTGCAAGCTTTTGTCAAACACCCCATTCCAAACTACTGTGGACCACCTTTACCATAACTTATATCAGTTTATTTGCTAGCATCTTGGCCATTACCTTATAGTTTAGGTTCAGTAAGGTTATCAGCTTCCAGTTTTCCTTTCTTGTACAACAGTGTTATTATTCCTGTGTCCATACTTGCCTTCAGCTGCTCCCTGTCCAGACAATCCTGGAACACCACAACAGGTCCAGGGTTAGTGTGACTGAAAAACTCTTGTAAAACTCTTGAAAAATTATGCTGGGAGCCCATTATTCCCCAAGGACTTTCCTATCTAGAAGGTTCAGGATGCCCCCCATAATTCTTCTAATGTACGCATCTTTTCCAGCTGCTGCCCCTCATTTTTTTCCAAATTCTCCTCTAACTCTACCAAAAAGGAGTCAAGAGCTCCCTAATGCAATAATCTGCTGAAGTATAATTTTTGGTAAACTTCCTTCAACACACTCAATATCTCTTCTGTCTTTGTTAGCCACTCTCCACTTTCATCCCACACTGCCTTTATACTCTTTTTTCCCTTTCCTCCAGGCAAAGTAGGAAGACCATTCTTCTCCTCCCTCTACCAGGTTGCTTTCATGGGGAAGATATTTATGTTTTTTCTCTCTAACCCACTCTTTAATAGGTTATCTGTGTCTCTAATTTCCTCCGCTACTAGGAATCTCTTCTCTGCCAGTGTCACAGAAGACGCTGCAGTCTCCATTTCAGTCCTGTAAACCCTTTCCACATTTCCGAGGCTCTTTTTTTCCCCACATTCTCACAAGAGGCTCACATTCATTCTCTAACATCTTTCTACTATTTCAGTCTTCTTGTATACATTCCTTTAATTGCTTTCCATAGTGGCTCATATGACCTTTGCACATTTGTTCATCTTTCAGTAGTCTTGTATTTAACTTCCACTGCTCTCTGCTTGGTATTCCTTGCTTTCTTACTGTCAACACCTCGTCTGCTTCCCCTTCCCTCATCACTGTCCCCTGCAGCCCTTCCCCCTGCCCACTTTTGCCTGCCATACTGTCCTTGTCATCTTTTGACTGTATTTCCTCATGATCTAGGGCAGATGTGGAACACATAACCCAATTCATTGCACAGATTACACTTTCATTTCTTCCTACACTCTTACGCTCACGACCCTTCTATCTGCATACCATGTAAAATTTGTATGGCCATTGCCAAACTCCTCTCTTTCCTGCACCTCAAAAATAACTTCTGACATTTTTAGTAAGTCATCAGTCCTCTTTGGGACTCTAAGATAATTCCCAGAGGCAGGTGATTCCCTGTCTATCCCTACTAAGTCCACCAGAGTAATACCTAAGCTCTCCAGGCCCCAGACCATACCCAATCCAGGTCTCAGACTTTGTCCATGTTCCCCATTCTCTCACTAGCCAAAATCTGATATCCTTCACTTCAATAGAATCTGTATACATCTTAATTGTGACTATTCTTTCTCAGGTGTCAAAATGTGCCAGGACAGGGTCTTTCTGATATTCCTTGTAGGTATCCCAGAATTTTTGGTATGCCATCTCATCCCTAAATGTTACTTCCCTGTCCAAGTTTCTCATCATCTGGATTAGGCAAGTCATATCAAGCACCCAAAGCTTAAGCATCTTCTGAAATATCAGCCTGCTGAAATGCAACTGAGTCATTTGTAGCTTGGAAATACCTGAGCAAAAGCTTTCTTTTGTGGATATCCTTATGCAGAACTGCTTCCTTTTTCCTAGTTCTCATCTATTGTCTTCCACCAGGTTTACCAGCTCTAATCTATTGTCCTTCATGAGATGGACAACAGATCTGTTTCATCTATTTCCTTGTCACCATTCCAAATGTTGTGTTTTCATCATTTCCACTGCCACTCCAGCTGCTGGTGATCCCTCCTAAGCCTTCCAGCCAGACCAAGCAATCATCCTGATCTTGGCCTACAGGCTGAGAAGGGATCTACTGGTAGGAACATACCCCAAGGTCAAATCACAGAAGCCTATTTGAATAAGATATATAGTAGTCCCCATTGAGCACAGTACCCATCATTATTAGCACCAACTCTTTTTCAAGTCATGGTAAGCCACTACATAGCACACAGTTCAATGTCTTTTTCACTCCCACAGCTGAACCATGCCTTTCTTTTCCACTTCCAGTTATTCCTGTTTCTTTCCCAGCATCACCAAATAGTTCATACAGAATCCCTCTTTCATCTTTCTCTCAGCCTGTCACACATGATTAGTATGGCTCTTCCATCCATGAGGTGAAGCTGGACCAGGTTGCCCTGTGCCTCATCTGTATATACATTTTTGAAGGATGGTACGACTCATGACAAGACTACCAGTTACAGTTGTGAGTAGAGGGGTAATTATCACATGGATCCTTTGCAGGGAGTATTTGAAGTACACACACATACTGAATGGTATAGAGCTATGGGGTCAACATGGCTTAGAATACTGTTGACTCTGCTGGATCCCAGCCTAATGAATTATATGGTACATTATAAGCCTTTTGAGTTTGAACTAATATCATGCATAATTTGCACTATATATAAGTAAGTAGAGAAGTGCTGCTTAAAAGTGTGTTTATGAAGTACATATGCTAAAACTTACAGCAGTTTCAAAAAAGGTTAAAATATTAATTCTGGAACTATGACTATGACTACCTGTATTAATTTCCCTGTATGTAAGTTACTATAAATATGTTTATTTCAAAGTCAGTGTTTTCAAATATGCCCCTCATTTCCACATGCTCAGGGACAGCAGAGTCTGACAATAAGAGGAGGGGGCAGGCTGCAGGTAGAAGCTGGGGGGAGGCAGAGGGCAACAGGGCCACCTGGCCCCCTGCTCCTCCCTCAATTTATTTCCCCTGCTGTAGTAGTGGGACAGGGCCAAATTGAAGGCAAACCTCTAATAATGATATTCTAAACCTGGATAATTGTAACAAATATATACATTTTCGATATTTATAATCAAATTATTGGAAGGTCATCTTTTATTCAGAGTCATCTTATATTTGAATAAATAAAGTAATTAAAATTTCAATATGGGATGTTAAGGTGTCATTATGGCTATATGGGCCATAAGAGTGGCACAGAATGGCTGGACTAGAAGTGGAGACCTACTTACATATCTCTAAACTAGAATGTAAATAAATGTTAGGGAGTATGAATGAGTAAACTTCAGATATCAAGGTGCCAAGAGAGAAAAGCTGACCAGGTAACACAATGATGTAAGAACTCCTCAAATTTTAACTTATACCTACTTTTTCCTTTGGCTTCTCAAGAAGTGAAACATAACTTTAACCTTACTCATCAATCCATATATATATGGCTAGTGAATCTAAGAACAGGGGTGATCACAGAAACTCAGGGTAAATGTATGGTACCTTTGCCTTAGACATAACCTCTGAATTTTACCTTGTATTTTCTGTCAATAATTCTCAGATGACCATTGCACAGACATTATTTTAGCTTGTTAAACAACCTGACATAATATCTAGTATAGTTCATACTAATAATTACAGCTGGTCCAGAATATTCTGATTAAGTCTTCTTTTGATGGAAATTGCCAATTCATTCAAACCAAAAATGGATTGTGAAAAAGGTCAGTTCTGACAGATCTCCTGAATTAAAGAAAATAAACAAAAAGTTGAAATGTGTTGAAAAAAAATGTTGAAGGCTTTCACTTCAATATTTTCAAGAACGAAAGAACAACTTTGATTTTCCCAGGTCAAAATGACTTCATTTTGTAGTTCTGGTTTACTTTTTACTGAAAAAGGTTAAACAGAATAGAATGGATCAAGCAACATTGCCAAAAATATGAAAATGTTTAATCTGATTTTTTTCTTTCAGGTTTTTCAGGAATGAAACAAATTCAGTGTGTTCAGAAGAAGAACCAGGATTTTTTAAAGGTAGGAGCAGGACCAGTGTTGCAAGGGTGGCTGTACCATCCCACTCCCAGCCTGTCTGCCCCTACCACCATACCTCTGTTTGGCAGCAACATCCCAGGCCTTTATGAAATCCTTCAGTCAGGTAACAATATCTTCCTCTTTCTCTTCCCTTCCCCACTGTCCTCCTACAATGGCACATCCCATCCTCTCCCCTGCCCACCACTGCCACTGTCCCCAACTGACATGGTGGCGGGGGAAGCTCCAGAGTCGTTCCTGACCATTCCAGCCAGGCTTAGCCAGATACAGCAGTGGTGGCAGAGTGGGCAGTGGTGATGGTGGCAGCAGTGGGCAGGTTCCCTTCCCCCATGCTATCTCCCAGGCTGGCAGGAACATCTAAGAGGACCAGGCAAGTTGGAGGAACCCACTTACTACTATTGATGCCCCCAGCTGATTCTGGCTTCCCACAGAGCCTAGCTAGGGTGGGCAAGAGAAGCTCTGTAACCTCCTTCTATTGCTGCCCATAGGGCAGCTAGAAACAGCAGCAGGGGAGTGTGAGAAACAGAGGGAAGGTGCTATGAAATACAGAGGGGAAGGGGGCAGAAAATACTTACCCAATTTGGGGACTTAAAAATGCCCCCAGCTGTTGCTCCTGCAGGATTGTCAACTAAAACGGTGGTGCGTCTGTACAACTGCACCCCTCTGATTCCAGCCCTGAATGTATTGACTTTCTGTCTTGATTTATGAGGGAGAGAAAAAAAAGCCTTGAAATCTGGAAGATTCGTGGAGAGAGGGAATCTGTTTTCCCTCCACATCTACTAATAAATAAAACATTTTTCTTATCCAGAAATAATATCACTATAGCAGTTATGCAGAAGCCCAGAGCGCCACATTACACTTGCTAAAGTTAGCAGTATGCATGTTATCTAGTGATGGGATTGAACACAATCCTAACTGTTGCACAATACCAGGAAACTACATAGTTAGACATTACCACTAGCTTTCTTTCAATGCGGGAAAGGACCCTGCCCTGGTTTTCCAGGTACAAGACTCCAGGTAGACTATGGAGTTTTAACATATTAAAGAAAAGAAACAAAAATAAGATTAGTTGTATGACCCCACTCCCACACATCAGCAGGCATTCAAACCAAGATTCATCTTAAAGAATGTATTGCATCCTTTTTTTTTTTAGGAATAAAAAGTAATCTCTTTATTAATATTCCTCTCCCACAGCAGGTTTAAAATCTGAGATGCTTGTTACTGAGTATGTGGGTATGTAAATTGTAAAGACTAGGATTTTGGGTTTCTTTCTTTTTCATTTGAAAGCTTTTCACACTGAGATAAGTGATGGCTGATTTACAAGACTCACAGTCAAATGCCACCCTTCCTTTGGTGGGGGGTTACAAAGCATGGAATTGATGCTGTCCCTTGGTTCCCAATCACCTCTGAATACACCATCTGTGCTCCTTATTTATACTCACCTGCTGTCTAATCAACACCTTGCTAAGCTTCACAGCTGCACATTTTTAACCTCACACTACTCCACATTACCTATTAACTCTGTGCATGATACCTTACACAGCATGTTACTTGCTCCCCTTCAGAAAATGTTGTCAAAGAATCTGAACCTGTTCTGTGTTGTTACTATAGTGAGTGATACAAGCTCCTCTTACTGCAAGCATTCAGTCTTCACCTGAATCCTAATGTAACCCTGGCACATGGCTCTACCCATTTGCCACATCTGTATGTTGCAATCCTGAGTGCCTAGTAGCATAAGCCTCACTTGGCTATCCTAAGAGATGAAATGAGGCTTTCTGGCAGGGAGGGCCCTTTAAACTCTTACAAAACCTTAGCAACCATAGATATAATTATTTACAAATATTTAATTATATACAATTTAAATATATACAGAATAATTATAATTGCAAAATGTTTCCAAAATAACTCTATACATTTCAAAAAAGAAGCACTGGTGATAAAGGGATAGTCACTTGGGTGCTCATGGGGTTCACAAACTGGTAACCTTTCCGGTATGATACAGGTTAAAGGAGAAGCATAAACAATAAGTAGATGTTGAAACTGATAAATTGCTCGGTATTAACAGAAACAATAACTAACTCCTCCCACTAGCATCATAGCAGTTTCTTCATGGCTCAGGTCCTCCCATGTCGGCCCAGGTGTCACCATGCTGCTGACAGCTGCTCCCACGTCTTGGCCCCTGTAACACAATGTACACTACTCTGGCCCACAGCCCTTGCACAGTGTCTTGAGCTGCAGCCTAAAGCAGATACTCTTCTCCCATGGGTGAACACAGGTGCACTGGGTTGGGCTCCTGCAGCCCATGCTTCTCCCTTTAGGTCACGCACACACCAAAAGTGAGTCACTGTGACTGAACCTGCACAGCCATCTCCCTGCAGTGTGCACCCTTCTCTCCTCATTTTTTAGATTTCATAGCTTTCTAGGATCAGAAGGGACCTATTACATTATCGAGTCCAACCCCCTGCTCGGGGCAGGAAAGAGCGCTGGGGTCAAGTAACCCCAGTCAGGTGCTTGTCTAAGCTCCTCTTGAACACCTCTAAGGTGTTCAAAGCACCACCTCTCCTGGAAGTCAATTCCATATTTTGGCAACCCTGACCATAAAGAATTTCTTCCTGGTGTAGAATTTCTTCTTTTCTCCCTCAAAAGGGAAAAACTCCATGCTTTTAAAGCAATCCTACCAGACAATCCAGAGGCTGGGATTTTCGTGAGCTCTCCCTATTCATCCCTCTTTGATTTCAAAGTCCTCTGGCTGGGGTTATTCTTTCCCTTTATCAAGATGTCCCTGTCTGAAACAGATTCATTTGCCCTGAGTACAGGCAAATTTCCTTTGCCCCAATACAGTGTTTCTGAAGGGACAAGCCTCATTGTGGATCACCCAAAATCAGGTAAGCAATTCTTCAATGTCTATTACACTAACACAAACTGAAATACTGGCTTCATTGCTGTTAATAACAAAACTTCACTTGAGTTTGCAACTGAAATCATCACTGGTCTTCTGCATGATGTCTGAAGAGTTTGTTCTCAACAGAAAATTTCCAAACCTTAGCTAAACTTCTAGGTATACTTTTTCTAGGCATGCTAAAGCGGGTATGCTTTAGGCCCTTCAAGGTCAAACTTATTCTCTGTTTGGTCTGCATAACACCTACCCTTTCATAAATGAGAACCAAAAAAAAAATCCTCATAAAAATATGTATTTCAAAGGAATTTGATAAAACCCAGTTATGAAACACAGAATGGAGCCATGCATCTTAAAATCTTTATATTGGTAAATATAATGACGTAACTGTGTTAAATAGATACATTAGAAATGTTATGTTATATTCTCTTACTGGATGAAAAGAAACACTATTTCTTTGAGTGTCTGTAAAGGAAATCTAGCTCTAGTCTATAGGCAGGAGACAGGTCACATTCTCACTATTGTAATCAACCTTTCTACCAATGTAAACAAGGAGGGGATAGATTACATAGACCTCTACACAAGCATAACTAACCTGTACAAAGTCTACAATTACCCTGGGAAAATCAAGGGTAAAATTACACTTGTGTTAATGTCATGTGACCTCATCTGTCCCAAGGTAGTTGTTTGATATAGGCATACACACTATTACATGTTCCCCTGCCATTACTGTAATAATACCTACTCCAAGGAGCTTCCCTGGAATAACTGCTTGCCTATCTGTTTTAGTTTCTGGCATACAAAACTGATGTAGGTTACACAGCATATTTATGTTAGTATAGCTAAGTGGCACATCTCTTACAGACCCACAGTCATAGTGCTGTGTGTTCACACGTGAGTGCACATATACTCATGATTTACTATACAGGTAGTTGCATGATAGTCCATTTTTGTGGTAAATAATTTATTATATGCTATATTATGTTTATCATAGATATGATAGGTTAAATACATTCCAGTGCAAAAGCTAATTTTGCCATTTAACTCTTAACTGCAATATCTGCAATAAATAGGGGTGTGTGCTGTGACTTAAGTTTATAACAGTGCTTGGGGTTTTCTGGTTGATCTGCTTGGCATTAGGCATACTTAAAAAAAACCAATTGGAATGTGTAGTGAGCTCTTGATTCTCTAATGCCTTTCCTTATCGTCCTGTGTAATAATTTGTACATCTGTACTATGGCTGACACCTGGATCTTCACTGCTAGTGCTTTGTGTTCATCTTAGCTGGGTATAAATGATTACATAAGCAGTGAAGATCACCAGTAGGGTTTTATCTTTTATAAAATGGAACCCTAAAATGCAAGGATGGAAAGCCATGCTGGGAGAGAAATTCAGTAATTCATGTTACTAAATCTGATATATTCACAACTGCGATGAAAATTCAAGAGTATAAGGAACTATGGTATAATGTAAACAACATAGGTTACTCTATGCCATGATTACAAAGCCAGTGCTGCACTGGATACTCCTGCTTTTAGCCTTGTCATGCATCTTTTCTTCCCTACTGCCAAGCTGGTGATAAAGAAAATATGCAGCCAACTATGCTATCTTTATAAACAGCCAAGGCTTTCCCTTCAGTGTGCAGAATCATTAGATGATGATTAATTTGCCCTTTGCCCTTCTGCAACAGAGAGCTAATGCAGGGCTTGTCCTCTACATGCAATGCCATCATTGTCATCTAAAGTGGATCAACACTGAGTCATGAATCTCTTTCCCCTTTCCTGCCTTTGTGAAGAATCCTTAGCAGGTGTTAACTGTTATAGTTCCATCAACTTCAAAGCACCTTTGACAAATTATACCAACCAAAGGTCAGTCCCTTACATATTCTGTTTAATCTTTTCTCTGCCTGGCCTCTATTACTCTTACTCTGGAGGAGTTTTGGTGGAATCAGAAATCCCTTCACAAACCCAGATCCCCTAAGCCTCCCTAAAGATCCCGATAGCCCCCCCCACCTGCCCAAGCCCCCCACAGACCTTGCTAGCCCCTGACCCCCCAAGAACCATTCTAGCTCACCCAACCACTCCAAACCTCCACAGACCCCACTAGATCCCCAGATCCTCCCAAGCCCACCTGCTAGCACCCCATTCCAACTTAATTTAGATTGGGTGGGCATTTTTAACCCAATCTAACCTCCCTGAAGGTCTGTATATACCCTAAATTCTACATTGAATAAAGCTTACCGTATACTTTATTCCAAGACACAGAACAGAGCTAAGGCTAAGAGTACATATATAGTAATTTTAAAAGTAAAATGGTAATTTTAAAGGTAAAATCATTACAGGGACACTACAGTTAACTCCAAACCAAGCATGAGTCATCATAAAATTTAAGTAAAAGCCCCTTAAAAGAAATCCAAACACAGTAAAGTGCCAAAGCAGTGTATTTCAATACTTTAACACTGCCCTATCATGATAGTGTGCTATGCCATAGCATGGCAGATTTTAGTGTTTCTTCCCCTGAATTTGAGTGTTTTCTGTTAGATTAAACATGTTTTTAAAGACACTTTTTGCTTATTCTTTATTTTCTGTGCCTTATTTTCTAGCATGAATAGGGTGAAGGAAGGTTGTTTGAGTACCTTACCTTTATGTTTCCACATCTGATCATGTTTTGACTGAAGTGCATCTTTTAACACTGTGGGCACATCTACATGAGATGCTACTGTATAGAGTTTCCTGCACATTTATTTAGTACTCGTATAGTACTTGTATAGTACTAGTATTTAGTACTTGTACTAAGTACTAAATAAATGTGCAGTAATGACAGTTACTCTGACTAACGATAGACACTCTGTTTTCTGGGTTTGTAATGCCGAGTACTAATTTCTCTGTAATTTAAGGGCTCCCCCTACTCTCCTTTTTAAAAGCTACCTGCACAGTTACCTGGGGTAATAGCTCCATGGAGAAATATTCAAGAACTGTTCTTCAAGCTAGCATACAACTTTGTGACTTGTGGTTTGTTTCAAACTACTTTGGCATTTGGAAAAAATAAGAATTCACTCTTGAATTGTTGTGCTGCACAGTGCTTTTATTAACACATGCAAAACCTCCAGGCCTTTAAAAAAGATCAATCAGTCAATGGGAGTGCAACATAAGTCCATTGCAACTGAAAAAAAAAGTATAATTCACATCTGTCAGTCATAGATCATCTTAATGACCTCAGAGAGAGGTAGATAACTCTGTGTTAGTCTGAAAACAGGAAGAAGTCAGTGTAGATCTGCACCTGAGAGGCTTAATCAGTGATGCATACATAGGCTTTCATCTTGTACTGTAAAGGGACTGCAGGAAACAGAGGTTCTAAAGAGAAAGTAGTGATTAAAATATAAGGCAGGTGGTGGGGGAAGGAAAAAGGAAGGGGCACTGCTGAGAAGGCAAGGAGTGTAGGAAAGAGAAAAAATAAAACAGCCAGGGATGTTAAAAGCTAATCCATGTATAACCTTGATGACCTTGTCAGCTTCATATTCCCAGTCCCAGATTAAGATATCTCCTTGCTATTGGACAGAGGCTGATTTCTACAAGAGCTGCAAGTTCATAAGGACCAAACATTCAGGCTCTTCTCTGGGCTTGTCCTTGAGAACTTGGTTCTTATCTGGTGTATGACAGGGACACATTCAGCCCCCATGCCCACTTCTGTAGTCTTTCCAGAGTCAGTAAGAGTAATATTTTCTGCTATTTATTCAGAAAATGAGTACTCATCCTTTTACCAGAGTTAATCTTCATAATGCTCCTGTGAAGAGTTAGGGCTCTATAGGACTTCAAAAAGCACTTTATAAATCAGTGACATTTAACTTAAATAACTGCCCAGTAGAAACTCTTGATACATATAGATAGTCCAGCTCCCCAAACTAGCGTGGATACTGGAAGAAGTTGACTTGCAATAATATGACCTGTAGTAATATAAACCTTTGTCTGGGCTAATTTACTCTCGTACCCAGTGGCATAGCCAGATCTTTCAGCACCTGGGGCAGAAATAGGCATGGGGTGAATTATGCTGACCAGTGGAGAGTGGGAGGGTGAAGGCATGAAGAAGGGAGAGTGAGAGTCTTATCTGCCACTCCCCTCACTCCAGAGGCAGCTGCTACTGCAGTGGCTGCTGTTGCAGCAGCTCAGGCATTGTCCCAGGTTCCCCAAAGGCAGCTCCTGGTGCCCCATTCACTTTTCCCTTCACCCCAGGCACAGAGATGTGCCTCCCATGGCAAAGCCTCCCAGGGCGTCATTCCACACCATTCCCTCTAGATCGAGGTGGATAAAGGGCCAGATCCGGTTGCAGTGGATTTAATTTCCCAGCCACTCCTGCACATGGCTGGGGCCAGTCTCCATGGAGACCTCAGCTGCAGCTGCCAGGGAAAGCGCAAGGCTGGGGTTGCCATGGAGACCAGCCACACCTGTGCTGGTAGTACACATGGCAGAGCAGAGCAAGGGGCTGCTCTGGAGCCGCTGGGAAGTTGCAATGGAGCCAGGACAGAGTCATGATCTGTAGCCTGCATGCTCTGGGTGGGGGCGTGCCAGCAGGCAATCACAACTCTGCCTCTGCTCCAGAACAGGTTGTCACCACTGCAAAGAGCCAGGGCAAAGCCATGATCCCCTGCTTGTGCATCCCTGCCTACAGCATGCAAGCTACAGATTGCAGCTCTGCCCCTGCTCCAGAGCAAGCTGCCCTGATTGCAAGATCCCAGCAGCTCTGGAGCACCCCTCTGACCTGCTCTGCCACATGTATTGCCAGCGCTAGTGCAGCAGTTCTCCATAGCAGTCCCAGCCTTGAGCCTTCCCGTACAGCTGTGGCTGGGGTCTCCATGGAGACCAGCCCCTGCCATGCCAGGGGCTGCTGGGACATGGAGTCCGGCTGCTGCCCAAATTGGCCATTTTGCCCACCTGTGCTTTAGATGCACTACTGGGTATTTGTCTGCACCTGGCCCAGGTCCTACAGCCAGGCAGAACATGCATGGTAAAACCTCTTGGGGGACAGGGCCGTATTGGTGCCCCCTCTCAATCAACACCCAGGGCAGATGCCCTGTTTGCCTTTTCTGGCCTTCATCCCTCCATTTACACTACTGGTTGTACCACAAAGGCATACCAAAACTCATTACAGCTCACAAATATGCTGTAGGAAAATAAGCAGCACAAGAATTATGATATTGCAATGGACAACTTAAAAATTACCTGAGTTGTTGATTTTTCCTGCTTGTGTCCTGGTTGATATAGAAATTAGGTGCAACCTAATTTAATTATATATAGTATATATACAAGATTTTCATACAGATAGCATTCATATGAAGAATCTATATGATTATGTTACTAAAAATCTCATGGGACTAAGCAATTATGGACATCGGTGCTTTACTTCTTATAATCGTTTTTAACATTTCAGTTCCTAAACTAGTTAACAGATGTATTAGTTAAATTCTATTCAATTGAATTAATTCTCAGTTTTATTCTGCTTTAAAGGAAAAAGTGCTGTAATTTCAAGTAGGATCTTAAATGCATAAAAAGAACCAAATCCTTGCTAAAAGTGCAAAATTGAACTTAATCTTTACCACAGAATTATAACCATAATCTACTACTGAAAAGAGACTTTATATGGCCCATGATTTACTATGTCTATATATGTCAAAATGACAAATTGCTAATGTAGGTTTCTGTATTGGAAGTATCTACAGACTTTCAGCCATGAAGATGCTACATAAACACAGTTCACAATCAGTGACATTGTAGCTCTAATCAACAATAATCCAAGTAATGAGTTTATTATGTGCCTATATCAATAGCACTCTACTGCAGTGATTTAGCATTAAAGTGTTTCTGCCCTTACTACAGCGAAATGTAATTAATTTAAAGTTCAAGGTAGCTCACACAGCATGAAGATCTCTAATAAATGAATGTGAGATATTACAAATATAATATATGAACAGCAATGAAATCAGGCTGGAAATTCCCAGGTGGCTGGAATTTATTGGGTGGAAAGGCATTTCTCAGAAAGACCTTGATAGGGGAAAAAACGGTTCTATTTTCTGTACTTAGATTTGTTCCAACTTGCAAAGCATATTTAGTCCCAGCAAATGCACTGTGCAGCAGACACATTCCTGCCCTCAGAATCCCAGCCAAGTATTGAGATTACATCTTTGTTTAAATTATAAGATAAAAATAGAGCTGCATGAATATTTAGTGTTGGCTAATATGAGTATTCCACTCCCAATGAAATTCAGGTGTAGATACTGATCTATGTATCAGAGTGCAGTAATATGAATTGTAAATAAATATCTCTTAATGTTCACTGTGAACATACAGTCCACTGTCCAACAGTTGGTGGATCTACACATTCATTTACTCTGGCCCAAATTTACTGTAGTGTAAACTACTCTGGAATGAGGGGTTTTGGGCAGGCATCTATATATGCAGGGATTAGGGAGCAAATTTGTACTGAGTCTCCTGCAGCCCTGCCTTGGACCCCTGCAACTACCGGGAGCAGCTCCAGACTCACCCTGGCTGCTAGTCCAGGGGCTGAAAGGGAACACCAGGCCAGGAGACAGCTGTCAGGAGGCTGCCTGCTTCTGGGGTGGGGACAATTGCAATTGGGGAGTGCTGAGACTAGGAGACAGGAGTTCAGGCTGGAAGATAAGTATCTCCCAGCAGCAGCCCCATGGTAGTGAAGCTACTGCTGGAAGATAAGGGCCTTCCAGCCCCCAATCCCTAATTCTGATGGTGGAGTGGGGCCCAATCACGATCTCGGGGGCTTAGAGCTCCCTGCTGACAGGGCAGGGGGGACATAGACCCCACCTGAGCTCTTGTTGCAGAGCCTGTCCTGGCAGCAAGCAGCTCCTGGGGACAGGAAGCTATCTCCCACCCCCTGGTGAATGGCTGACCAGGAACAGATTTTGCTCCCAGTCAAGCATCTACACAAGCATTATGGCACCGTTACTAATCCCGAGTAAATTTGCTACTTGCATTTTCAGGTAGCAAATTTACTCAAGATTAGGCAGATTTATTTTGAAATAAGCATATGCACGTGTAGACTCACATACTTACTTTGCAGTAGACTATGCTAATGAAAAGTTAAGAGTCTCGTGTAAATGAGCCCTATAAGTACAAACTGAACACCCTTTTATTGCTAGATAATAACTGCAAGATATCTATTACATAGCTTAGCTCAAAATGCCTTTGACTTTTTTCCAAGGTTTCCTCTCAGCATGGTGTTCAAGACACAAGCCTACATCAGTTCTTCTCTTCAATCTGCTCCAAACCACCCTGTTGTGCTCTAAGCAGGAATTGAGTGGCCTGAGTCCACTACTTAGCAAAAAACAAAAAAAAAACAAAGGTAATGTAAGCATAGACTTCTCATGACTATAAGACAAAATATACAATATAAAATTGCTAAAAAGCAAAAAATATGGCTCAAACCACTCTAAGAGTTAAGTGCTCCAAATCACATAGCTTTGTTTTACAGACTCTGTTGCCTGTATTCAGTACATTATCTAGCTTAGGTCCAATATTACTGTTAAGACAGTAAGCTTTAGAAGGTAAATACCTTGCCTTTTATACTTTTATACTGGTATAGTACAGTGCACATAAATGACAATACATAATTATATCTACTAAAAAGAACCATTGTTAATAAATAAAATAATATTTTATATGAAAATAAATATAGGTATAAAGTATTAGACCTTATATTGGGATGTGGTAAGACCTCTTGCTACCACTCCCAAGATATAAGTTTGTGTGGCTCTGGGCCTGTGTCAAAAATTGCCCCCAATTGACCTATCTGTAAATGCTATCCGGGCAGTGAGGCTTAAGCCAGCACTGGCTAAATATAATTATAGCTCAGTCATTCTCTTGTGTACCATTGGTTCCAGAACCTGAGATGCCTAAAGCAGGCTGCACCATGGCCATTCAACTCAGGCAGACCTTTGACTCTTTTTTTTTGGAGTGGGAGATGGTATTTAGGGAGTGTAGTAAAGTAGAACAAATGCAGGCATATAAACAGCAAGATTAATGGAATTTATGAAGGTACTAACTTACTTTTCTGGAGGGGGTGACTTTCCTATTCAACAGTGCTTTTAATAGATTACAAAATAAAGCTACTCCAGGTTATTCCATTTTTCTTTTTTTTCCCAGTTATCAGTAGCAAAGGCACTATCAGTGAGTGTGGATAAGGCCTTAGAAGGGATTGATATAAAGGGATGTTGATACTTGGCACTATATTATCAGCCCACTGCCTGCTGTATGGCGCTCAATAATATCTCTGCCCGGGGTGCCAGAATTGCTGGTTATGATTAAGGGGGGAAATGTTTTAGTTTGTTTTAGTTTTAAATTTAACCTAGAAAAAGATAAAGAACAAGGGAATTTGATGAAAAAATATTACAGGAGTAACTCCTCTTCTCTGGGTAATTAGTACCTGCTCTTTTCCCCAGTTTAGATCTCCATGTATTACTCTCCTATTTATTAGGATTAATAGTAGTATGAAGTTTCAATAGCCCTTTTTCCTGTTTTGGTATGTAATTCATGTTTTTACCCACTAGTGTTAGCAATTGCTCTTTTTTCACTCAGATGCATCCTGAAATACAATTCTGCCAACAAAAGACAATTGCTTACCATATGTTAAATTAATGAGCCCAATAGAAGATATAGTATATAATATAGTATGTAATAAATGCCTCACTCTCTCACAAATTATTAAATGAATGTGCTTATTTTGCAGGACCAATCCAATTAAGTCTCATCACTATTATATACAACTTGTAGAATAATGGTATCGGTATTACCTAATCAAAAGAAAGGAGCACAGTAAACACTAATGTGTGAGTTAAGACAATGTGAGGAAAAGCAACCACTGCCAAAATAAGATACTATGCAAATCATTATTTTATGCATGCACCTAAAAATGTTTGCTAGACTATATGGTCTTTAATAAAGTTTAACTTAATTAAAAGCAACCTCATAGTAATCAGCACGTTAATAAATCTAAACTTTCACAGACACTTTGAGCCCCTAGCGTCTGTGAAGCTATGAAATAATGAAACTAGTGCCATAAAAATGTTCAGTAACTGAGTAAATAGATCTAATAAATAGAGATCCTGGTTTTCTCTGATAAAAAAAAATCACCAATTTTCAGGTTAAACAAAGTAACCCAAAATCCATATTTTTCTGTGATTAAAATGATGTACCACTAATAGACAGCTAGATAGATAGATAGTGGTGTTTCATCGTGATCACAGAAAAATGTTGATTTTGGATTACTTTTTTTAACCCAGAAATTGGGGACTTTTTTTTATCAAAGAAAATCAGGATACCTGCAAAATAATGTATCTAATGAATTCTCCTGTTTTATATATTTCTGTAACATTTATGAGGTAGTAAGTTTTTCAAACATCTTTCAGTCATAATTATTCCAGGAGTGTTTGTGTTTCTGTTATTGTTTTTGCTATTGTTTGCTGTGTTTATTATTAGTATTATTATTATAATAAAGAATCACAACAATAATTTTTTGAGTTAATTATGAAGATGTCTCTGAGGGTATTCAGTATTCTGCCCAGATATTCTAGTTGTGATTGACTAGGTAAAAAGAGTGGCGTTGTTTTTTGCCTTGCCAGATTGGTTCATAGGTCCTTTCTTCCTACTTGAACACTTAGCATCCAAATTTAAAGTATGTTTCCTCGGGAGCTAATGCAAGCAATTTTAAGTCATTTTCTGAAAACTTTCATATCAGCCAGCTATCACACAAATGTTCACAGAAAGCAAAGAGAAAATTTCTGCTTGCAGCTCTTGGAGTAATTGTCTAGCTCTAGTCTAGTCAATACAAATCAATAGCATTTATGTCCAAACACAGCATCCATGATCTCATAATCATATTTAGATTTACATTACATCTGTCGCAAGATTATCTATTTATTATAGCACTGAATAAAGTCAAAACAATCTCTGAAAGAAGCTATGTGCTGCATCTGTGGCGATATTTAATATTATACTGATCATCTTGTTTGGAATGTATATATTTACACCATGGAACTTTATGGCTTACATATAGTTTTCACAGATGGCTTCTCTCATTGTTTTAGAGATTCATAACATTCTTCCAGTTGTCCATCATTACATTTCCCCTCTTTCTTGACCAAAGAAACTGAGTTCCTGATTGTTTTTAATCTTGTAATTCACTTGCAAATAATGGCAAGGATATAGCAGAATTTCACATCTGGATATTCCAAAGCCTTGCCTAACAGGGGTAAAAAAGGACTAATAGAACTATAGATAGTGGAGTTGCTTTTTCCCACTATTTGGAGAGCTAGCAAAACAAAATAATATCGGTACCCTTGTTGGTTGTTCCCACCTCAAATGTAATTGATTGTCCTCTTAATTTTTACGCCCATAGTAACTTAACTCAAATAAATTGAGTTATACTGACAGAAATAAAATTATAAGGTATAGAAATATACTGAATAGGTTGGTATTTCTGACTAGGTGCAGTAGACCTTAAACACTTCCCACTTATAAACACTTTCCTAATATTCTTGACTGTTGCAGCCAGTTGCTTCTGTTGTCTGAATAGCTCTGATTAATGTCCCCTCACCCTTACTAAACTCATGTTGCTGTTAATTGCTGACGAGTTAAGGGATCATGGACCTTCTGTATTTCAAGAGACATACTTGGTGTGTCTACACGAGATGCTTACAGCACATTAGCCTAATAACATTGTGCTAAAACCATATTAAAAACCATGCTAATAGCCTATTGCAAAATATTATTAAGCTAAACTACAATAAGTGTCACAAAAAATTGTGTGCTGCTGCTACTGCACAGTAATTAGTTCCTGCACATTTAGTTAGTACTTTATTAAGCAAGCACTGAACTAAATGTTAAATATCTAAGTGTGGCGGTGAGGCACCAACACAGGCTCTCAAGGGGGAGAGAGTGAACCCTGCGGACCCCATACCCCGAGAGCAGGCTCTTGGCGAAGCTAACTTACCTCCCACAGGGCAGTCAGAGCAGGAGCCATGCCCACAGCTGCAGCCACGCGAACTGGCATTACATCAGCTGTTTAATCAAATGAAATAGTGTCAGGCAGCATCAACCTGGAGCAGCTGGTGAGTGTGGCCCAATTCCGTAGGGCCCAAAATGAAGACCAAGAACTCCAGCAGCTATGGGACAGACTCGGGGGCAGGATCATTACAGAGTTGTCCCAGCTTCAAGGTAATAGGGAGGTTATTATACCAGGTCCAACAGGGTGAGGAGGGCTCCATGAAAGGGAAGCAGTTAGTGGCCCTGTCCTCACTCCTCTGTGCAGCATGGAAATTGGCTCATGACTTGCCCATGGGGGGCCATTTGAGATGCAATAAGACCTGGGCTAGGCTGGCCCAAGAATTCTTTTGGCCATGTCTCCAAGAGGATGTGGAAAGGTGGGGGGCCTCATGCCTGGAGTGTCAGAGGGTGCAAGAGTGGAGACCCCCAAGAGCACGCCTGAATCTTATGCCAATAATAGAGACTCCATTCTCATGAGTCACACTGGATATAGTGGACCCCCTCGTGAGGTCCCATAATGGATATCAGTATATCTTGGTAATGGTAGATTATGCCACCTAGTTCCTGGAAGCAGTTCCCCTAAGATCTATAACAGCTACTTGAGTGGTGAAAGAGTTACTCAAAAGGATAGCACAGGTGGGCAGGAAATACTCACAGACCAGGGGATGAACTTTATGTCTGGCGTGATGAAAGCCTTATGCAAAACCCTTGGCATCACCCAGTTAAAGACCTCAGTCTATAATCCCCAAACCAATGGTCTTGTAGAAAGATTTAATGAAACCATCAAGCATCTGCTCAGACATTGCTCTCAGGAAGACCCCCGGAGGTGGGATACCATCTTGACCCCCTTGTTTGCCCTGAGGGACGCACCTCAAGAACTGACACCGTACTCTCCATTTCAGTTGGTGTACAGCCACAGTCCCTGGGGACTGCTACAGGTTGTCAGGGAAGAATGGGAGTAGCCAATGAGATTGGGAATATCGGCAGAAAGGTACCACAAAGAGTTGCAAGACCGAATCACCAGGGCCCAACGGATCGCCTTTCAAAATATGAGGAGCACCCAAGAGCAGCAGGAGATGCACTATAATGAAAAGGCAAGAACGCGCACCTTCCAGCTAGGAGACAGGATTTTGGTATCACTTACAGTCTCTTCAAGCTAACAGCTGGCCATGTGGCAGGGCCTGTTTACAGTTGTTAGACAAGTGAGGCCAATGGATTACAAATTACTCAAATTGGGTCACCACCAAGAGTGCCAGATTTACCATGTGAATCTGCTTAAAGAATGGAAGACTCCACAGGGCTGGATGGCACAAGAAGAGGATATAAAGGAGGACCTAAGACTACTCTGCCCCAGGTTGGGGAGATCCTCAGAGGAGGGGTTGGTGCAAATAGGCAAGAAGCTGAATAACCTACAATGACAGGAACTATTAGCCTTGATAGAAGATTTTCAGGCAGTATTTCAAGAGGCCCTGGGATAGGTAATGAGACTGGAACATGAGATCAGAACACCTCAGGGGGCCCTGGTTAGGGAAAGGTGGAGGTCGATACCCCAATGTTAACAACAGGAAAAAAGGTGGGAGATCACGAAGATGCAGGAACAGGGGATTATATGACCATCCCATAGTCCTTGGCGGAGTCCCATAGTGCCCGTGGTCAAGCTGTCTGGGTCACTGCGCATATGTATAGACTATAGGAAGCTTAATGCCCTGACAACCTTTGATGTCTTCCCAATGCCACATCACTCACCTCGTTGAGAAAATCAGCAAAGCACAGTATATATCTATGCTTGATCTGGCAAAGGGGTATTGGCAGATCCCTATGCGTTACATGGACTGTGCCAAAACAGCCTTTGGAACACCGTGGGGCTTATTCAAGTTCACACGGATGCCCTTTGGCCTCAATAGCACGACCATGACGTTCCAAAGGTTGATGGACAACTTGTTGGCACCACATGTGACATATGTGGTGGCGTACATTGATGACATCATTATATTTTCCCCTACCTGGCAACAACACCTTAAAGCCCTCAGAGCTGTCCTGGGAGAACTCTGAACGGTGGGCCTAACCACCACCCCAAGTAATATAAGCTAGTGGGAAGAGAAGTGGCATACGTAGGATTTCAAGTAGGCCAAGGGACAATTCAGCCCCTTAGTGACAAGATCAAAGCCATAAGGCAATTTCAGAAACCATGAACCCACAAACACCCGCGTTCCTTCTTGGGCCTCATTAACTATTATCAGCAATTCAAACCCTATTTCACAACTTTGTCCACACCGATCACGGATGCATTAGCTGGGGTGTCCGTAGCTCTCTTGAAATAGACACCAGAGATGCAGAAGAGCTTCCAAGACTTGTAAGAGGCAATGCACCATGATATTATTGTGCACACCCCTAACTTTAATGCCTTTTTTGTTTTATAGACAAATGCATCAAGCTGGGCCCTGGGAGCAGTATTACTCCAGAATTGCGGGCAAGAAGAGCACCCAATCGCATTTGCCAGCCGAAAACTCAGCTGTGCGGAGACCAAGTATGCCATAGTTGAAAGGGAGTGTCTGGTAATACGCTGGGCGATAGAATACTTTAAGTACTACCTAATGGGGAGGGAGTTTGTGGTAGTGACGGACCATGCCCCAGTTCAGTGGTTGATTCAGAAACAAAGTGTGAATGCCCGGATCACCTGCTGGGCCTTGGTATTGCAGTCATTCAAGGTCATTGTGGTGCACCGTCTGGGCAAAGATAACTTTGTAGCTGATTTTTTGCCCAGATGGGAAGGACCAGACAAACCAGAAGAAGGATCATGTCACATCCATGGGGAGGAGCATCAGGTGGTACAAGCCATTGCATGAGAAAACCTGATGCCACGAGGCAACTTAAGTGGGGAGGTCTGTGGTGGTGAAGCACCACCACAGGCTCTCAAGGGGGAGAGAGTGAACCCCACGGACCTCATACCCTGAGAGCAGGCCCCCAGCGGAGCTAACTTACCTCCTGCAGGGCAGTCAGATCAGAAGCTTTGCCTGTGGCCACAGCCTCATGAACCAGCATTACGCTGGCTGTTTAATCATTTGTTTCCTGCGCAGGAAACAGCTGAGCCAATCCCAGCAGCCGTACCAGCTGCTGCGGGAAAGTTTAAAAGCCCCATTGGATCTGGGGCGGGGGGAGAGCCAGAGAAAGAGATGGTGGGCTGGCAGTTCATAAGGTAGACTCTGGTACATGGAGGAGGCAACCCAGGCTGATTGGCTCACGCAGGCAGCACCGGAGAAAGCTTTAAGCTTCCTGAAGGAGGCAAAGCAGAGACCTCCACACAGCCTGCAGAAGAAGCTGAGACTGGTGAGGCCGGGGGAGCTCCCTGCTTATGGTAGGAAAGAGGAGGCATCTGAGATCCCTAGAGTGGGCTGGGATAAGAAAGGCAGTCCTGCAGCCCCCTCCTACTCAAAGGGATATTTTCTTTGATGTAAAATGACCCCAAGAGGGGAGAAAGAGCAACTAGAACCCAGTAGACATGTCCTCAGCCATCCTACAGGGCCAGAGAACATCATTAACATATCACCTACCAGTTGGCAAGTGGACGGAGTGTAGGGGAGGTGGAGCCCCGGGGAACATCACATCTGATGACCGTAAGTACAACTGTCCATTGGGAAGGCCCACCCGGGAAAGATCTCCATTGAAGACCCCTCTTATAGTAAGTCTAACATGAAAGTCATGGCAGGCATGTTGAGGGGAGGGGCCACACCCCAACAGGCCGGGCGGCCAGAAGGGTGCAAGACACCACATTAAGCAACATTAAAGAATGTATAGACATTCCCACTGTGTGTATTTTTAATGTGATATCGAATATCACTTTGAACTATGACAATTTGTTACCTTGGGTCAAATAATTTTCAAGAGATCTCTGTTGTCATATTATCTTTGTTACTAATACTGTTATCCAAACTAAGGCTGCAGCTTAATTTGCCATAGGTACCAATCTCTTGAGAAAGGATTAATGCTGGCAAGGAGGTAATGGAAAAGCAAGTTATTTGCATCCTTCAAGTCAATTAAATCATTGTGGAACACATAGACATAATCAGTTCCTACATGCATTTACATTTCAAAATGACAGCACAGATATATTCCTTGTTAGCAAAATCTCAGTCTATAAAATCCCTGGTTGTCTGAGAACATATGTCAAATATACAAAACACTTGAATGAATGTCTAGTAAACATTAAAATTAAGCTATCCATGTATAGCTAAGGAATCTGCCTTAATTCCTAGAGTGTTTGGTGTTTTTTGAATCCAGCTTCACAGTAACATGCAGACCAAATACTGCCTGCATAACAAACACCTTCTGTGATAAAAGAAGTGAATTTATATTTGTATGTGACTGTCACAACCAAGTTTTCTCTATGGCTATATGCTAGTTTAGTATTTGGTGACAGGCTGTCTGAATACCATTCTAGATCATGAAGGTACCAATTTTAATTCAGTTGAAGACAATGTATAAACTGCATGGGGTAGTCTAAAGTGAGCTGACTTAGTTAAATATTTAATCAATGTATTTTATGAACTTCATAATTTCTGAGGAATTATAGCTGAAGAATATGTATAAAGCCCTGTTAATTTCCTGGTCATTAATGCAACATGGTACATTGTACTAGGAGAATAGGAGAAGTATAGACATGGGAGTGCATGTGCAGAAACTAGCTTAAACCTGTAACGGAACAGATGTTCAGTACACATAAACCAGTTTGAGAATGGCTAAAACCAGTTTGAAATAAACCTGGTTGAATGTAGTATCAGATGTCACTGATTAGGCTTAAACCAGTTTATGCAATGTATGTCCCAGACCCCTTGCTGGTTTAAATTAAATCAGACTCCCCCAGCATCCTAGCATGCTCTCTGGGCTGCGTGGGGCTCTCTGCTTCACAACAGAGCTGGCCCCTCCCCTCTGCTCCCTGGCTGCATCAGTCTCTGCATGCATCTGCTCCTCCCACCCCTGAAACTCTCTATTAAGCAAGCATTCCCCTGTCCCTCACAGACACCTCACACCTAGCACTAGCTAGCAGACCACATGCTGACTATGTCCAAGCTATGGCACATGGGGCAAAGGCATAATCAACAGATAGCTGGTAATGTCCCTCCGTTGTCTTAATGGGTTGATAAACACTGAGCTGGAGATGATAAACATTCCCTGCTGGGTTGCTCAGGAGTGGAGAAATTCACCCTAATCACAGCATCCTGCCAGGGCCTGGCCATGGCCCCCTCAGCTCAGCCCTTTGGAAGGGAAGAAAAGGCTGCTCTAGCACCTCCCGGATTTTAGCCTGAGTCATTGCAGGCATGTATCTGAATTTCTGGGATGTCTGTCTGGTTACAAAGATGACTTAGCCTAGCCAGATTAGACTAACCTGAAAAGATTGAATTAATTCAGACTCAGCCTTTTTGAATGTCTGTCTCTTGCCTGAGAAGCTAAGTCAGGAACAAATAGGTGAGAAGTAGAGAGGGTCAGTCTATTCTCAGGCAGCAAATCAAATGCTACACTCGTAAATGAATGTATTGCTACCCAAACATAGAAAATCAAGTGCTTCTTGGATTTGTTACAGAACTGGGTGATTTTGAGGTTTTGTTGTTGTTACTGGAGTGGGGGAGGGCAGTTGCTTTGTTTTGATTTGTTTTCAGATAAAACTCTATTAATCAAAATACTCAGTTCTAGGTATATCAAAAGTATTTCTAAATTCCTTCCATGTGTAATTAATAGATTCTATAAAAATGGAAGAAAAATTAAAATGTTGAAATATTTGGGGTCTGTACTTTAAAAAAAATCTTAGCCTTTTTTCATTTAAAAAACAATAGTGTTTCCAAATTAAATTTCACAAAGTTTATTTTTAAGGGTAAAAATAACATTTAGTTCAGCCTGAAGACTTTTTTTTTCTTTTTTGCACTATTCACAAATACAGTGAGCCTTATTTGGCACTATACTACAAAAGTACATTTATCCCTATGTATACATTTTATACAACAGAAATGCCACGATGCATCATCTGAAAGATAAAAATGTTATAATATTTTGTGTAAGCTGCTTTGGCAGATTCTAAGTGTCAGATTTTTAAATCCACTCATTTTCTTTTAAAAAGTCCTATAGCCCAGAGGAGTATATGGGGGCCCAAGGGTCCTGTCACTCCCCTCCACTCCTTGGAAAGACAGTTGCCACCTGAAATGCATAAAACTTTCCTCATGTGCAACATCTTAGTTCCCCACAACATCAAAAAATAAAAGTTGGCACCTATAGAGTTCTATAAAAATCAAATATAGTTTTGCAAAAATGTTCAAGAATGATAAAACTTACAATATGATTATATTGCTGCCAAAGAATGTTTTATTGTTTCATTTAAATATTGATTACAAAAGGCTGTCATTTTGTGCCAATTAAACTGGAGATTTCCATAAGGGTGGATACATTTCTAAATAAAACACAGGATATTTCACATTGCTAATTGAATGCAAAAGAGCTAAGCTGCTTATATTTTAAAAGAAGTTACCATTGTACAATGGGAAATAACTATTTTTCATTAGGATTTTAGATGTACTTATACTTACATCACATGGATTAAAGAGTTATTTATTTTTAGATCTGTAAAATTCCATTTGTGTGAGGTTTTTCAAATGATCTATCATGCATATAATTCACAGATTAAGTGTCCTTACTGGTATTTATTGCCATAAAAGAACATAGAAGTGCCTCTGGAGAGTAAGACTCATTTGAAACTACTGAAAATTGAAATTCAAAATTGAAGTAACTCTGACATGTACATGAGTACATGTACACAAGACGCTTTGCTGCTCAGTAGAGCAGTTTACTGTGCAATAAGTGTACACATGTATATGTGTACATGCTTACAGCACAGTAAACTGGTCTACTCTCAAGTAAAGTGGCTACCTGCAAATGCAAGTAGCAAATCTAATCACAAGTAGTTACTGCTCAGTAGTGCATGTGTGGATGCTGACTGGGAGCAAATTTGCTCCCTGCCAGTCCTGCCACAAGGGGCCCAGCCTCACCCTAGCCCCAGGGCCCAGGGCTGGTGGCCTCTTCTGTCTGAGGCCTAGGCCAGTTCTATGGCAGCCCAAGCCCCAGGTCCTTAAAAGCCTGCAGGCACTATGGTGCCTTAGTGCATGGGCAAGCAGTCTGTGGTCACATGTAGCCACTGCGTCCCCCTGCACAGGCCAGCTCAGTCAGTCTGCCTAAACCCTGGTGCTACTCCCTGATAGTGAAGTGCTGAATTGCACAGTCACAGGTAGCCCTCATGGCAGTGGCAGAGGTTGCAAGGCAGCATGGGCTTGCCCGCCACATCATTGAAGCTCAAGGTTATATGCCAGGTGTGCAGATGTTCCTGGGACACCATGGCAAATGGCAGCAGCAGGGTATAGTGGGTCAGCTGTCTGTGCAAACAGCTCCTTGGGCTATGCCTGGGACACTCAGCAGGAGCATGCTTGAGGCAAAGTGCTGGTGCAGTGAGGACTGACCTCAGGAAGTCTTCCCAGAGAGGCCTCGTGTGGGAAGGGTGGTGGTGGTGGCAGGTGCATGTCCCAATCATCCAGGAGCCCCATGCCTCCCACAAGCCTGGACACTGTGCGCTTGATGGCAGCACAGGAAACAGGATGACCTGCAGGAAGAGAAGTAAGGGACTGGTGTCTGGAGTCACAGCAGAAGGTGCTGCCAGAAGGCTGGCCTGGCCTGGCCTGGGAAGGGGGTGGAGGAGACCAGCTGCCTGTGGCCAGCAGCCTGCCAGACCCTGGGGAGCGAGCAGGGATGGGGGCTCAGCCAGTGGCTGCCTGGACCCAGGCCTGCCTGGCCATCTTACCATGGTCCCTGGGAATCTGTGCACACATGAACTCTGATCTGAACAGGGCAGTGCACAGCTCCCTAGTACAGAGCATCTTATCTTAGAAACATTTCAACCTCTCACAAACAACTTTTTTCTCATGACTGCAGGTCTTGCAGCTGCACACAGGGTAAAGGCAGCAGTTAGCAGGAAAGATGGCAGCTCAGGGTCACTGCTGTCCTTGACCAGGGCCCAGCAGATACACCAGGTCCAACAGAAGACCCAAGACCAGATCCTCCTCCTGGACTGGCTGGTGATGGCATCAGAGGAGCAACTGGTAGATAAGTGGGCCTGGCGGGCAAAGAACGTCACTCAGCACTACAGATGGCAAGCAGAAAACTTCGCCCATGAGGATGTGTAGGATTGGGTGGACTGGGTGTTCAAGGCATAAATCCTGGCTGGGGAGGAGCAGCACTTGTAGGCCTTAGAGCAGCAGGATGTGATCATGGCCAGGGCAGTAGAGGTGATGGAGGAGCTCTGCCCTGGCCACCTGGTGATCAGCTTTATGTCACCAGCTGTTCTGCTCCCATCTGCAGCCCTACCTGGTCCCTGGCATCAACCCACCACCCAGAAGCGGGCCCCCTCTGGGCCTGGATGGAGGTCTATCATAGTATCATAGGGTCAGAAGGGGCCTAGAGCAGGCCATCTAGTCTGACCCCCCGCCAATGGCAGGAACGAGTGCCAGGGTCACAGAACCCCAGCCAAGTACCTATCT
>JAGPOW010003316.1:75942879-75955811 GCA_030014935.1 Caiman crocodilus
TAGATGAGCACCTTGCCGGGGTCATCTGACCCCGGTGCTCTTTCCTGCCAAGGCAGGGGGTCGGACTAGATGATCTGCCCAGGTCCCTTCCAACTCTAGGTACTATGAAAGGCACTGCCCTGTCACAGAGGGACTTTTCTCAGAAATGGGTGATGTTGGCACAAATGCCCTCAAACTGGGAAAGGCCTAGAACTCAGTTGTCCCACTTCCTTATTAAAGTCATTATTCTAAAGGCAAAAAGTGGATTCCTCTTTCTCTGTTAAGTATATTCTAAGGACACCTAACAGCTTGGATTTCTAGACTGGTTTCAGAGGCTAACACATGCAACTCATTCAAAATGTCATCCCTCCTGGGAATGTACAGTGGCTGTATTTTGTGCGTATTATTCAGATTTCAGTGGAAACCATGGGCATGAAGGATTTTTCATGCAGCTAAATACTTAGATGGGTCAGTTTTATTTAGTCCCATAGGCACTTATATATGTGCAGCAAGATTGCTCCGACACATTGTAATTACTTGGTAATTATCATATTCCAGCAGACTCCCGTGTCTCAAGTATCATTGTCCCTGTTGCTGAAAAATGCCAAGCTTTAGTTAGACAAGCTTTAGTTAAAGCATGCCTACTGCCATTTTTCAACACGGGGACTCTGATACGCATGATGCTCCAGGTGTTTTAATTAGAGCATCTCTCAGATCCACTCTTATTAAAGTGCCCCTGTCCCCACCCCCCACACACAGTCCGCTGGAGTACATGTATAAATGCCCATACATTATGCCTAAACAGCAACTTAGTTAAATATGTCCCTTTTTGGCTAGGTACAGACATTCAAAAAGCCTAAGGTGGAATCAATATAAATTATCCAGTTTTCTGTAAGCAGCATAGTTTAGATTATTAACAAATAGAAACACATTCACCTTTTGGTGGAGGGGTAAATCTTAGACTGGGTTCCACCATTTTTAAACCAGTCTGTGTACCAAACTTCTGTTCTATTATGGGTATAGACCAGTTTTCTATCACTTGTACCTGTAGAAGTGTAATGTCTGTACCTGGTTTGAGTCTAGCCTTAAATGCAGATATAGGTGTAGTATGGATAGACTTGAACAAGGCTAGTTTCAATCTAGCTAGCATACACAGCAGAAGTAGCCAAGACAACAGAACAGACTTCATCACAGGCTAGTACTTTCAGGGGTTCATTGACTGTCGTCAGGTCACTGTCATCAGTGGAGAAACTGGTGTCACTACAACTTTCTTCTATGTAACATTTTCATCTTTGCTATACCTCCACCAATTTCAGCCTAGGTTGAAGCAATAATGATTCTCCTCCTGTGCTGAATGTGTCTTCATTAGAGTTTTAATAACATTTTACCAAGTTCTTCATTTTATTCCTAAGAAAAGCATTATGTTCCATAGACTGTATACCACACACAGACATCTATGAAAATGTTAAGTACTGAGGCTTCTCTCCACCACCCAGTCAGTTATCTAAACTTTTTATTTGTATGATTAATATGTGACCTTTCTAGTCAATGAAAGAGGATGTTATTTGCAAAAGTATTTTTGTTGCCTCATGGTAGATCTTCAATAATTTTCTAAACCTCAGACCATATTCACAAAGATCTGGCAAACATGGGCTATTTTTCAAGCAGAACTGAAGCTAGCAAACCTTCAGCAGACTTCCCTTTTCAGAAAATCCCTGGATTTCCTTGAAGTTATAATATAAAGAAATGCAGGTACAGCATGGGTGGCTTTTTAGCTGTGAATTCATCAAGCTTTAGCCCTGAAGGGCATGTTTACATCAAGCAATGACTTTTAGTCGCTTCTAAACTGAGCAAAATTCAAACCACTAACCTATCAGAGAAAGTGCATTCTATCTTCTATCCCCTCTATTCTTTAAAAATATTAAAATGGAAAAACTGAAGTGACACAATCCAATAGAAAAAGAAAATGAAGAAGTTTGGACTTCAAAAAATATTTGTTTCCCAAAAGAACCTGCTGTCTACACCAGTGGTGAGCCAAATAAAAGAAAAGGGAGCAAGCTATTGGTTACAGTGAATGAATAATAGGAGAAGAAAGAAATAAAAGTAAGCCCACTCTATTTCCTTGTTTTTTTGCTGGTACCACTTAATAGTGTGGACATTTTTTCTGGGAGAACTGGTTTACTAATTAACAGTGTGTCAGAAGATCGGGAAGACTTCTGCTATAGTTAATTATTTTTTTTAAAATACATTTTTAATACAGTTAACATCACAGTTGCTCTACACTTCTTTGTAATCAGATCAAATAATTGCAGAGTGTTTCATGTGCATTGTAGTTCTCTTTTCAAGATCTATCAGAACTGCTTGCTTCTATTTATAATTCTCCTACCAAAAAGCCGAAGTCACCCAGTTATGCTCTTGTCTGTAAGAAGTGTGAACACTGCTATTTATGGAAAGGGACTGAGGAACATTTGTGCTGATTAATTACTTTCATTTCTTTAATATTCTTGTTGGTCCTCTCTCTTTTTCTTTTCATTAACCCTTTAGTGCCTGTGTTATCAGGACAGCCAGAATATCAGATTGCTCACCATTTCTTCATAATGGGCAGACTACGGGATTCTTCTATGTTATAGAATGCAAAAACCATCCCTAGTCTCTTGATGTGGTCCCAGTCAAAAATAAGCAATGATTAGTCACGTGCTTTCCTCTGATGTTGCTCTTTTCTTCCTAACTCACAACAACACTGAGTCATTTCTCTCTCAGCATCCATCAGGATGCATTATTAGAATTCCCATTATTAAAGGGTCAGAGCAATAACTGCTACAGTATGAACACTGCTGTTTAAAGGAAATATAGTTAGCTAGAAAAATATCTAATAATATGCATAAACACTGTTGTTTAAAGGAAATATAGTTCTAGCTACAAAAATATCTAATAATATGTTCTTATTCTAAACTCACTAGAAATATAGTTTAGAGTATCTAAATTAGAAATATAGTTTAGAGTATCTAAATTCTGATTTTGAATCAGAACCTTAACCTCATAAACTAGGCTACACCTTCCCCTATGCTGGAAACAGAGAAAAAAGTGTGCAGAAGATTGCTTTTTCCTTACCCCTTGCACCTTGTTCATATGTTACTCATAACTTATAAGAATTATTAGAATAACATCATAACTCCTAATGGCAGCAAGAGCTTCCTCGAAGGGAGAGGAATGTAAAAAGAAGTCAGAAACATGGCTGTGCATTGCCTTGGTCACAAAACCTGGGCTGGCAGAGGTAAAGCATTTTTTTTTTTTTTTTTTTTTTTTTGAAAGGTCAAGCATGGGTCCTCTGACCTGTGCTATTTGCTTAGCACAGTGCTGCCTATTCTTGTACTTTAGTTTGTTTTGGATTTGCTCTGTGCCTAAGGCATTGTGCAAAATATATAGTTACCTAAAAATTCTAACCTTAAAGAGCTCACAGTCTATGACAGCCAAAAAGCTGCTTCTTCTCTACCCATCTTTACTTGCAGGCAGTGGATTTAGAGGCAGGATTAAGCATATTTCCAATACTGTAACTCTGTTAAGTACTATGTCTGAACATTACGTTTGCAGGGAGTTAGTATAGAGATATTCCATTGATGGTTTAAATTAATGTCATTCTAGAAGCTAAATAACCCTATTCAACAAGACAACTACAAAGTCTGATTAGGAACCTTACAAAGGCAACTGCGCATGAAAGGCATGACTATTTGTAGCTATCCCAAGTGCCTGGTATTTGCCTGGTGCCCTGTGTCTAAGGGTTTCTATAAGTTGGACCAGGCTGCCAAGTGTCTCCAGCCTCTACTCTGCTTCCAATCACTTCCATGCCATGAGTTGATCTTATTTTAGAATTCCTGAATTTGGATGCTTTCTTTAAAAAGAGAGGAGGGAGGACCCAGGCAGCTATAGGCCTGTCAGTCTTACCTCAATCCCAGCAAAATTCTTTGAGAAGATCATCAAGGAGCACATCTGTGATGGACTGACATCGGGGATGATGCTTAAGGGCAATCAGCACGGTTTCATTAGAGGCAGGTCATGTCAGACCAACCTGATTCCCTTTTACGATCAGGTCACAAAAGCATTGAATGTAGGTGTTGCCGTGGATGTAGTCTTTCTGGACTTTAGCAAGGCTTTTGGCACTGACCACCCTATCCTGATTAAAAAACTGGGTGACTGTGGCATTGATGGCTACACAGTCAGATGGATTGCAAATTGGTTGAAGGGTCATACAAAGAGGGTGGTGGTGAATGGGTCATATTCGACCTCTGGGGAAGTGGGCAGCGGAGACCCCCAGGGCTCAGTCCTTGGGCTCGCACTGTTCAATTTCTTTATCAGTGATTTGGACGACGGGGTGAAAGGCAACCTGTTTATATTTGCTGATGATACCAAAATTTGGGGTGAGGTGGGCAAGCCAGTAGGGAGAGAGAGACTGCAGCAAGACCTGGATAGGTTGCATAGGTGGGTTAACAAAAACAGGATGCATTTCAATACGGACAAGTGCAGGGCAGTAGTAACCTGCAACACACTTATAAGATGGAAAACTCCCTTCTTGAGGGCATGGAGGCAGAAAGGGATCTTGGAGTCATCATTGACTCCAAGATGAACATGGGCTGACAATGAGAGGTCACGGTTGGCAGGGCCAACTGGACTCTATTGTGCATCCACAGGTACAACTCAAGTAAGGCCAAGGAGGTGATCCTCCCCCTCTACACTGGGCAGGCCACAGCTGGAGTACTGTGTCCAGTTCTGGGCACCCCACTTCGAGACGGATGTGGACAGCATTGAGTGGGTCCAGAGGAGGGCCACTCGCATAATTCAGGGACAGCAGGGCAGACCCTACAATGAGAGGCTACGGGACCTGAACCTGTTCAGCCTTCACAAGAGAAGGTTGAGGAGAGACCTGGTGACCGTCTATAAACTCACTAGGGGGACCAGAAGTTTTGGGGAGATCTTGTTTCCCCTAGCGCCCCCAGGGATAACAAGGAATGACAGCCACAAGTTGTTGGAGAGTAGGTTTAGATTAGACATCCGTAAGAACTACTTCATAGTTAGGGCGGCTAGGATCTGGAACCAACTTCCAAGGGAAGTGGAGCTGGCTCCTACCCTTGGGGTCGTTAAGAAGAGGCTTGATGCCTACCTGACTGGGGTCATTTGAGCCCAGTTTTCCTCCTGCACAGGCAGGGGGTTGGACTTGAAGATCAACAAGGTCCCTCCCGACCCTACTTCTATAATTCTATGACATCAGCAGCAAAAGGGGTAGCCTCTTCCCTGGTGCCACAGCACAGTACATGGTCCTCTGGGCTTCACTGTACTGACTTCTATGGAAGGAGTTACCTCATTCAGGACAACGTCCCAATTTAAGCCTTAAGGGCAATAATCATAACAAGGGATCGTGGTTATCTCTGATTTAAAAAAAAAAATCCCCAATTTTCAGTTTTTAAAAAGTAACCCAAAATCCACATTTTCCCATGATTAAAATGAAACACCACTAATGCATGTATATGTATGGGGGTGTTTCATTTTAATCATGGGAAAATGTGGAGTTTAGGTTCCTTTTTGAAACTGAAAATTGGGAAAAAAAAATGATTTTTATCAGAAAAAGCCAGGATCCCTGATCATAACCTCCTGCTCCATCCCCCACCCCCACCCCATAGCCATGCACATGCCTCACAGTTGTTATCAGATATGATTCTCCAGAGTCACCTTGCCTTCATTACAAAGTATGGCCTATTCCAGCCTTCAAACTTTTGTCAGTGTTTTGCCCCTTTTTTTGCTAGCTAGGCTCACCCAGCCTAGGCACACTTTACCCCAGCCTGGCTTATGAGCTCCAACCTCACAGGCAACTGGTAGGGGGACCAGTGGCAGGGGGTGCATGCCCCCTCTAAGATTGGCCCCTGCCTTGGCACTGCTCAGGATAGGGCATTTTTTTTGCCACATGGGCTGGTGATGTGTTGGTGGTGGGGAGGGCACTAAGCCGTGGCACAGAAGTATAGGAATGGATATGGGACTTTTGGCCCACCCAGAAATTGTGCCTGCCCCCTATCCCCCCCAGTCAGAAGGCACCAGTCACCCCTGTCCAGTCCCTGTGATTCTGAATCCTTGACCCTGTTTTCACCCTACTGGGCCATGGCCCCTGACCCTTTCAGCCTCCAGCCCTTATCTGGCCTCTGTCCTGCCCTGGCAGGATACTAAGTTTTGCTGTGCCTCACCAGCACCTCCCTGTGGCCTCCACACAGTCTCTTGCAGCCACATATTCAATCCAACAGAATAAAAACAATGAAAGCATAGACTGATGCATAACTTAAACTTTCCCCTTCTCAGAGTATAATTCAGTAAAGGAATAACAGACAAGAAAGGAACTCTACTGCTTAACACCAGCCCTCTCACCTGGAGTACTCAAATACTCACCTGGAGTACACCAGCTCACAGAAGGGGGTGGGCTGCCACTGCCAGTGACTCCTTGTAGGCTCACAGTGCCTGAGCCACCAAGGTTTCTGATGCCTGCAGCACAAGAGCTCTCATGTCCCCACACAGCTCAAGAGCCTTCTTGCCTTCCAGCTGGGCTTCACCCTTTCCTCCTTTGCCCCCACCTTTTGGCTTCCAGGAAGGACTTAAGTGTCCAAGGGCCCTTTCCTCTAGCCAATTGTTTGCCTCATCTCCCCTCCACCAGGGTGTCTCATTCCGAGATTAACATGAAGAGTCCATGCTGGCCCAAGTTTTGTCAAAGGGATTGATTGAGCCCTGGCTCACTGACATGGGTCTCTTCTTCCTAACACTCAGCTCCAGCCTCTATTCCTCCTTATCTCTCCTCTTCTTGGTTGAATAACAAGATTAGGGGCCCCTGCTACACCACCCACTGGTTATTCAATGACATGTGCAAAATGATTTTGTGTCTCTGTAAAGTTCCTAAGGATTACATTTTCACATCTCATAACTACCTCCTGAAGCAGCAATCTTCTGTACACTTGTTAAGGCCAACAGAGAGAACAAGAACTGGATGTGCTTGGTGACTGAATTATTTCCAACCCTCTCCCAACCCCAAGTTACCTTGTGGCTAGTAAAATTAAAGGATTTTGGCCCAAATGTTATTTTTAAAATAGAAAAGGAGTTGCATCTTATATAATTTTCCAGTTAGACAGCTGAAACAGTTTACAGAGTAAAATATATTTTTACTGCATGATTCACTAAAGAAGTTAAAATTTCATATAAAATGTAATGCTATCAAATTTTGAATTACTACAAGCGGCCAAGGGTTAAGTTAATGTCTTATCCATAAAACAATATGCTAGCTCAAAAGGAGCAGCACAACAAAGAAGACAGAGTCCTAACCAGGAAATCTTGAGGCCTAGATTCTATTCCTTGCTTTAACAGTGAACTGTTGTGTCATCTGAGGCAAGTTGTGGTGGCTTTTCCTTCCTATCTCAGCCTTCATTTATTTAAGCCATAAAATTCTTTGGAGTAAGGATTATCTCTTTCTGCCCTCTTCATTCCTACAGCAGCTAACAACTAGCCCATAGATATTATTACAATAAGTAAAGAAAATAGACAAAATTAGGGAACTCTCTACTTATTTCACCTAAACTTAGTATAATCAGCCAAGTACTGGGGCACTCATGTTCCATAAAGCAAAGAGCTCATGGAAAATTGCAATATTTTTGAGGAGCACTCATGCCTCATGTGCATTAGCATTACCGCACATCCCTGCACTGAAAAAAAATGATGGTGGGGTTCTTTGAACTAAAGCTCATGGAACATGCTTTATTTCAGAAAGTACCACTACCAGTTTTTCAGTGTGGAGATGTGGGTTGACACTGATACACATGATGCAGAAGGCTGCTGGGGAGCACATTGATTTCCATGATCCACCATACTCAATTAATAGAGTATGTTGTGATGCACTCGATTTCCAGCACATTGGAGCAGGCTCTGTGGATGTGTATAGGAATTACGTTCATTTACATGTGATAGTGCATTCACAAATTTGATAGTGCCATTAGCTGCTCTGCAGTTAGTGTGTATATCCCCTCCTCCCAGTAAATGTAAGATGTAAGTTTGGAATTTATGGCATAGCAAGAACAGGTGATGGACAATTTGTAAGATGGTACCACAGCTGACCTCCTGGTAATTTGTTTATGTAGTATACCTATAGCAAGGTGCAGATTCTGAAAAGACAGAGGTCTAACATGTCAAACTTACATATCTAACATTACTCACTTAAATCCACCTTTAAACAATTATGTCACTTGGTCTTCAGTGGGCACATTTACTTATTCAATTAATGCGACTGAATATATTCTGGCCCTATTTGAATCCCAACATCAATATCTACAAGTTTAAGTGCAGTAATTTAATGCTCCAGATACCACTTGTAACTGACAGAAGTATCCAACAACTCAGTAAATTAATCTACTTCACTGTAATTACCACACATGTGTAGACAGTGACACTTTACTGAGCAGCATATTAGGCTGCTGTTCAATAAAGCATCTCATGTAGATGCACCCAGTTACTAATAATCTAATTTTGCTTTTGAGTTTGGTTCATAAACCCAATTTTGAATATTTAGCGTGGTGTTTCAGCAGTCCAGTTAGGTAAAGGGAGTTTTACTCAGCTTTCTCTTTTCTCAAAAGTTTTCATAATGTGTCTAACAACTTCTGCAGTATCAGAGGCTTGCTAGCAATTAGTCATATTGAGCTTAGTGTCACTATGAACAAGTAGACCCATGACAAAGGTAAGCGATGCCAAAAATATTCCATTGTCTCCTGTCTCCTTCTAAATGCAAATTTGTCTTCTAGAGTTAGAACTAGAATTTAAAAATCTCTAGCCCTTGAACTGACTGTCAGTTAACTTAATGATACCTCCCTGACTTGGCTGACAATCAGGAACAATATCTTTGAATGGCATACTTTACTTCCTGCCTCCTGGTCAGATGTTGTTGCTAAAACCTGAGACTATTTAAATGGCAATATTAGCTACCTCACTACTGATTATTCTAGCAAAAACATGAAATTAATGCGGTAAGCCCCTCCCTTAGGATGTAGCTGCAGTTTTTGGATTACAGATCAACAGATGAATGAGTAGTTATTAAGTCTTCCTTTGGCTGGAGTACAGAAATTCAGCTCTAATTTTCCCAAACTTTGAAGTCACACCATCCCTGAACAGAAGAGTTTGGAATGAGGAGATGCATTTTCTCCTCAGATCCAAAAGCCTTCAGGGTAGCATAACTGAAAGAAAAATCTCAAGACCCACTGAGTTCCCAAGTTCTTATCTGTCTCCTGACAAGCTATCAAACATCTCATTTCTTTTTGGCAGCTTCTACCAGGCCTCAGGTTCTCCTTACTGAGAGTTTAAAATTGAGAGATATGACAGCAGAAAATAAATCCAATTTAGAAAAACAAAGAAAGAAAAAGAATAGCAGAGGAATGGTATATGTATTGGACAGAGCTGGGTAGAATGGTGGACAATGAGGTATATATCCCTTAAAAGGACTGAGCCAAATAGTACTGGGATCCTTACCACCTAATCTAAATGCAATGTGTGGCATAGGGGATTGGGTCTTTCCTGTCTCTCAGTGTTGCTTATGGTGAAATCCTGGCACTTAATCTACTTCACTGGGAGGTGGGAATGGAAGATACTGCACTGAAGCTTTTAAGGACTATTATATCAGTTACTTCCATACTATGTTTTTTTTTTTCCTCAAGTAAGACAATCTATAAGTGATGCTCTATTTTACAAAGAGCACATGCTGCTTATCCCTTGAAGACCATTTCATTTAATTTAGTTAACGATAATGCAGGGAGAAGAAAAGAGGAATAGAAAGGAATAGAGCAAATAAGTATACCTTCTGGAGTCAACATTTAGCATAAAAAGAACTCAATAAATGGCTTCTCAGTAACACTACTCAGCCAGGTTGCTGCCTGTCTGCCTCCCCTACTTTAGTTTGTTACAGTTATATCAAAACAGTATCATGTGCACACCTACAAATGCAAAAATAGTCCTGGCCCAATTTAAAATGTATTTATGTATCATCCTTAGTGTTTAGAGCAGTGTTTCTTAGCCTTTTTAGCCCTGAGCCACCCCTCCATAGACCCAAAGCACCTTGCCATAACTTTTATGAATTGAGCGGCACCTGATTTCAAAACTAATGTATTTAATACAGTATTTATCTCCTTGCAGTGAGGCTGGGCAGTGGAGGTGGGTCAGTGGTTAGGCAGAGAAAAGCTGGATCCTGCACCTACTTGCTTATCTCCTAACACCTGCTTATCTCCTCACAGCTCAGGGTACCTTTTAAGGGATATTGAGGCACCTCTGGGTGCTCCAGAACCCTGGCTTGAGAATCAGTCTTTTAGACACATGCATTTTCCAGTTTGTTTTAACTCTATTGTGAAATTTAACACTATTTTTAACATTTACCAACTTTGGATTCCAATGCAATAACTGCAATATGCTTTTAGTAGAACTCCTTTTTCTAACTGTCTCTGAGCAGGATGAGTGGAAAGAGGTGACTTAAGATCTGAATACCAAATAAATGAGCAGGAAGGATTGGAAGCAGCTTTCTGAGATTATAGCAGCAATCCTAGGGAAGTGGCACTCCTGCCTAAGTACAGATGGTCAAAAACCTGGAGGCTGAATTGTTAGGCATTTAGAGGCAGGTTAGTTTAAGCTGCAAAGATTCAACTAATAAGCAAATGAACAGACATTCAGTTGTGATTCAGGAAATGCAGCCACATGCCTGTAGTGGCTCAAGCCATGAGCCAAGAGGTGCTACGTCATGGGTTTCTGGCACATAGCCAGCATGGGCTGTATGTGTGCTTCCTCTTCCTGCTGCTCCTGAGGTCTCTGGGATTTGCAGTCTACAATCACAACAGCAGGACTCTGCAGGGTTTTATCTGACAAAAAAATCCCCAATTTTCAGATTTGAAAAGTAACCCAAAATTCACAATTTTCTGTGTGAATTAAAAGGAAACACCACAAGCTGGGGTCTGGGGCCAGAAAAGGGAGTTAAACTCACCTTCCTTTTAGTACAGAGCTGCCCTGCTCTGCTGGCTTACTTAGTGCTGGCTGCAACTGTATGCTATAAATCCCAGAGGCACCTAGAAGCAGGAAGAGGAAGTGGTGAGCAGAGATCCTGGTTTTCTCAGACAAAAAAAATCGCAAGTTTTCAGATGTAAAAACACAACCCTAAATCCACATTTTTCTGTGATTGAAATGATTTTTTTTCCTGTGATTCAAATGAATTAATATATATATTGGTGGTGTTTCATTTGAATCACAGAAAAATGTGGAGTTTGGGTTTCTTTTTTAATCTGAAAACTGGGAATTTTTTTGTCAGAGAAAACCAGGATCTCTATTCATCACTTCCTCTTCCTGAGAGAGAATTTTCATAAATTGGTTTGACCTAAATCAGTTAGGTCTGATACTACATCCAACCAGGCTTATCTTAAGCCACTTTCAGCCATTTTGAAACTGGTTTATGTGCATTAAACTTCTGTTCTATTACAAATTTAAACCAGTTTCTGATCACTTAAACTGGTTTACAGGTAACTTCTGTTTCTAGCCATGGAGGATAAAGAGACATTCCAGGAGACAAGGAAGAAAACATAGTCTGGTAGAAAAGAACCGTACATCTTCTCCACTGTTTCATCTCATTTTATACAACCTATTTCTCGTCTACCAAGCTCTTCATAGCATATGCCTGAGCATTTCTTTCCTCCACAGCCAAACTAAGGAAGAAGCATTCAAGAAGGAAAAGTAGGTGGTCTCACTGCACAGATACCATTTCTTTCCAATCCACAGGCCTAATCAACTGCTCTCACACTTGCTGTCATTCTTTTCTGGGCAATTGTTGATCTCTAGGGGATAACAGCATAATTGTCTAACATTGAGATCAGGCTCTGTTATCAAACACGTTCAAGGTTTGAGGGAGGGACTGAAGGTGAACCCAAGGGCCCAGTGTGTCTACCTTATTAGTACCTGGATTGATTAGCCTCTCACAAAGACTGGAGATGCTAGAATTCTTGTCTTCTGCAATCTCATGAGACCTCCAAGCAGAGAAAAGAGAGTCTTCTTTTCTACTTGTTCTCCTTCTTCCTTTTGTCCCTGAATTACATTGACCCTTAATTTCCATTTTCTTTCTTTCCTCCCTGTTTATTTTCCTCTTCCTTTCACTTTCCCTGCCTCACCAACTTTGCAGGTAAATTTCTAATACATCAACAGCATCAACCATTTCTATTTCTTTCTCAAAGATATTAACTTTCTACATGTGAGGCACAACCCCCAGATTTTGTTTTTGGTTTTTATTTAAAAATGCATTCCCTCCCCTTTCCCAACCATTTCTGACTTTTTCTCTCCCTCTCCCTATAAATAAGTGTAAGTGAGCTAAGACATAGGATAAGCTTCAGCACTTTATTTTGGTAGCAAGTTGTATTTGTTAGGGTTTTTTTCTCCTTCTTTATATTATATAATTATTATGTTTATATTGATTTTTACTGTTCTATATTACTGTTTTACTGATGCTATATAATTTAGGCCTACATATGTAAGTTAGCATAAGTCATGTCAAGTTTCCATCTTGTGTCCCCTGATGTAGTAACCTGTGACTCATACCTACCCCTCCTATGTAAATTGGTTCCTGGATGAATGGGGATGAATGAGGGTGCTTGAGAGACAGTGATAGTAGATCTAAAAATAACTCCCTCTGAATGACCAAACCATCAACACCAATACCTGGACCAACAACCCAGCCCTTGGAACCACCCTCTGCAGTCAAGAAACAAAAGATGAGGCAACCCATCATTGTGCCAGGCTGCACATGCTCAATAAGAACACTTGGAGCCCTCTGGGACAGGACTGACATTGCCTAGACAGGCCGTCCCCATAGGAGATCAAAGGTAGCCTGCCCCATAAAATGGGGTAGTGAAGACTGACTCCTTGGG
>JAGPOW010003316.1:75956287-75966692 GCA_030014935.1 Caiman crocodilus
CCACACCACCTATCCACACAGAGGCCCTGCCAGTGACCCCCCTCTGGACAATATCTACTGGACAAAGACCCCTTTCCAGCCTGGATAGGAAGCTATCACCCCCACCCCCTTGTCAACCAAGGACTTGGACTCTGTTTCTCTTCCCTATCTGGACTCCAGCCTTTCCACTAAGTCTCTTTCTCCTGCTGCCTCCTGTTGGTGTTTGGGGGGGGGTGCACGCATGTGTGTGTGTGTGTGTGTGTGTGAATCAATAACTTCATGGGGCTGTGTAGCATGCTGTTTAATAAAACTGTTATTGGGACCCCTGAGTTGGGTTTTGCTTTACTACGGTTCCAGCCCTGCTCCAATCTCTGCTCCTCGCCCCTCTAATTTCTGTCTTATTTCTCCCTCTCCTGCTTCTGGCTCATTGCCACCTCCAACACCTTTCCTGAGCTCCTCTCTGCCTCCAAACCCCCTGCTTCTTTGTCACTGTCTTATCCACACTGCCTTTTCCCCAGATCTCTACCCCTGCTATTCCCTCGTCCCTACTTCCTTTTCCCCTCAGTTTCTTTCCTAGCTGTTGCCTCCTTGCCCCCACTTACCTGCCCCCCCAATATCTCAGTTGTCTGCCTCAGTTTCCAGTCCCAAGCTCCCAGGTTTCTGTCTCTCTTTCTTTTCTGGCTGTCTCCTCCTTGCCACATGGCTTTTTCCCTTACAACAGTGACCTCAAGTATCCCTGGGACCACCTGACTTTAAGTAACCCCAAGACTCAGTTCCTCAGCCAGCTTCTCTGTAGTCCACCAGTTCTAATTCTGGTTCTGGCAGCTTTCACTCCCTACACTTTAACACTCTCTCTCACCTTAACCTTCCCCCAGATACCTCAAGCATACACATACGTACCGCCCCATCCAAGTTAGGAAATTACCTATGTGTATGTGGGTTGTATGTGTGTGTGAATTGGTGAGGTGAATGTGTGTGTGTGTGTGTATATGTCACTGTATGCATGATATACGAATTAGTGATCTGTGTATCTGTATTGAGTGTGCAGGTATGGGCAATTGATTTTTGTCTAACTTTTTTGGGGTGTTTAGTGTATGTGCTTGAATTGGTGATAGGTATACATGTGCCTAGGCTGGTTGGAATGTGTATATGCCTGAGTTGGTAGTGTGTGTGTGTGTGTGTGTGTGTGTGTGTGTGGGCACACTTAAATGATCTGTGTGTTTGTATATGTGCAATTGTACACCATACTCTCCTGTCTAACAGCACAATATTGAGATCCTGAGCGTTGGCCTGACCCCACCAGGCAACACATGGAATGAATTCTGACTAATTTTTAAATTCCTTTTTCAAAACATAAACTTGCCCAGTGTCTTACTTTTATCCATATTATAAATGTTTAGGATCAAGGTAAATATAAAAGTGGAAGAGTGCCAAATACAAAAATTTCTTACAATTTATGAAATATTTACAGATGGAAAAAAACCCCTAATGTTTACCTAGATGTGGTAAGACAGAAATAATTATATCCTGGAAGGTGACCAATAAAGATGATCAGAATAAGGGGGGCAGTAGCAAAAAGTTGAAATAAATCAATACAATTCAACAAGGAGATGATTCTACCAGACAAACCATTTATAGCTTTCTTGGATGGACTTAGCTGTAAATTGCTTTGGAATGTAGGGAAAAAAGCTAAACCTATCAACATAGAAAATACAAAACCCTTTTATGCATTGATATAAAAAATTATTCTCATTTCAAAATACCAAAGAGATCATAGCCTGTATAAAGAAAATGGAAAAGCTGAGTGAACAGAAAATATATCATAAAAATGAAAACTGTCTAAAACCATCATCCTATAGAGATAGGGTAGATGTAGATCTAAATGGAAATAATCATAAAAAGTGAAAAATATTTTTATTAAACTGCTAAGAAAACTGGGGAATATGAAGTGAGATCTAGTAAAAAGTGATTTAGAGAATGGGCTTTGAAAAGTGAATTTTGATGTTAAAGATAAATACAAAACTATATGACTGAGGAAAAGTGCTACTAAATTCAGTTTGTGCTTTCCATGAGCTATTTCTGGGAAAACAAAGTGGGGACATGAGAAAGAACATAGATGCATATTACACACAAAATATTCCATTAAAGTTTGTTAAACCTGGGACTCAGAGTTAGGACATGCTAGAATTAATGTTCTTCTACCACCCTTCCTCTCCGTCACAATATGATTATTGCCTTCAATGAAGTTAGAATTTTCCCCCTTCAATTAGTCAGATTCCAAAGTGGGTAAGAGGTTTAAGTGGGCTTATATACTGATATAAAACTGGAATTGCAGAATAGTGAATGACACCTGTGAGGCCTAACAAGGTAGAAATCTGATTTACTACATAGTAGTCCTAAGAAATGTCTTAAAACAAAAGCAATCCTTATATCTCCTTCCCTCAAACAGTGCTGTGTGCTGTCAGGTGGCCCATAGGACCTAATCAATGATCTCCAGAATCCAGAGGTATAAACTACCATAGCTAATTTGTGTAGCAAAGAATAGAATTGCTACTGTTAACTGAGAAAATGAGCCCCTTTTCATTACTGCCAGTTATTTAATAGTATAGGCTAATATGAATAAATAATAAACATTTCTAATTGAAAACATCAAGCCAAGTTACATGAAACCTTCCAAGTATGGGGCCCAGTCCAGTGAATTGTTATTTTTGTGAGTTATATTTGTATTGTATTTAAATCAGTGGGAATAAATATGGAAGTAAACATTCATACCAGGATAAGTCTTTGCAAGAACTGGGCTTATAGTGATTAAATAGGCTGTAAATCAAAGAGACACCATTAGTGGTGAAAAAGGGCCTGGATTTGTTTGGAAGTATCTAAAGCCTTTCATTTTTCATGTTGAACGTGTTGAGCAGAACTTTAAGTATGCCACCCAAATACTTTCAATAGTCATGAATCATGGAGAAGATATCAATCAGCAGTGGTCCACATGCAATAGGGACAGCCACTACCACTGTTAGTTTGATTAATTAAACAAGCAACCTGCTCAGGGACATTCTGTTAATTCATGCTATATGTTTACTCATGCAGAATAAGGGTTGTTACTTGGTGACAGCAGGAAATTTCTACACAGCTTATCATAGTTCAGAGATTTAATATAGTCCCAGTCTTACAGAAGGTAACTAAGATATAACATGTCAGTCAGGTAGTTTAAAATGGAGATGGCCAGCCCACACCAGGAGTGCCAAAAGAGGCATGGGCAGCCTCTTTGTGGGTCATCTGGCAGATCAGAAAAGGGGAGGCAGCACAGCAGCTAATAAGGCAGGAAGCAAAGAGAGAGCCGGAGATCAGGCAGGGATTTTTGGGTGTGTCTATACGTGGAAGTGTTGCTGGATGGGTTTACACCAGAGTAATTTACTCTGAAGTAAACCCATCCTGGGCAGGTGTTCACACTTACTTGCATTTGGGAACAGATTTGCTGTTCCTGACAGCAGTCTGCTCCCCCTCTGGCCCTGCACTGGCCCCTTGCAGCAGCCAGGGGGAGCTGTAGGCTGCCTGGAGTTGGACACCATCTTTAGAAACCAGTTCTGCTCCCTGCTTCCTGACCACCTGCTTTCCTGACCCAGAGCAGCCTGTAGTGTGCTGGCACAGAATTCTGCAGCTCTGTTGCCAGAGCCTATGCCCACCGTGCCATGGCTGCTCCACCCCCAGGCAGAACTAAGGGTCCAGCATCCTGGGCTTGGACTGGTCACCCTGCCCACTGTGCTGCACTACTGCAACAACCACCATCTGGCCTAGGTAAGTCTCAGCCCTGGTGGCCCCCAACACACAGTCTGGCTGCTTAAGCAGGTTCACTGAGGTATCTCATGCTTCCTGAAGCCACTCTGCTGCCATCTGGACCCCGGCATGGATGCCATTGGCACATACCCAGATACCACCAGTGGCGTTGTCCACACACTCCTGATGCTTCAACCCCACCACCCATGGCCCCATCCTGCCAGCCAGAACTGGTGGCTGTGCATCATACAGCATACCTGAGATAAGCAGTGGCTGGAGTTCTTTTGCGTGCCCTGGGGAAACTTCCAGGTGCTCTTCAACCAGGTCCATCCAGACCTGGACAGCAGGCCACCACCATCAGCAGCCCCACCCTGTGGACACCTGGCTAGCTATTGCCCTGTTCAAGCTGGCCATGCCCACCAGTCTGCATTACATTGGCCACCTATGTTGGCACCCTCCAGGTCATGTTGACGCACAAAGTACTCTGGGTACATGACTCTCTGTAGGTGGTGGCAAGGTTCTATGCCCTGGCTTTCCCCAGTGCATCAAGGCCCTGGATGGGACCCACATCACCATTGCCTGCCCATCCCACAGCAACTGCCCCTACTACAGCCGATGGGGCTCCAGGCCATCATTGACCACCACTGGGTGTGGTGGCAGTCCTGCCAGTCCTCATAAGAGACCCTGCTTACCTGCTTCTCCCCTGGCTGATATGGCCTTAGACCAGCCAGCTGGACCCCCACCAGACACATTTCAACAGATACCTGGGACAGACCCACACACTGGTGGATTGTGCCTTTGGCTGCTTAAAGGGACATTGGTGCACCTTTACCTTCTGCCTCAAGGTCACCAAGCCCAACATCCCCCAGCTTATCATCACAGTCTATGTGTCACAGAACATATGTAAGACCCAGGGGGAGCTCTTCTGAGAGGCTTGGGTGGAGGAGGCACAGGAGGCAGAGGATGGGACTCTGGGAGCACTAGCTGTGGCACCAAAGACAGCAATGGCCCCCTCTTCCAGCAAGACCACAGGTGAGCCACTCACCAAGTAGTGGGAGGCCGTCACTGGGTTTGGGAGGTACTGGCTGACAACCTCTATAGGCCGCTCATGAATCCTAACCCCTCCGTACAGCCCCAGCACCATGCTCACTGTGGACAGTTCTCAGAAAAGCACTTTATTTCCCTCTACAAACACAAACCCGACCTCCCCCCTCCTTTCCCAGCAACAAAGCCCTGTCCACCCTCCTCTCCCCAAAAATAGACCCCATTCCCCCTTCCCCCAAACCACAGAGCTCCTCTTCCTTTCCCCACAGAGCCCCATCTCTACCCTTCTCACCCACCACCAATAAAGCACCCACTTCCCTGTGCAGACCTTGTTTAGTTTGTGCTGTGTGTCCCCTCCTGGGGGAAGAAGCCTGTGGGATGAAGCCCAGAGGCAGGTGCCCAGCACCCTTCCTGGCCTCTAGCCACACACCTGCAGGTGCACATCCCAGAAGGAGGCCAATGGGTGGGGGACTTTCCTGGAGGTGATGGTGGCTGCCGGTCTTCTAGCATGGCCAGCTCCCCCTCCTTCAACCAACAGGCTAGACCAGCAGGGCTTGCACACAGTGCTGGCGCCACTGCAGGCAGAATGAGTAGCAAATGTCAGGGAAGGACCCAGGTGGGGAGGCTGGCTGGCAGAAGCCCCAGGGTGGGAGCCAGGGCAGGGACACCTAGACAGTGGAGGCACTGCTATACCTCAACCTAGGCTTACTGTGGGGCCTGCTGCTAGGCAGCAGGCAGCTTCCAGGGAACAGTACAGCTGGTGGCACAAAAGCAACTGCCAGGGCCAGGACAGTGTCCAGCACCCAGCAGTCCTCCTCCATGGCCTACACTCATAGACAGAGGGAGAAAATATTTGCAGGGGCTGGCACATGCATGTGTTTGCACACCATCCCCCCAGCAGGTAAGTCTGTTGTGGGGAAGGGTGGGGGGGCAGATCAATGCCGCCATAGTGAGGGAGGAAGTGGGACAGAGGCAGGGGATGGGGTGAATGGGTCCCCAGGACTGGGGCAGGTCATCGGAGGGTCGGAACCCAGATGGCTTATCCAGGGCCATGGGGGGTCTCCCGCTGCTACACACACCTTGACAGAGGCCTGGGGAGTATGTGCCCCCCAGATCTCTGTACAAGGCAGAGGCAGGCTGAGGCACAATGCCGCACTACCACCGCTTTGGGAATTGCATGAAGCCATGTGCCTGCCACTACCAAGCAGGCAGGGAACATGATACAGTTAGCACATGGCAAGTGTTGCACCGCTCCTGGGCCAATGGCAGTGGGGTGCAGAACCCAGCCTGCAGCTTCAGCCTGCCTCTGTCCCACACACAGATCCAGGGGGCATGTGCACCCTGGGCCTCTGCCAGGGTGTGCACAGTGGCAGGAGCCCCCTGCACCCCTGGATGAGTTGCCCAGGCTCCGAGCATCCCATGACCTACCCCAGCCCCAGGGTCCCATTCACTCCATCCCCCGCTCATGCTTCTGCCCCACTCCTTCCCCCACTGCAGAGGCCTTGATCTGCCCATCCACACCCTCTCCCCATGGCAAATGTACCAGTTGTGGGCAGTGCTCTACACACACTCAAGCTGCTGCAGGCTGTGGCTGCATGTTCGTGTCTGTGTATGCCCCTCCCCTCCCCTCCCCCACAGCTATCTGGAGTCCACACTTGGGCTGCCCTACAGCCCTCTGTGCTGCCTCCACTGCCCCACATTTGTGAGGGTTAATCTCTGTTAGCCCTGGCCATCTGTTGTCTGTTCCTCCACTGCCCTGGCCACCACTCCTGGACCTCCAGATACCTCTCCTCCAGGGCCAGAAACCTGTTCTGGAAGTCCTAGTCCACCTGGTTCATCACCACTTCATATGCATCCCTCTCTCACTCACATGCATCCTGCTCATGTATGATGCCCTCAGTGCACCAGGCCTGTGAGTTCTACCAGCCACTCCCTGGACACCATGACCAGCCATTCCAGCAGCAGGTCCAGTCCTAGCTGAGACTGCCGGTGACCCTGAAGGCACATTCTGGCTTCCAACTGGTGCCTCAGCTGTGTGAAGCTGGAGGACCTAACAGAGCCAGAAGAAAGAGGTTGTGTGTGAGAGTTTGCAACTGAATATGCAGTAAACTAAATGTTCAGTAAATACTGTGCATTAATGAATATGTAGACGCACCCAGTAAGTAAGTGTTTGCACATGTAGATGGTGATGCTTACTGCACAGTAATATGGTCTACTGTGCAGTAAAGGGTCTCATGTAGAAGCACCTCCAGAGTAGGAAACATAAAGAAGAGCAGGATATCAGCCAGGGTCCACAGGCCAGGAGCAGAATGCAGAGCAGCAGACTAGGCAGGAGGAAGTGGATCGGAATGTTACTTAGAGATTGTGCAGAGCTAATTTGTGGCATGCCTACTAACAAGTTTGGTCCCAATGGCTTAAAATATACTCCTGTAATAGTTGTTTACTCAGACACACAATTATAGACTATAATACTTCTTAGATAGGTAGAAGGATCTTATATAAAACTGATAATAACATTGAATTCCCAGGGGGAAAAACACTGGCAATCTTAATGCAAATAGCAATCTAGTTTAAGAGGTTTCCACTGATAATTATGTCATCTGGCAAGATGCCTACATAATACAGGTTTGCTGTACTACTTTGTGTTCTGGAAGAAAAGGTTGTTAGGAATAAACTGGGATAAAGAGCCTCGTGACTAGGAAGGAGAAAAACTATGACAAAAGATGGTGAGATTAGAAGACCTGTGGTTCAGGGGAAGAACTAAGACTGAGTAGAAGAAGTACTGGGACACAGAGCCCAGGGATGAGGACTGGGAGTGAATAATTAAGAAGAATGGGACAGGCACAAGGAGCAAAACTGGGGAGGAAATTACAACCAGGACTATGGTAATATATTTAAAGACTGAATGATAGAAACATAAAGCTGCAAGGGGCCTCAAGAGGTCAACAATATGCTCAGAGGTAGAATAAAATATTTGTTTAATCCATTCTGAAAAACCAAGGTTGGAAATTCCACTTACTCCATAGGTAACTTGTCCAATGCTTCCTTATCTTCATATTTAGAAAGATTTTCTAATACCTAAACTAAATTTGCAAATAAAGCAAATTATGTTTTTCCTATTGTCAGTGGACACAATGAATCATCCTTTTCTTTATAACAATTTGTATATTCTGGAAGATACTATATCCTCCCGCAGTCTTCTGTTTTCTAAATGAAATTAACCCAATCTTTCCTCAGAGGTCATTTTGTCAAAACATATTATTTTTATTCATCTACTCTAAATACTTTCTAGTGTACATCTTTGTTAAAGTATAATGCCCCAACCTGGACACAAGTCTTAAGCTGAGGCTACATCAGCACTGAATAGAGCAAAATAGTTACCTCCCTGGTCCTACAAATGTAGGACTAATAAAACTATGAGCATCATTAATTTTTTTTGCAACAACATAAAATTGTTCATTCATAGGTACTATATTCACTCTCCATTATAACCCTTAGATCCTTTGCTACAGTACTGCTGCCTAGCCAGTAATTCTCCATCTTGTATTAGTACATTTGATTTTCCCTTCATAACTGAAGTGCTTTGTTCTTGTCTATATTATAGTTCATCTTGTTTAGTTCAGACCATTTCTCTAATTTATCAATATCATTTTGAAGTCTCATCTTCTAGAAACCATATAGCCTGATGACTACTCTTTATTCCCAAATTTAAATCATTAAATTAAATTTAGAAAATACTAAATAGAACTGAGCTCAGGACAGACCCCTCAGGATGTCACTTATGGTATTCTTATGGTACAACAGTATGGCATTGATCATTACTCTTAATTGGCATTACATCCACATTGTGATGATTATGATGTAAGTGTTTTTTACAACTTTACACGTTACACCTCATTTTCTCAGTATGCTTAGAATATCATATAGGAGAACATCACAAGTCTCACTGAAGTCAGGGTATGAGTTCTCCATACACTACTTAACCAGTTAACCTGTATGTTGGCACATTCATGTTGGCTTTTTATAACTTATAATTATATAGGGGCATATAATATGTTTATTAAATTATTTATTCTAGAATATTTTGAGGTGTAGAAGTTAATGCCCTGGTGGTTACCCCTTTTCTTCCCTCTTTCAAGATAGGTACCAGAATGGTCCTTTTCCAGTCCTCTCTAACTTTGTCTGTGCTTCATAAATTTTCAGGTGATAGCTCAGAGATTATTTTTGCTACTTCATTAAGTACTCAAGGGTGAATTGTATCAGTCCTTGCCAACTTGAGTATATCTAACTTATTTGTTAAATTGTTTTTCCCTATTCTAGCCTGTGTTCTTATTCTTCTATCAAAATTAATTTAGTTAGGTATCTAATCATATTATCCTTCTTTGTGAAGACTAAAGAAAATAAGGAATTGAGTACTGAACCTTTTTCTCACCATCTTTTATTTCTATTCATACTTTTTTTGTCACCTTCTATTTTTTTATATATTTTAGGACTTTTCCTGTAGTCTTTTATGTCTCTTGTCAGTTGAAACTCACTTTGTACTGAAGTTTTTTGTGATTTGGGAGGAGATCCAAAAAATAATTTAAACTCCTGGCATAGCATTCAGAAGTACTTTAAGCATCTAGATCCACAATGACAACAAGGTTTGAAGCAATGATTGTTTAACCCCAAGGGCACATAAACTCCCTTTTTGACCTGAAATTTCCCTGGTCCCCTACACTTATTTTCTTAAACATGCCCTAAATGTACCAGTCTGGGCAACTAAGCACCTAGCTCCTATCCAAAACCCATTGTGATCCAGAAACTCTAAGATCTCTGACAGTCCCAAGATTGTTTATGAATATTATATTAATCAGTCATTGGGAGCAGGGACCGAAACTCAGGACTCCACCCTTCCTGGGGAATGCCTTAACCACTGGGCCCCTGAGTTATACTTCCTCTTCTATGTGCTCTCTCTCTCTCTCTCTCTCTCTGCTCTCAGGAATCTTGCATTTCTGCACAGTGAGACAGCTTCAGCAAGAGGGGTGACAATCCCCATGCAGAATAATTGTTAGCTTTTGGTGGGCAGGGCTCTTTTATGGAATGTAGAAGACACTAGTTTGAATCTCTTAGGCTAAAGAGCAAACTGATTCCAAGGTTCCCACTTCCCGACTGAGCACTTTAACTATTAAGCTATTACATAAAAGGTAATCAACAGCCCCACCCTCTTTCCAGACATGTTTTCAAGAGTGAGCCTTCTTGGTTCTTTCAGACAGTTTCATATCTATAATCAGAAGAAGATTTGGGTCCCTGAAACTTGAGCAGGAGGTGACAAGTCCCTGGAACTCTGACTCAGGCACCCAAGCTCCAGATATTGATGGGATTTGAAATGGATGTTCTGTGTTCCCTATTTGGGCCTTCATTTTTCCCTGTGCAGGGTGCTGACTTCATGGAATACTCCTGTATCATAGTATCATAGTACCTAGGGTCAGAAGGGGCCTAGAGCAGGCCATCTAGTCTGACCCTGCGCCAATTGGCAGGAAACGAGTGCCAGGGTCACAGGACCCCAGCCAAGTACCTATCTAATCTACTCTTAAAGACGCCCAAGGTAGGAGCAAGAACAACT
>JAGPOW010003316.1:75966792-76002951 GCA_030014935.1 Caiman crocodilus
GGTCATCTGGGCCCGCCGACTTAAAGACGTCCAGCCCTTCCAGAAGCCCTTCCACTAGGTCAACCCTCACCCTCGGCCCAGCAGCGATTTCCGAGGGGGAATACGTTCCTCCAACAGGAGGGATGTCCCGGTCCCCCCTCAGGAAGACCGAGGCAAAGAACTCATTGAAGATCTCCCCCTTCTCATCAGCCACGAGCACCAGGTTACCCGACGAGTCCCTCAGGGACTCTCCCAGGGCTCTCCCAGGGTTTCCCAGGGCTCTCTTCTTGCTCCCCACATATTTGAAAAAGGACTTCCTGTTGTCCTTGATTTTAGTTGCCAGGCGAATCTCCACTCCCGCCTTGGCCTTCCTAACAGCCCTCCTACACTCCCGAGCACAAGAAGAGTACTCCTCTTTAAAGGCTGCTAAGGAACCTAATTGCATTGTGCATTGTGTAGGGATTTTAAGCATGTAGGGCTGTGTCTACACATGCGCATTTACTGCACAGTAACCAAAATTACTGTGTAGTATGGGTGCACATCTACATATGCATGCCCATTCTGTGCAGTAAATATGGTGACTTATGCTGACTTGAGCATAAATTTGATACCTGCATGATGCAATTAGTTACTGCTCAGTTACGTGTATGTAGATAACTTACTGATTAGTAACTGTGTACATAGACTGACTTGGGACTAATTTTAGTCCCAAGTTAGTCCACACACAGCATTAATATGCTATAATGCATGCACATATAGGTGCCGGCCTTTTCCCTCTTACTGCATATTACTATGCAGTGCATTTAAGCTGGCATAAATGCACATTATAGACACACCTTGGGTTTTGGATTCTACTCTTGGAAAGAAACTACCCAAAATATAAGCAGAGCAATAATTAACTTGTAGGAGTAAAGTCTTTTATTCCATCATTCCTTTGCTTCAGGATAGTTTACCACTGTGCTTTTTATATAATCTCTTTCAGTGCCTGTCATCTCTCCCCCACTAAGGATCTATCAGCCAGTTCTCTGAATTTGCTGAAGCTGACCTTTTTGAAAGGCATTATCCTTACTAGGCTGTTTTCATGCTTTCTTTTTCCTATAGTGGCAAAATCTATCATTTTGGGATGTTTCACCCTTAAGATTTTTCACCTTTAGATTTTCAACCAATTCCTCCCAGTTAGAATCAAATCTAAAATAGATACTGCCTCTAGCAATGTTCATCCTTTGAAAGAATAATTTTGTCTAATACATTATAAAAATTCAGTAGACACTGTGTATAATGCCTTCAGACTAAACTCAGGAGCACCACCAAGAAATAAACCCTACCTGCTTGCCTCTGATTCACATGCATGCAAACTCACAAATTACATAGTGTAGGCCTGAGTGGACTACTCCAAGAAGCTCATGCCCATTCCCAAGATATCTCTGCTGTCTAATTCAGAGGTTCAGGTATACACAGAGCTAGCATGATGTTGATAGAGGTTATTTATTGGCATCATTCCTTGGTTTACTCCAGAGGCCCTATAGATATAGCCAGTGTGTCATTGCTTTTCCAAGGGTAATTGAAGTCATCCATTAATACCAAGTCCTTTTCGTACGCTTCTGTTCATTACTCAAAAAAGCTTCATCAACCACTTCCTTCTCATTATGTGGTTTATCGTAGGTGCTTATCATGACATTTTCTCTCTTCATTTCTTATTTTATCTTCACTCAGGGACAGTCAACAAATATGCTTCTTTCTCCTTCCTAAACTTAAAAGCAAGCATACATTTTCTTGATAAAAGAACAATGAATCACCACCTTCTTGTTTTTCTTCAGTGGGGCAGGATCTTACCCCATATTTAAACCAGATGAGAATATCAGAGCCACCTCACCTCAGACAGAATCTGTCTGTATTTCAAAGCCTTTCAAAGAAAAAGAACCTGACCTATTTTGGTGACCTGCTTTTGTACTGATCTAAAAATAAAGAACACTAGAAGTGTATGTTACATCCCATTTAAACCAACCACTCCTAAATATATAAACATGAAAAGGAATTTTATTAATACAACTATGTTTCCAACAAAAACATGGGCAGATCCAGGATTTCCTAAAGAGGGAGAGTGTTGCACAATACCCTTTACACCATGAAGGGATGAAAATCTAGGAGTGCTTGGGCCCTGAGATTATGGTGGGGCACTGAGGAGCCAGGCAGGATCAAGTACTTGAAGCCTGTCTCACCATTGCCACTGCTGCCCCTGGCTGGGTGGGTGGGTTCCTCCTTCCAGCACCTGTTTCTGGCCAGAAGGATCACACTGGAGAGCAGCAGGTGCAGAAACAGGAAACCCACCTGCAATTGTACCATGTGGGGCAGAAATAGCTCTAGGGCTCTTGCTGCACCTGGCTCATCTGGGGAGAGTGGCAACATAAGTGGGGGAGAATGCCTCTGAAAACACACTCCCACCTTCCCCCATATCAGTCCCTGAACAAAAAACAAAAGGAATAAACAGGGGCAATCTGTATTAGCACTGTAAATGTTATGTAAATTAAGATTCATAGCAGGAATGTTTACCCTATACATAAGAAAATGTTTCTCTGATCTACATACTATAGACTGCAGGATAATTAGAATGGAACTTTTTATTGTTGTTATGCTTCAAATTATATGGTAGCTTTAATTATAGTATCCAGGTAAACTTGTGTTAATGACAGATGCAATTGTTTGGCAAAGGCTACATAAATGAAAAGATGTACTATGAAACATATGTCAACAGAAGGGTGTCCAGAGCATGTAAATAACTATATTTAAATGAAATTTATGAGAGAGAACTGGAAATACAATAAAATAGCCCAGTGATAATTTTAAGCAAAAATAAGTTAACTTATCACCTTAATATCTGAGAAGGATACTACTGACTGCTTAAGTGAATGGCTGCTTCATAAAAAAAATACTGTTTAATTTTGCACTCTGTTCTAATTTGGAAAAAGCATATAAAATTCAAAGACCTAAGCATGAAAATCACATCTGGATATGTGGGAGTTTTATGCTTGTCATTCCTAATTAATTCTAGTGGGAGTTGCGCAGGTGAATCTGTGTGTTTGCAGACAAGAATACATCCCTAAGTCTAGAGTTTGTTTATGGAGGAAAAAGCAGTGTCTTAAAATGTAAGATTAATGATCTGTCCTTTTAAAGTGCCACCATTATATTCAATGTTACCATACAAAGTAAGCAGAAGGAGAAGAATAAAAGGTGTTATTTTATTTTGAAAATATAAAGTTAAATCTAGGGCCAAGACCTTTAAAAGTACCTAAAAATGGGTTCCTTTGTTCCTACCCAGTTTAATTTTGAAAAGCACTGAACATCCAGAATTGTTGCATGTGGACCTACCAGTTGCTTAGCTATCCTGAAAATCTAACAATTAATTAAGTTCCTAAATCTAGATAAGTTATAAATTATAAGTTATAAGTTAATATACTTCCTAAATCTAGATCTAGGCTCACAATTTTAGATATCCTTTAGCTAGGATAAAACTTGGTAATCCAGGGCACCTACACACGAGCAGTGAGGCTGCTCTGTCATACTGTGATTACAGCCCATCATGTCTGCTGGAGTGTGGTAATTACTGCACTCCAGCAGACTCCAGTGTCTTGTGTATCAGTGCCCCATGCCAAAATTTTTTTTAAAATGTAACTAAGATGCCTGGTAAATACTGAGGAATAATTTGTTATGATTTTTCTATCTTTTCATTTTATTTTCTGAGAAAAAAGAAGAGTAGGTGATTTTTGTGTAACAGAATAGAACATTTTCATAATACTGTCATATCCATTTTTATACATGGCTCTGTCCTCACTCTTCAAATAAGTCACAATAATACTGGTAATTATGGTAATTAGTTAAGATGTATAAAAATGAAAAAAACAGACAAAGGGGAAACAGCTAACAGACAAGAGAGTGGACACAGTGAGAAATAATTACACTAGGAGTGTAAAAATGACATTTTATGAAATGGGGGGGAAAGAGGGGGTGGAGAGAAAGAAATTATTAGGAGAAACAAAGCAGACACTCCCACCAATCTAAATGCCAGTGCATGTTTTTCTGCCCCTCCTTGGTATCATTGGATTCCATTTAATTAGAAAACCTTGGGCATTTCAAATTGACTCAAGCAAGAACTCAATTCTACTCTCTGTTATTCCATGAACATTCCACCAGTTTAAATCCTTGCTTATACTGGAATAAGAAAGAGCATAATTTGGGCCTGTCATGATTGCAAGTTCCAGAAATTTAAGTGCTTCCCTAACTAGATAAAATACTTATTCCCAGTGGGACTACTTGTGTTAGTACACACTATTCTCATGCTCTAGGCCCCTTCTGACCTTAGATACTATGATACTATGAATAAGAGTTTGCAGTGGTGGAAACCAATTTTGCAAACCCCCAAAATAGCTTGAACATGTCATAGAACCTTGAACTTCACTGCAATCATTATTAATCTTTGTTTAACATGTTTCAAGAAGCTTTACTTACACAATGCTGCATTGTGTTTGTACACCTATTAGCAAATCTGATAAAATATGTAAAGCATTTATAGAAGTGGACCAGAATGTTGCTTGACCCATGAGTCTCCCACTGCTTAGGATGGCAACTTTGTTTGCAATCCCTGAAGCACCAGCTGGAGAGCATGTTTTCCTCTCTAGGTTTCTCTATGTAGGATCTTTTCCTTGGAATGTGGAAGAGTAACTCAACTTCATTTCTACATCCCCACCTTAAGACCCTACACAGGAAAGTCCACGGATCTTGGAGTAGACAGAAATTGAGTAAACCAGATAGAGGATTAGGCAGGCAAAGAGTAGATTTTACAGCCTCATGGAGGAGTGTTTCTTTATAATTTATATTTCTATATCTTTTCTACAGAGCTTTAATCAAGGGCATTCCAGGCACGGCATCAGCTAGGATAAAACTTGGTAAAACTTGACAAGCTTTAGTTAAAGTGCCCCTGTCACCATTTTTCATTGCAAGGATGCAGATATATGAGGTGATCTTGGTGTTTTAATTAGAGCAGCACTCAGAACCTCTCTAGTGAAAGCACACGCTCCCTACTCCTGGAGCACATGTATAAACACCCCCAATTCCTATTTACCTTGTCTGCCAGGACCCAAGGTAAAGTGGAGAGCATGGTATAACCAGAGCTAATATAGATAGTGTTGGCCTACTACAGGTATTTAGACACATTGGACTATATAATATCAAGATTTATAGTTTGGCCTATATATCTCTCTGTCAGCCTACCTTCCTCTTTATCCCATCTTTTCTTTTTTTCACAGATATTTTTCCTGCTTTATAAAACTTTCCACACTAACTTTCCTACTTTAGTCACTACATTTTCTTCAGGTCTATGCCAAGTTTTTAAAAGCAATGAACTGCCAGCTTTCAAAAGCAATAAACAACTGCAACAACAACTGGTAATAAGTAGTTGCAGGGAACTTTCTGGTTTTATTTTTTGTTGAGAGGCAAATTATCACACAAAATATTTCAGTTGTTGCTTGAAGTAAAAGCTGCATTTATCTTCTGGGGCTCCTTAATAGGCTTCTTTAAATTTGCGGGGGGGGGGGGGGGAGGGGAAGACTTATGAAATGGAACTGGAAGGACAAAAAGGGGAAATGGTGTGTCCAAGAAATACTTGTGTCCTTGAAAAATACATACAGGTGAAGTGATCAGGGATGATAAAATAATATACAAGCATATGCAAGACACACAAACTGACGTAAACACTTTTAAAAGAGTCTGTCTGTCTATCTATATCCATTGTTACATATAGATATATACACACAGAGGGAAAGAGAAAGAGATGAGAGTTAAAGAGGAAGAATAAAGGAAAAAAGCCAGGAATAGTTATGTTTCCTAGCACACAACATTAAAAGTTAATTAAACTGAGGTACAAATGAATAAGAAAAAGCACAATCTTGAATAATCTCCAGAATGTACTCAATACATTCCAGAATTATGGAACAGGTAAAAGATTATGGCAGAAAAATAAATATTATTGGAAGTTTCAAATATTTTATTAGAAACAGGACAAGAATCTATGGATTTCCAAAAATTAATATATCCTGTGCCATGAAGTGTTTAATAAACTCTAATAAAAATTATAAATTCCAGTTTGCTAATTTTAGATTAACAATGTTAAAATATGGCCACAATGAATACTTAAAGATGAGAAGGTGGAAATATAAAAGGCATGAAAAAATGTTGAAAAAAATAGTAATGGAAGGAAGACTGAAAAGCATGAAGACTAAAAGAAGAAGGAAGGATAATGACACTAAGGATGACTGATGAGAGATCAAGCAGGAAAACTGTACACAGTAACATATTAAAAACTGTGAAAGACAGTGAAGACAAGGATAACAAAAGATCTGAAGGCCAATGATGAGAGGTTAGTAGAATTATATTACAATGATTAAAATTGTATTCAGTGTTATTACTGAGGGGTTTAAAGTTCTTAGAAACACAATGAAGATGGATTTCCCCAAAATATTTGAGAAAATAAAAAGCCCAAAAAGAAGAAAACATATGAAGCTATAAAAAGGTCAAAGTAGTAATGGAGTAGGAGAAAAACTGCATTGTATAAAGAACAAAATAATTGTGTCTAGGATTATAAGAAGTCATTAATTAAAGGTTATGTCACCCTAGCTCACGTTAACAAGTACCTCATTTACTCAAATCCAAGATGAGTTTTCTTTTCCTACATTTAAACTGGGGCAAAAACCCTTCATCTTGGATTTGAGTATGAATGAGGTGTGTAGGCACTAGACAGCTTCTGTGGCTCCAACACAGTGGGGGGCACAGACTGGAGGAAGCAGGTCAGATGTGACAGGAGGCAAAGACTAAGGGGGCTCAGGAGCAGGAGGGACAGAAGCTACTGGGACAGCTAAGGGGACAGAGGCTGCAGTGACTGGTGGAGACCACAAAGGCAGGTGGTTTTGAGGGAAAAGGTGGAAAAGGTGCTTAATATCTCTCTAGGCCTTCCTTGCTCTAGAGCAGGTGAGGGAGCAAATTGCTTAATCTATTCTTAGGGTGCAGTTTAATTTCCTCTTTATTCAGAACAGCTCTAATCTCCAGTATGCCGCGCCAGGAGCCTTGTTCCGGCAGGCCCCGTACACGAATCGGGTTGGACGCTAGCTTATCCCATGCTAGCTTCGGGTTTCCCCTTATCTGGCTGCTAGACCAATCAGATTTTGCTAGATCTCTTGAAACAAAGGTACTTACGAGTTGTGGCTGTTAGTGGTTGTTTTATTGAGATCGCATTACAGCAGACAGTTAGTCACCGAAGGAGGGGGAAGGTTTCGGGGGTGGCAGGTGTTGCTGTGACCTCTCACTATGGCTTAGTGAGCGATATCTAGCAAAACACCCGTGTCCGGCCTCTGCAAACGGCCTTCATCCATGGACCGTGAGAGGGAGAGCTCTGCCCAGGGTGAGCACGGGCAGGGTTTTATAGCTGGCTTTAGCCTATGGGATCTAATTTCCCGTTCCATTCCTTTTTTGGCATAGAGCTGGCTTGGGACACTACGAGGGGTTTGGCTTGTTAGGTGGTTTCATGGGTCACTGCTTGCAACGTGGCTTGCACACAGTAAAGCCATTGTTTCATGTCTTTACTTACTTTCCATGTTTTCCTGTCTTCTCATGCCTTATTGCTTATGGAAGAAATATCAGTCATAGAAGTTTTTAAAGGGCTTAACTTCTCAGCAGGGTAGAAATATAGGTCTTTTATGCGTCTGCATAAATATCCAGGGCTACTCTTCCCCTGTGCCTAGTAGTTGTGTAACAGGAGTTTTTGTGTAGTTTTAATAATAAATTATACAAATTTACATAGAACAGTTTACATAGGGTGATCCTGACTTGAGCAGGAGGTTGGTCTATATGACCTGTTGAATCATAAAAAAATTAGGGTTGGAAAGGGCCTCAGGAAGTCATCTAGTCGACCCCCTGCTCAAAGTAGGACTATCCCCAACTAAATCCTCCAGCTAAGGCTTTGTCTAAATGGATTTAAGAACCTCTAGGGATAGATATTCCACACGTTCTTCAGGTAGCCTTTCTAACGTTTTGCTGACTTCCTAGTGAGAAATTTTTTCCCAATATCCAACCTAAACTTCCCTTGCTGCAACTTGAGGCGATTGCTCCTTGTTCTGCCACCTGCCACCACTGAGAACAGTCTAACTCCATCCTTTTCAAACCCCACTTCACATAGTTGAAGGCTTCTATTAAATCCTCCCTCCATCTTCTCTTCTCCAGACTAAATAAACCCAATTCCCTCAGCCTCTACTCATAAGTCATGTGCCCCAGCCCCCCAACCATTTTTGTTGCCCTGCACTGGACTCTCTCCAATTTGTCCATATCCTTTCTGTAGTGGGGGGAACCCAAAAATGGACATAATACTCTAGATGTGACCTCACCAGTGCCGAATAGAGGCAAAGAATCACAATCACTTTCCTCTATCTGCTTGTAAGATAGTAAGGCTCCTACTAATGCAGCCCAGTATGTTGTTAACCTTCTTGGCAACAAGGGCACATTGCTGGCTTATATTTAGTTTCTTGTCCACTGTAACTGCCAGGTCCTTGCAGAGCTTCTGCTTAGCCAGTTGATCCCCAGCCTGTACCAGTGCATTGAATTATTCTATCCTAAGTGCAGGACTTTGCACTTATCCTGATCAAACTTAATGATATGTATTTGGTCCAGTTCTCCAATTTGTCTAAGCCTCTCTGAATCCTAGACCTATCCTCAAGTATATCTACAACTCTCCCTAGCTTGGTGCCAACCACAAAGGTGCTGAGAGGGCACTCCATTCTATCTGCTAGGTTATTGATGAACATATTGAACAAACCCAGAACTTGTAATTTGGAGGGGGCACAATTTAAAGGTTCTGGTGTTATGCAGTGGGGTTCAGGGAAGGTAGCCAAGAGACAAAGCAGTTTTGATTTCTACAGCTATTTTTTATGTCATTTTTATGATACCATGTAATAGCAGATAAAGACCACTCTAAAAGAGAGCTACACATGAAGAAAATTGTGTTCATATGAATCTTATACACATTAAAAGTCTTAATAAGAAAGTAATTTTGATATATAGTAAGTTCACAGAGGGATCGTTTTCCTGATTCTCTATCTGTGCATGACCATACTTTTGTACCAACTAATCATTAAGTAATAACAAATGCAAACACTTTAAAAAATAATGATCTTACCTTTTCAAAAAATTGTAGGCATCAGTCTTTTCTAGTTGTTAACCTTGTAATAATCTCCAGTATGTTAACAGCATGCCCTCTTTTGAGCTGTGGTACTGCCAGGTTGGAAACATGAGCACCTTTTGGTGATTCCTTGCAGCTACTGAAAACCTACCTGAGTTTTCAGTAGCTGCAAGGAAGAAAAACTTCTCTCAGCCAATGCTGTAGTCACTGGGATAATGAAGGAAAGTACAGAAATTTGACAGATTTGGAAGGGTCACACAGTACCATTTCATGAAAGAATTGCAGGGGGGGGGGGGTTAACTGGATGGGGTCCTCTTCCTCACTACTCTTGTCAGAATTGCTATCATAGAACATCTGGGAAAAATTGATTTCAGTGTTCATATCATCTTGTTCAATACTGTAAATGATGGAAACTAATGGGCTAGCAGAAGAGAGATCATCTGCAAGGGACTTGAAAATGTACAGGTCATTTTTGGAAAAGTGGTCTTCTAGCTCCTTAATGAGAGTATCCAGACTGCTGTACAGTAGTTCAGTCCTATAATACTCCTCAGTTTTCTCAAAAAGGACTTCTACCCTCCTCCCAGTTTTGTAGGAATAACTCATTTGCAAGGCACAGAAGGGCCAGGATACCTGTTTTTTGGACACAGTTCATTAACATGATTAAAGATTTGGGATGCACAATCATCCCCTCTCATTTCCTTCATTTCCTGTGGATTTAGCCATCACCATTGTTGTATGATATGTAAAATCTTCTTGAAGAAGTTTGAATAGATAGTTTGTTTGCATTAGCACTCTTTGCAAAAAAACCCCAAAAACAAAAACATGCAGTACAGAAAGCTGAAGTCTTGCACATTTCTGAAAAGTGTATGTTTCAGCTCCAGCTTTCAAAACCCCATGTGAGATTTCATTCAGAACTTGAACCAGTTCATCAAAATTTTCCAAAACAAGTCTGATAGCCTCACCTTGACAGTTCCAACAAGTGTCACTAAGTGATTTAAGAGTAATTGGTTCCCAGAAAAAAAAATGTTGATGTAATTTTTTCAAAGACAGCATGTCTTTTTTAGTTTACTTTAACAAAATCCCATAGAGCCTGGAGAATTATAAAAGCATTTTGGACAATTATAAAGCAGGAAATGGTATCTACTATGCACAGATTTAATATATGAGCACAGCAGTTAATATAGTAAGCTAGCTGATTTTTGCTAAGTATACATGTGGCCACACCTTTATAGGGTCATCTTATGCTGGCAGCTCCATCATAGCATTGACTTCTTAGAGATGAAATGTCAAGTCCCAGGGTTGATAATGTACTGTTGATCAGCGTGGCAAATGAAGCACTGTCCATCTGCAGTGTCTTGTAAAAGCAAATAGACCACTCTAGTTGGTCATCAAACAATCTTTAGTTCAAAGTGCCCAATTGGCCATTTTTCAGCATGGCGGATGCTGATATATGTGACACCAGAGTGCATTTATTTCAATTAATCAAGTCTGCTCCAATGCACTCAATATCCAGCATGTTGGAGTCAGCTCCCTGTGCATCTGTAGGAGCCCTATGAGAGCAACTTGTTTATGTTTCACCATTCCATTGTTTTGTCTGCAATGATGGAAAACACTCCAGCTTCTTTGACTTCAGTTACAATTTTATCTAGCACTTGTGAAGCCATAATCTCGATCATTTCTTTCTGACACAAGTTTTGTAGGTAGGTGAAATACTTCTCCCAGTTAACCATAAATTACCTGTACTACACAGTTGTCCATACTATGCAGTTTCATCAAATCTCACAAATTGCCTTGATTTGTGAAATCCATCCCTTCCATCTCTTCAAATCCTCTCAAAGGTATACTCTGGTGAGCACAAAATAAAGTACTATTACAGTTACTAAATATTGTGAACCTTCACTAGTTTTTTTTATTTTGGCTGTCAAGTTGAGACAGAACACTTCCTGCTTTAAGGGACTGCAGTCTACCCTTCCATTTAAGAACAGCTTCTAGATGGGATTCAGACTCTGAATGTTCACAAAATCTTTCATTTGCAGTCTTCCATGATTTAAAACTGTAGTTCAAAACATTGCTTCCCTATTTGGCCCATTTCCAAATGCTCAACAATAAAAGCAAAAAGCTTTGTCATCATGGACACTGTATTCATTATACCATACTTGCCTGAATGTTCTGGTTTGTTCCCATGGGCACTGGCTGGAAAATCAATTACTGGCTGATATAGATCTTCTGTGATATTTTCGAAAGCTGCATCCACTCCAAACCAAGGGTCACTTTTATAGAAAGCTGCGCTAACCTCTATATGAGCATTTGAATTGGAATCCAGAGTATCATTGTTACTCTTGTTGCTGTTGCTAACATAATTCCAAACTCCAGAAGGGTTAGGTTCAGTTCCTGATATACTTGCACTGGTGATATATTTGGCAGGGGGTCAGACTAGATGGCTTGCTCTAGGCCCCTTCTGACCCTAGATACTATGATACTATGATACTATGAAATTAACTCAGTTAAACATAGACTGTACTCAACCCGCTTTTCAGAAAAATAAGTAGAAAGCATAATAAAATTCTAACACCTAATGAACACATTTGCAAATGCCCTGCCAAATGAAAAAGTGAAAGTCCTGCAAGAATAATTATTAAGATGAAAGGTCAGAGAAACCCATTATTATCCTTTGAGCCTGATGATCAGGGATCCAGGTTTTCTATTCCCCGTGGAAAAATGGAGAAAACCATGGATTTCCCATTTTTATCAGTGAAAACATGGATTTCCTCTTTTAACAGAGAAACCCACTGAGTTCCCACTTTTGCAAAGAGCTCTGCAGGTGGGCTGAGTTCCAGCCTGCAAAAATTGATTGAAAAAAGGGCGGGAAAGCCCCAACACTGCCTGGAGGGGAAGGGAGAGATGGAGGGGCAGGATCTGAGGGTTTTAGTTGGTCCCAAGTTTTGGGTCAGGCTCACTTTCCTTCTGGAGTGTATGAAGTGGTAAGTGGGGCTTGCAGGAGGTTGGAGGGTTGCCAGGCAGGACTGGAGAAAAGCTAGCTAGGGGCTGAGACAGGAGGGAAGTTTGCAGCTGGCTGGGAGCTGGGGGCAGTTTGAAGATAGCTGGGAGGCTTGCAGTGACTGGGAGCTGGGGGGGTTTGCAGGAGTTGGGTGGGGGTAGGTTGCAGCCATCTAGGAGGTTTGCAGCCAGCTGGGAGCAGGGGGTTTGCAGCCTCCCCATTCCTGGCCAGAGTGCCAGGCTGGCTGCACACGGAACCTGAGTGGTGTTATAGGTGGGACTGGGCTTGGATCCTCCAGATTTGGCTTCCTTTGAGGACGGATAGTGCAACTCACAGTCCATTTGCAGCCAGCCGGAGGGCCACTCCACATCTTCCCCCCCCACACTTCCCCACTGCCTCAGCCCCAACCAGCTCTGAATGGGAGTGTCTCCAGTGTCTGCACATGTATACATGCACATACAGATGCATACACACATGTACATCCATAGATGTGCACATGGGTATGCATATACATGTATACATGCACAGGTGCACACATGGACATACACAGATTCACACATGAAAGAGGGGCACAAAGAGAGCTGGGGAGACTGTAGGGAGGAGTGAAGGGCACTAGCAGGGCCAGGGGAGCTGTGGGGAGCTTTTAATTTTAATCATGGATTTGGGGAGCAGTTTATGACAGAATTTGCAATTCTTTATGAGAGAAAAACAGGATCCCTGCTGATGACCAATCCATACTTACAGTCCATTCATTCAACCCATACTTCCTTAGCTTGCTTGCAAGAATGTTGTGGGAAGCTGCATCAAAAGCCTTGATAAAGTCAAACTACCATATCCAGTGCTCTCCCTGCATCCACAGAGCCAGTCATCTCCTTACTTCTATAATCAGGCAATTAGGTTAGTCAGGCACAACTTGCCCTTGGTGAATCCATGCTGACTGTCCCTAATCACTTCCTTCTTCTCCAAGCGCTTAGAAATGAATTCCTTGAGGATCTACTCCATGATTTTTTTCAGGGATGGAGGTGAGGCTGATTGGTCTCTAATTCCCTAGATCCTTCTTCTTCCCTTTCTTAAACATAGGCAGTATGTTTGCCCTTTTCCAATCATCTGGGATATCATCCAATCACAACAAGTTTTCAAAGATAATGGCCAGTAGCGCTACAATCACATCAGCTAACTACATCAGCACCTTGGGGTGCATTGTGTCCAGTCCCATGAACTTATACAAGTCCAGCTTTTGTAATAGTCCCTAACCTGTTATGTCACCACTATTGAAGTCCTTTCCAGGTCTACTTTTGTATTGTTCTACTTTTTCAAGAAGAAAACAAAACAACTTTTTACAAAGTACAAAGATAGATACAGTAGGTTGTAACAGTGAGCTTAGGGCTCCAATTACTTTTAAGAAACTGCAGCAGATGGAGCCAAGGCAGCAAAGCAGGAGTTAGCTGCAGGAGAAAAGGCTAGCTGTTCACAAAGCCCAGAATGAAAACTCCTGTGGGTGGCTGGGGAAGTCACGTGACTGGAATAGGGCAGGGCTTGGGGAGCATATAAGCCTAAGACCAGGGCCCGGGCAATCAGTCTAGCCCTGAAGGCTTATGTGGAAAGAGCTCTGGGAAAAGAAGGCTACAGAAGAGTTCCTGACACTTGTGCTACTCTGGGGAAAATGTACAAAAAAATACTGCTGGCTTGCAGGGTTATAGGATCCGGGGTAGAGTGTAGTTTGTGCTACCATTAGGGAACTAACATTTATGTGCAGGCTCAGCATGTAATTTCTGCTTTAGCTACAGGGCTTAACAGGGTTTCAAAAGTGGGTTGGGTTGGGCCTGTCAGGCATGGAGGAGGTTCCAGCATTGCCTGGAGACATGGTCATGGGGTCCAGTGCCCAAGAAGGGATGGACATCAGGGCCAAGAGAGCCAAAGTAGGCAAGATGAGGTCCACAGCCCAGAAGCCAGAACAAATGCAGTGGGCCTGGGCTAAAAGGAAATGAGCAGAGGTCAGGAAGGCCAAGGCCCCAGCAAGGGAGTCTGATTGGGTGGCAACATCCAAATTAGCCCTTAATGTGATCAGTGCCCTGAGGGACATAAGTAGGCCAAGAGGGCCCACTTAGGCAAAGTGTGGGATTGGGACCAGTGGGGTCCAAAAGGGACCTGTTAGTCAAAGATAGACAAGGGCTCAATCTGGGATCTGAGGGTACCCTCCTTTTTCACCCTTCAACTTATTACATCAAGGTGTGGCAGGAAAGGGGAAAGGAAGGGGACTCGGGGAACTGGATAACAGCAGAAGTCACAAGACCACCAGGGAGCATCACAACCACCTTGGAGCCCAATCTTTGTTATAAGGTAGAAACAGAGAGGTAGAACATATGACCTTCTGTTCCAATAGTTAGCTTTATTATATTAAATAGACTTACTTGCATTGCCTCCAAAATTTGAACAGGGAAAGAAACTTGATTTCTTGGCTAGATAAAAGAGCACAAAAAAGATATAGCCTGGTATTTTCTTTGTAATTATATGCTTCTGAGAAAGTGTAAGGCATAGTTCTGTCAAAGAGGCACTAAAGCAGTTATTAAAAGTGTCTTCTGAAGGGAAATGTTAGACCCTTAAGCAGTATTTGGTTTAAAAATGAAACACTTTGTGATTCCTAACATAAATCTATGATTTTAACACTTGCACAGTACTTCAAGTTCCCTACTTCAGACTAAGACACTGCCCAGGAATGTGTAAAAGGCTTTAGGATAATTAGGGAATATTCACATGCATGTTCAAAATGTATTTATACATTGCTTTCCTGGAATTGTAATTTGCATGCACAAAAGTAAAAGCATATAGGAAAAGAATAAATGCACTTAACAAATTTAGAAAGATATTCCAAAAATACAATATACCAGTCTTCAAAATGCAAATATGAACATTCTAGTTATCCTCATTATATCAAATATTGCTGATTCCAAGTCCATTAAGGTTAATTGGGAGTCTTTCCATTATTTTGAACAGATTACAAAAAAAGTCTTAAATGCCTACTACTTATTTTAAGTAGCTGTGCAAGTTTCACAGGTATAATTAAACCCCATCCTGCAATGAATCACAAATGGGCCAGTTCCCTGTATTTGCACAGAATCCAGTTGACTTTAGCAGGACTCTTTGTAGGCACTAGAAGAAGCCCAGGCAGAGTTTATAAAAGGATAATCCTGAAGAGGCAGGATGAGAACTTTATTTGTGATGATAGCATCCTTATTGTCCTTATTAGCAATATTTGCATTTTTACTAGGTACAGCTACATGTGCAGTTAATGCAACTGAATAAACTCTGGTGCAATCTGAGATGGAGTAAACTAATCCTGACATCACTATCTACACATGCATTTAAACTCAGTAATTTACTTTGCCATCTGATAGTACCTATATCTAATACGACTATCTTATGGTGCTGTAAATTAGTCTATACCAGCCCAATTGCTGCACATGTGTAGACAGTCATACTTTACTGTACAATAAATGTCTCAACTGTATAATACAGCGTACCTGTAGATGCACTCTCTAGGTGCATCTACATGTACAATTAATGTAAAACAATAAACTCTGGAGCAGTTTGAGCTGGTGTGAACTACTCCTGGGTGCAGCATCTACATGTGTGCCTGGGACAGCAGCAATCTGAGGATAGGCAGAGTAGACCCAGGCTAGCAGTGGAAATGGAAACTGAGCTATTCACAGTTACTACAGTTATCTAAATGTGTCTCATAAATAATACATAGAGGTGATTTAGAAGATGCAAAAGGAATTTTACTGGTTTTCTTAGTATATATGTCACAAATATACCCTTTCATTCCTTCAAAGACTGATCAACTGACAAACCATTAGTTTTTCCATTCTATTGCTGTTTTTTGTGTTTGTTCCATGCTTTTGGATTAGAAGAACACAATTTCACAGCCAGTCAAATTAATGTAACACATAGTAATAACACGCAGTTTGCACTGCAGCTTCCTTGTGCTGAGTTCTTTTGATTCAGCATTAATGCTTTTGAGCTATGTCTGCATTTTAAATGGTTCAGTAAGCTAATGGATCAAAGATGCTTCTCCTACCCCCCCCCCCTTGCTTTATTCTCATCATAGATTAGACAAAATGCTTAAATTAGAAAACTTCATTTCAACAAAACACTTTAGGTTAAGTGCATGCTTAGGTTTATCACTAGCCTGGAAAGCACTTAAGTATGCACTTCATGCCCAGGACCTAAATACAATTTAAATATGAGCTTAAAGTGAAGAACACACTTAGCCAATGAGCTAGTTACTAAGGGTGAAAGTCAAGGGGATGGGAGAGAATTGCTGTATGTTGTGTGTTCCACAGTGGCTGCAGATGAGTGCAATCATCCCTCAGTAGAAGAAAGCTAAACCATAGCAGCTCTCTTTCATTAAGGAGCAGACGGTGCACATGAGTAGTCACTGCAATCAGCTGATTTAAATAAATCTCCATTTCCTTTTGTCTCACAGAAAGTGGCTTCTCTTCCTGTAACCTAATATATTTCCTGAATCAGGGTCAAGCTGAACAATGCTTTTAAAATGGGTAATCCAAAAAGCTGTAAACTGTTGTCTAATGACATTAATATTTCTTTACGGATCTTGCTCTGCAACAAATCCCAGCGTAGCCGCAAAGCTGAATTCATGGTAAAATTCTACAAATACAAACAGTGTAAAAATATCAACCCTCAAAATATTTTATACATTCATCTCCAAAGCTTACAAAAATATAAATATTAGCATACTAAGTACAACATATTTTTGTTATGTTTTAGAACAAGCATTGATCAATATCATGATCTGTTATCTGCACCAGGGGCTGTGGGCATGGGAAGGCACAGGTATGGGGGACAGGAAGGATCAGGGGAAAATGGGAAGTGGGGCAGGTGCCAGAGGACACAGGCACTATGTGAGATAAAGGTGGGGTGCAGGAATGGAGGGACAGTGAGAAATGGACAAGTTCCAGAGAGGGCAGCACAATGAAGAGGGGCAAGCAGCAGGGTGTACAGGCACGGAGAGAAAGCGGAAGTGAGTGTAGGCACCATGTGGGGAGCAGGCAGTAGGGTAGGCAGGCACTGAGGAGCAGCTACCTGGGGGTCAAGTGATGGGGAGGACAGACAGCAGAGGGAAAGGGTCATGGGTTAGGTAACTAAGTCCCTACTACTTGCCCCCTTACTCCACCCTACTGTAACAAATGTATACATTTTCCATACATAGAATCTAATTATCGAGGGGGGTCATTTTACATTTAAAGTCATCTTGAATTTGGGCAACTACAGTATGTTATACTTCCTTTCTTAGCTGGACTACCTTGTGACTCCTTCCATTCACTTTACTGATGGATACACGAATTTGAACAGGAACAATTTACACACCAAAGAAGTCGAGGAAGATAGAAAAAAGTTGTAAACCAAAGTCTTACAACTCAAATTCTAAATTCTGTGTTGATATGTTTGTTAGGTCAGATTCAGAAGTGATATGTAAGGTGGCATATGTTAGACATTACATTCACTTAGTCTTGTTACAGGTGCATAGGTCCTGTCTTCACTGGTGTATCCCTCCTACTTGTGGTTAGCCTTATGTACAGTATCATGTCAATCCTTTTTTTAGTTAGGCATAGCTGTAATATTCACTTGTGGAAATTACCCATGCAGGAATAAGGGATGCATAATTGGAGTCCACTTGTCAGTAAGTGCTCCTCAGTAATAAGAATTGCAAATATAAATGTGATTATTTTCCAGTTGCTTCCTCCCAGCACATAAGACCACTTAGCTAAGCTTTTCTCTCTTGAGTGGTGAGCTCCATGGGATTTTAAATATATGGTAGATATTATCACAATTGCAGCACTTAATCACTCCTTGGTTACCCAACAAAAAGTAAACTTAATTTATTTTCCCTTTGGATACAGAGAAATATGCTATGTTAGTGGGATTACTAGCCTTAGCACCACAACACTTACCTCCAAAGTCATCAAACTGTAAATATAATGTAGAAAATAAAATAAAATAAAATCCCTTTTTAGAATATCTGAAACTATTTAAAAAGCCAGAAATACATTTGATATATTGTAAAAGATAATTTATGGGGAAACCCCAAGACTGACTATAATAAAAATAATTAAAATGCACACATAGCACAAATAATATTAAAATCAGCAAAGAGATTAAACAAGTAAATATTGTCACCATCTCTTTCTAGCTCATTTTCTTTGCATGCAAATACATCATTCTAATTTTCCAATAAAAGCTACTTTTTTGTGATGTTCTATAGTCCTCCATTTTACAGAAGTAGTATTTCACTGATTTCAACAGTTACAGCAATGCGATACTAGAGCTACTTGGAAATTTGTCCTGATGTAGCAAATGCACTTACCCTCCCCTCATCCCAGGTAAAATGAAAGCAATGCACTAGGGAATTAAGCCCTAGCTATGAAGTGTTTGGGGAGGACTATAGCAATATATTTTTCTGTGTCCGGTATTCTTCTTCCGTATAGAAAATTTTGATCAATCATAGCTTATGTTGGGATAGCATGGTTAAGGCATGCCAGTTTCTGTAGTCAACATAACTAAAAAGATGGCTGGTATTCAAATCAGGCCACCCCTAATTCCTTAGGCCAGGGGCATCAAACTATCCTTGCACCCTGGGCTGGATCGAGACTGCAGAGCTCCATGTGGGCTAAATTCAGCTGAGGTATGCAGCAGAAGCAGCTCTGCTCTAACTTGGGGCATGCAGCAGCAATGCTAGCAGCTCCAGCTCTAGCATGGGGCATGCAGGGAAGTTGTAGCTCCTGCCCTAAGCCAAATGCCAAGGCTGGACCTGCCCCCCACTTCATGTCCTATACTGTGGTGCTCTGGATCAAGGTGTGGGGCATGGAGTAGCAGAAGCTCCAGCATACATCTGCACTGGGGCCAGTGGCCAAAGAGGTAGGTATGGTGGTGATAGACAAAGTGACTGGAGGGTGATTAGATCTGCCTTCTCTTGACATCCTGATGCCTATCACCATGTTCACAGGGGCCCAGAAGCCCTGGATTATTGAGGAGGCCACTCTCCCCTGGCCATTTCCCCCGGTTTCCATGAATGGCTCTATGTGCCATATATTAGACACCGTTGCCCTAGGCTGAATAACTCAGTTACAGATGCATTGACTGGGGGCTGCCATTTTCATTTGTGCCTTTGACTTCATTAGTATTTAAGTATGAGCTCAAAGTGAAACTCAGGCTTTATGTATGTTAGTTACTATTGATTTAAATCTGGGGAAAGTCTCAACTCATGTCTTTGGAGCCTTAGGAAGTTTCTTGAACCACTCTGCAACCACATTCTTGTAGTTTACTCTGTAAAGAAAAAAGATACCTAAAATAGCCATCTCATTTATTGACATATACCAAGTTTCCCTCCAAAAGTATTGAAAAGATGATAAAAAAGAACAAATATTGGAAGATGTGTCTATAAGGTAAATGTGCTTGTGTATTTGGATATACAGAACTTGTATTTACTCCATGACATTCAATGGCAGCATCAACCTTGGTTCAAAGTCATTCTTCCCATGCAGTTATCATATATGCAACTCTAGGTTTCATCACATCTGTAAAGCTTCCAGTGCCTGTCACTTCTCATAAGTCTATATCTGCTGAAAGTTTCACCCATGTCTTGTTCGTCTCTTATTCTGATTGATGTAATTATAGTATCTATGACATCCTTCAGACCCAGATCTTCAGATACAAGCATGTTTTGTTCTGGCTTTTCTACACTGATTTTACAAAGAATCTACAAAGAATCTGCAAATAACACTACTGGTTTGTCATTCATGTCAAGATTGCATTCATAACTCTTTCTTTGTTTATTAAAGTCCTCCAAGAACTTTATTCCTGGATTTGGATCAGGGCCCTAAATTAACTCCAAAGACTAAAGGCAGGGCAGAGTGGTACCTTATAGACTAATTTAGAGAGGTATGAGCTTTTGTAAGCAACACTTTTTTACAGTTGATGCTAAGAATAGGCCTGAAGATAGCAGGGGTTCTTAGCCTGACTTCACACTGTTTCCAAAATCTAAGATCAAAGGTCTGGTCATCCTAACCGTGGGGCTTCAAACAGCTACTGTTATCCAAGGAAGTGGATAGATCAAATTGGTCAGCAGATGCACTGATCCAGTTTCTTTGGTAGTTTCTGCTGACAAAGCTCTCATAGTGGAATTTAAACCTGCCTTTACCTTTTTAGAAGTCCTGAGGGAGCCTGGCAATAGAAACACTGCCAATGTACTCGCTCAGGGGACACTCGCTCCAGAGTATAACAGTCCTTACCAGCACATCTCCTTAGCAGTCCCATCTGCTCCAACTGCCATCCTGATTCAATCTACTTTATCTGCTGTGTATCACATTTCAAATGTCAAATGACAATGCTTTTTTTTCTCCCCCCTTGCCTCTACTTGTTTTTTGTTGATGGTGGGGTTGGTTTTTTTTTGCTATTTTTTGTTTGGTTTTGGTATTATTTAGTATTTAGTGGTCTATAAAGTAGCTTGCAGTACAGTTTTCATCAAAGAGGTACAAAAGAAAGCAGCATAAAACTGTTTTGTAAGAGGGATTCTTTTAATTCTTTTCCAAAAATAACCTTTTCAGCTCTATAAATGTCACTGCGATATATGATCATTGTTCTAAGCAAGGAGATTGCTTGGCTCTCTGATCAAAGGGTGTGTAAAAACAGAAGCCGATAAGAAACCCACAATATATAAATAACATGAGAAAAGCAACCACTACTGATAAAGTGTTAAGGCAACAAAACATACGGCAAGAGACAGTCACAAAATCACTAGGCAGACACAAACTTAAACAGGCCCTCACTCCAAAAATACACATATTGCCAGGTAGGAGGTAACCCACCCAACTGGTCTAGCAAAGTCAAAGTTAATAGCAGAACTATTACTAGTTATTTTTTTGACCTTTTCAAACTATTTTTTAACAAAAATAAAAGTTACGTTTTCTTTTTTTCTCTCTCTCTCCTTTTCCTCTCCCTTATCTTTCCCTACTTTTTTTCTTTTACAGTTGTAGCTCAATAATGAATGGTGATCCTTTTTGACTAGACTTTGACTGGATCGAACAGATGCTTACAGCTGTTCTGGCTGGACTTTGATTTTCCATTTCAAGGTCTAAAAGATGTTTCCCAGTCTGTCCAGGAGTTTTGGAAGATACTATCCACTATGTTTTAGAATGTTCTTTATATAATGACATAAGAAGAACCTATTTATTACCATTCTTGAAGAAACTGATACATTTTTCAAACAGAGAAAAATTAATTGGCTTTTATAGCAAACATCCAAATGTAGTTAAGTCTTGCAATTTTTGCTTATAAAGCTGAGGCGATTGGAGTTAAATATCCTTTATTCTTAATATGAGTGATACATTTTAACCTTAGATTTGATATTATTGTCTCATTTGTGAATGTACTTACAACAAAATAATAGATTCATGTCTTGAATTATTACTATATTTATATTAATAATGTTTTTATGTTGGTGGGCTCGATTTTCAGTATAATATTTGTAGTTCAGTTACTTTGTTTCAAACATATTTATATTATGCTTGAGTGTGTGTTATGTCATTTTTGGGAGCATGGCATTTAGCCTGAATCCTTAATAAACTGAATTGAACTGAATTGAATTGAACTGAATTTCGGGCAAAAGAAAAATGAAAAAGGGGACAAAATGGAGGGAGGGTGAAGGGGGTGGGGTGGGGGAAGAATCTCCATATCCCTAAACTGTTCAGAAATCAAAAAAATTTGAATGAATGAAAACAACAGGTATAGGCTATTAGTTGTGGCTCCATGATCCATGATCCTTGTGTCCTTGGCCCCAGCAGAAGACAAAGTACTAGGTAGTCTATATTAAATGTGCATATGCCAGAACAAGACAAGTTGACATAAAGTTTGGTCTTAAACTATGCCTCTAATCCATTTTTCCCCTTTAGGCTAGGAAATTGGTACTTTTTTTTTTTTTACACAGGAAATTTTTGGCTAAGAATATTCACAGATATGTAGAAAAGGACAAGTAATGTATAAAACAGACTTAAATTGTTGTGGAGCATACCAGTTTTCATAAAAAAGCATATATTTTAATGCATTTCAGACTATTAGAAAGAAAGAAACAATAGTTGAAAGAGTTCTTTTAACTCTCAACTTTCCATTGAAGAGCAAACAGCAGAATTTTGCCCTTAATATGCAGCTCAGTCAAGTAAGCATATGTTTTTATTTAAAAATAAACATACTCTATATTTTTATTACATGTTTTTACTATAAAACTATTGATTTCACTAGACATTGGATTAGGTCCTATATAAGTGTTTAATGATCAGTACAAATCATTATTAATTAGAGAAAGAAGGAAGAACTAGTGAATCTAGTTATATTTGATATGAAATCTGTGCCATCACCAAACTGTACCTCTGCTTGAAAGAGCTAAGTGGGTGGGTGAAGGAAAATGGTAAGGATAGGGACAAGTAAGCATGATGGGCACCTTTCCAGAACGCTGCTTCCTTCCTGATAGTTTTAGTGATATTCAAGGTAATCTGGAACCTGAATTCCTCATCTCATTGAGACATCTCAACCTCATAAATGGCAAGGACCACTTTGTTCCATTTTTCTGAGAATTAATGATGCCCTTTCTCCTGCAGTGAGACCTCTTTGATTCAGTCTTTGTCATCTTCAGAAAAAGAAAAATGCAACAAGAAAATGGCAACTGTATAAAGTTGTCCTCTCACTGAGAATGAGAGTCCCACTTCTACTATCTATTTCGTAGTTTCATAGTTGGCAGGGTCAGAAGGGACCTAAGCAAATCATCAAGTCCGACCCCCAGCCATGGCAGGAAAGAGTACTGGGGTCAAACAACCCCAGCAAGGTGTTCATCTAGCCTCCTCTTAAAGACCCCCAGGGTAGGAGCCAACACCACTTCGCTTGGAAGTTGGTTCCAGATCCTAGCCGCCCTGACGGTGAAGTAGTGCCTTTGGATGTCTAGTTTAAACTTACTCTCTAACAACTTGTGGCCATTATTCCTTGTCACTCCTGGTAGTGCTCAGGGAAACAAGGACTCCCCCAAAGCCTGCTGGTCCCCTCTGACTAGATTGTAAATGGCTACTAGATTCCCCCTCAGCCTTCTCTTGTGGAGGTTGAACAGGTTCAAGTCCCTTATCCTCTCCTCATAGGGCCTGTCCTGCTGCCCCCTGATTGTGTGAGTGGTCCTCTTCTGGACTCGCTCCATGTTGTCTACATCCCTCCTGAAGTGTGGTGCCCAGAACTGGATGCAGTACTCCAACTGTGTGCAGTACTCCCCACAGATGGGGAGGATCACCTCCTTGAACCTGCTTGAGATGCATCTGTGAATGCATGACAAGGTATGGTTGGCCTTCTTGACCGCGTTCCCACACTGTTGGCCCATGTTCATTTTGCTGTCAATAATGACTCAGTCACAGCATGGAGTCTTGCAGGATGGCCGTGATCTTCCCAAGGCCCCCTTCCCATGCCAAGTTGGCCCAAAGGGCACCCACACTTCTTGCCCGCCATGTCTTTGGTGTTCAACTATATTAGGGAGGCTGCCTTCACACCTTCTTGGACATGGTTTAGATGTGCTCCAAGCCCCGTGGGTTCCTGGACCCCTTTGTGGGCCTTGTTCTATAGTGGGTGTTTTGGGGCACCCTAGCCTTATGGGCTATGCGTGGCTCCAACCACCCCTTTACCATGCCCCAAGCCTCGCAGATGGAATAGACGTTGTTCAGTCATGACCTTGCTTTAATACAGCTTTCTTGTCCTCTCTGGGCCCTGCCTCTTTTGATCTGCACCCTCTCTGGTGCTAGGGCTCTCCACGGCCCTGTCTCACTCTGTGCCCCCTCTCTGGGGCTTCTCCACAACGTTGCCTCCTTTCTCTGGGGCTTCTCACAATAAAGTTGCCCCCTGCTCTGGGGCTGCTCAAGCACTGCCCTCTCACTCTGGGGCTTCTCCAGAATGCTGCCCCCCTTCTCTGGGGCTCACTACACCCTCACTGGGGCTTCTCACCAACACCCTCTCTCTGGGATTCTCAACTGTTCCTCTCTGGGGCTGGGGTCAGTGCACCCCGAATGCTGTACCCTCGCTGGAACTGGGGTCCCCACACTGCTCTGGGTCCCCTATGAGGCCTCCTCCAACCCCTAATAGCCGCACCCAAACCACTGATGACAGACAGCAACACAAACACAAGCCCCCTCAGCTATAACATAAACTGAAGCCGCCCGGCTATAACCGCATTACTCAAACACCCCAGGGATGCTCCATCCTTTACCCAGCTCAGGCTGTACGTGCAGTCAGGCCACTACTCGCAGCTTTGCTTAGGGAGAATACCTTTCTCCCTGGCTGTTAGCAGGGAACCCCCTTTGGCCTCAGCCCCTAGGGTTTATAAGGGAGCCAGGCCCTGTCCCTTTCAGTCAGCTGACCACAGGCAGGTATGGGCACTAACTACTCTGGTTGTCCTGGTGATCAACAGCTGGGCTCCTTACTCATGGCTAGGGCTCTTTCCCTAGCAGTTTCCCCTCCTTAGGAGCAGGGCACCCAGGTGCTCTGTGACAGACTCCAAGATCCTTTTCTGCTTCTCCTCTGGCAAGAAAGGAATTCCACAGCCCGTAGGTATGCTGCTGGTTCTTTTGCCCCAGGTGCAGTACCTTGCACTTGTCAGTGTTGAAACTCATTCTGTTCTCATCTGCCCACCCCTGTAAACTGTCTAGGTCTGATTGCAGCCTATTCCTCCCTTCTAGAATGCCCACTTCCCCCCACATCTTAGTGTCATCTGTGAATTTAAACAGGGTGCTTTTTACCCCTTTGTCCAAGTCGCTGATGAAGATGTTGAATAGTGCGGGCCCAAGGACCAAGCCCTGGGGGACCCCACTGCCTACATCCCTCCAGGTCAAAAATGATTCATCCACCACCACTCTCTGAGTGTGGCCCTCCAGCCAGTTAGTGACCCATTTGACTGTGTAGGTGTCTATGCCACAGACCCCTAGTTTTTTAATGAGAATGGGGTGAGAGACAGTGTTAAAGGCCTTCCTGAAGTCCAGAAAGACTATGTCCACAGCTACCCCTGTGTCCAAGGATTTTGTGACCTGGTCATAGAAGGCCACCAGGTTGGTATGATGGGACCTGCCTCTAATGAACCCATGTTGGTTGCTCCTAAGCATAATCTCTCCTGGTGGCCCCTCATGGGCATGCACCATGATAATTCTCTCAAAAAGCTTACCCAGGATTGAGGTAAGACTAACTGGCCTATAGTTTCCTGGGTCTTCCTTCCTCCCTTTTTTGAAAGTGGGAACCACATTGGCCATTTTCCAGTCCTCTGGCACCACACCAGAGCACTACAAGTGCTCATAAAGTCATGCCAGGAGTCCTGCAATGACCTCTGCTAGTTCCCTCAGCACTCTGGGGTGGAGATCGTCAGGACCAGCTGACTTAAATACTTCCAGTCCTTCCAGAATTTCCCTGATTAGATCCTCACTGACCCTAGGTTTGGATGCACCTTCCCTGGGGCCTGCAAGGGTCCCAGTTGGGAGGGGTGACACAGTCACCCCTCCCAACTGCTCAGGAAAATGGAGGCAAAGAGATTGTTAAACAGGTTAGCTTTGTCATCTGATGTGATGACCAGATTTCCTAGCGTTTCTTGCAGAAGCCCCACATTACACGGTACCTTCTTTTTACCCCCTATGTATTTAAAAAAGGACTTTTTGTTGTCCTTGATCCAGGTAGATAGTCTCAGTTCCATCTCCACCTTGGCCTTCCTAACCGCCCTCCTGCAGTCCCTAGCAACCAAGGTATAGTCCTCCCTGGTGATGGCCCCTCCCTTCCATTGGGTGTACACCTCCCTTTTAGCTAGATGTTCCCGTATGCTTTGGTGAGCCATGGGGGCTTTTGTGCCCTCTTGCCACCTTTGATCCATGTTGGGATTACCTCCCTTTGGGCTTGGAGGATCGTCTCCTTAAGGAATGACCATTCTTCTTGGACACCCGACTCCCCTCCCCTCTGGGACCTCAGTGCCTCCCCGACTATTCTCCTTACCTCATTGCAGTCTGCCCTCCTGAAGTCCAGGGCTGCTGCCTTGCTGCAGGCTTTTGCCACCTTGTGCTGGATTGTGAATTCCAGCAGAAGATGATCGCTGTTGCCCAGGTGGTCAAGCCACTGCAGACCCCTCACCAGGTCGTCACCCATGGCCAGGACCAGGTAGGTCCAACAAGGCATCTCCCCTGATGGGGGTGTGCACTTCCTGGGTTAGATGGAGGTCCTGTATCTTGGATAGGAATCTACGTGAGCAGTCAGACCTTGCTGACTGCTCTTCCCAGCAGATGTCTGGAAAGTTCAGGTCACCCATGATGACCACAACAACCTTTGACCACTACCTCTGTGAGATGACTTAAGAATTCCTGGTCTACCCCTTCTCCTTTGTTGGGTGGTCTGTAGTAACCCCCCACCATTAAGTCCCTTTCCCCTCAAGTTGTATTTTAACCCAGAGCACTTCTCCTCTGACCCCCTCCTCTGACCCTGTGCTACTTGATGAGGATGTGTATTCCTCTTTGACATAGCGCACCACAACCCCACCCTTTCTCCCTGTCCTATCCCTCCTGTGCAGCCTATAGCCCTTGATTTTCACTGCCCAGTCATGTGTTGGGTCCCACCACATTTCTGTGAGCCCCACTATGTCTGCGTTGGTGTCAGCTAGCAGGAGGGTAATGCTTGTTCCCCATACTATGAGTATATGTGTAGAGGCATGTGAGGCCTCCTGAAGGTATGTGCACTGGCCCCCTAATCTCAGTACTGCCGTGGCCCCTGTTGCTTACCTGGGTATTTGTTCTATTCGTCATTGGTCTAGGCTGGGCTGTTCTTTTGGGTGGACACTTGGTTTGGTGGTCCAAGGTTTCCTCCACTCTCATCTTCCCCTTCTCCCGATGAGCCTAGTTTAAAGCCTGCTGGAGGAGATCTGCCAACCAAGAAGGGAACACACACTTATCTTTGGGGGAAAGGTAAAACCGTTTTCTAAATTTCTGGGATTATTTCAGTATCTTATTTTTCATCTGTCTGTCTAAACTCAGTGAATTCACACTGAGTGCATCTGTACATGCACTTCAGTGTGGAGTTGACTAATTTGCTCCACAGTAAAGCACCACCATCCATACATGTGCTGGTATTAGGGAATAGTAAATTTATTAACTCCACCATAAGACAGTACTGTCAGGAACAGTACTAAAAGCAGAATAATGAACTATGATCAAATGCTCGTGTGGCCAGATGGGGGCCAGACCCCTGTCTCCTGCCAGCCCATGATACCGCCACCCAGATCCTGGTGATAAGCCTCCTCCCCCTATACACTCTGAGAGCATGGGGCTACTGTACCTTGGTTCTAATTGCTACCATCTCAGCACACATGTAGATGCTGTGTCCAAGAGCAGTTAACTTCAGTGTGAACTGATTGGGAGTTCATTGCATTGCCTTAATGCTTATGTAGATGTACCCACTGATATGAAACTAGGGTTTTATATTGAACCAGGCCTTAGGTATTTAAATACTCTAGGTTTCATTTAAAAAACTAGGAGCAAGTTATCCACTGCAGCTCTCCAAGAAATGATCCATTACTACAAAACAAAGATAAAAGACTGAAAGCAATACCAGCAAAGAGGCCAGAAAGTGGAGATTAATATAGAAGGATTGTTAAATAACTAGGAGTTCTGAAGATTAATGAACTGATATCAGTCTATCATAGGAATTGTCAACATCAATATGTTGATATATCAGGATAGTGCAGAGGTAAACAAAATGAAAAAACAAAAGAAAAGAAAGCTATTGTATTACATGAATTCACATTGAAACCCCTGAAAGGCTGCCATCTGTAAGAATAAATGTGACATAATTAACATTGTGCACATGCCTGGACATAGTCCAGGGTTAAAGCAACTATGTATCTATAAAGATTCTATATTAACATGAGATACCCATCAAACTGCACACGTGACTAAAGATCACATCAAACAGGGACAAGAGTAGAGAACAGAATCTGAAAATCCTGTTTCTGAGTCCCTCCCTTCCTATAAAAGGACTGAAACACTATCCCTCTGCATAAACAATTTGAAATTTACTCATATTGAAATAAAGTGATCACCCCACCCTTTTAAGCAGTAGCAGAAAACACACGCACACACATAGACACACATGCGTGTGCATGTGTGTGTGTGTGTGTGTGTGTGTGTGACTAAGTATAGGAATATTTACAGTTTGAACATGTATAGTGCTTAACTGGAAAAAATATATGTATACTTTTGGTATACTAAGAAGTCTGAGGAAAAAAGAGAACATATGTTTTACTTAAGACCCCCCAAATTAATTCTAGGAGATGAAGAAACAATTTCTTGATACCCTGCAGATAATCAACTCATAAGAATGTCAGGAAAAGTATTTTAAAGATTTTCCTATCTCATTTGTCTAACATTCCTGCAATGAAATTAACTGATAGTGTAAGATAAAGGAGAGAACAGATCAGCTTGGAATGTTAAATGTTAGGCATGTAATTATAGATTTATACTTGTAATGCATCTAATTGATATCAGAGAAGAAACTAAGAAAATAATAAATTGTTTCAGGGAATAAAAAATCAGTTATGGATAATTAAGCTATAATTATCATTGCTGGATTAAGCTGATAGACTTTTCTTTCTTTTTACAGCACTGTATTTTTTATTTTAAGTTATAGTTATCATGGGCTTAATTATTTTCATAAAATAAAAATCAGTAACAATACTTAACTTTGATTTCACTGTTAAATTTCAGAGTGCTTTTTAAAAGCATGACTTTATTTCTATTTCAGAGTTCAGCTTCACAGATTTGAAGAGGTATACCGAAGGTCACAAAGTTAGTCTATAAAACAGTCCAGGAATCTTTGGCTACCTGCCCATCCTATTTCCATTTCCACTGTATTGTATTGCTTCTCACCCTCCCACAAGATTTTATGTTTGTCCTAGAATTTTTACTCTTGCGTTTCAAGCAAAAAATGACACTAGCAAGAATTTCCAAAAGTGAACAGTTTAGACATGTTAGGTTGCCAACAGGTGAAAGTAAAATCTAGTCACGTGTAGAAGATGTTTAGTGGTTTCCTCTCTAGGCTTATTCCTGGAATTTAAAAGTAAAGAAAAAAAGAAAGAAAGAGAGGGTTGAGGTTGGGTGGTTGGTAGAGATAGAGAGAGAAACAATGAGCTATTTTGATTTGCTAAGAGGTTTTCTTTTAGTTATGAATATTACTGAATGACATGCAATTTTAAACTAGCAATGCTAATTCTGTGATTAGGTTAACAAATATAGGCAACACTATGTATGATAAATGTCACATTTATTTCATTAAGAAATGCTGGATGATATCTAATAGACAGGTTAATTTCTGAGATATTGGTGTGGTCATTCTTTAGGAACAGGAATAACTGATTATTTTGTCAGACAATCATGAATTTTTATTGAGTTCAGAAAGAAACTGACACTCAGAAGCTTGCTAAAGGTCTGATGAACTTTATATCCACTACCAATTTTTAGTATTTATACATTTTTAGCTTGTTTTGCAAAACTTGAACAATTTTGCAAAATGCATCATGCCTTTATGCAGCACAAATTATGTAAATAAAATCGATTATTTTTCTAGCTTCTACAAGACTGTTGAAGAACTATATAAAATTATTGGACTCTTTCCTGAATTTTATATAGTAAAGATATACATAAATTTTAAGGGTATCATGAAAGATATTCATGATCCAGAATTACTGGATATGGAAGGAATTTTGTCTTTTTTATTCTCTTACCAATCTAATCAGGGAGGAATATCCATTCATTGGATAAGTGTTCCTGGAAAAAATATTATAGACGAGGACTACATTCTTATTTATTAATTTAAAAACTGAAATGATACTAGGTAAATTTTCAGAGACCTCTAAGTCTCATTTTCTACAGATTGAACAAAGGATTTACAATCCCTAAAGTAGGTGCCCTAATACCACCAGAAAGTGACCTACAGTCCAGTGTTAGATATACTGTATAAAGAATTCAGAGAGTTGGTTACTTCTGCCTGTAATGCTTGCCCACAGATAACTTGTACACTTAGAGAGGAGCTGCCTAGAGGTAAGAAATAGCAAATGCTAAAAAACAGGCTCTATATAACTCCCCCACACCTCTCTGGATTTAGACATTAATCTGGGCTATAAGAAAGTGCCTCCAGCCACTTCTGATCTAGATTCCTTTCTTTAACATTGACTTCTACATTAATTCTTTCAAAGGACTGAACAGAACTTACTGTGGGGTTTTGGGAGACTTTTTGAATGACAGATGAGGAGGTAAGTACCTTTTCTGTAATAATCTAATGATTAGAGCACTCATCCATGGAGTAGGAGACCCACATGCAATAATTGGGTCAGTCTGAAGTGGTTCAAATGCACATTTTCTGCCTCCCAGGAGAATGCCTTTACCACCAGGATATGGACTAGCATTGTTCATCCTTCTGTTGAAGTAGCTTCATTATGTAAAATGAGTTGACTGAGCTAGAAAGAAATTTTGGAAGAATGAGAACGACTTGGTAGCTTTACCTGATCAAAGGGTAGAGTCCCAGATTATGGTCTGCTCCCCAAAATATTTCTTGTTTTTATCTAATGACTTAAATATAAATGCCTAATATTTCCTAGAAGGTGGAACCAGTTTTCCAATTGAGTACCCTGATCACTGGGCTAGAAAGACATGTTCACTCTTCTGGAATCCATGTAGGATTAGCTTGGAATTTAATCCCTGGAATTGGTTAAAACTAGATTGGAGATAAGAGGTAGTCAACTAATGAAAAGAGGACAGAAAGCAGGGCATTATGGTACCTTGCAAGCTAAGGAAGTGGAAAAAGGTGATTTATCACCCAACAAGTCATGGAATCAACAGGAAGGTTGGCAAATGAAAGAGAGAAATACATACCACACACATGCACATATTAGAGTTTACAGGAACAGGATAAATGGCTATTATTTAGGACTGTTTGGGCCATAGGCACTTTTTGTTTGTAAAGAAGTGTTTTTCATCTCTACCTGTATTTAAAACTGGATATATTATACTCAAAGTTGCATATAAAACTATGTTGAGGGAATTGTTTTAAAACTAGTTTTACTAAGAAATCTGCTATGTGTTTGGGAAGATTCATTGAAGTCTTCAGCTTTTGAGAAGAATAGAAAACATAAGTAATGTCACATTTAGGTTCCTGCAACTTAAAATATTGAACAACGAAAGCACCTATCCTTACTTTGGGATAAAAGAGTCAGGACTGCAGGACACACTCCAAGGAGCATAGGTGACTGGTAGGTGATGCACAGGGGTGCACATGCCCCTCCGACGAGGCCGGTGCCCCCTGACAGGGTTGGTGGCTTCTGCAGATGCCTCCACCAGATTCAGGAGGCACCAGTCACTCATGGCAAAGAGGGCTACCCTGCAAAAGATGAAAGCAAACCATTTGCCAGGATGCAGCAGAAAGACCAAAGCAAGGCAAGATGTACACATAACTATGGTGCACAATACAAAAATCAAGAAATACAATGTGTAGAATATCTTAAAATGTCTCACCGTTTGGATCTCAATTCAGCAGTGTACTTGATACACAGTTAATTTGGATCAGAACTTTTTTTTTTATTACAGCCTGTCATTAATAAAGCATAAAAAGTATGGAATGTTAAAAAGTGCTTTAAGTTGCTGAGTATGAAAAAATGAATCCCTATAAATAAGAATAATGTTTATAACATCAATAAAATATGAAATAGAAGTAAGCAATAGTGTTCCTAATATATTTCTTAGGTTTCCTTGGCATTTGATATCTATTTTTTAAAGATAAAGATCATACCTATATCAAACTAGTATCTTATGCAAGAGGGATGTGCTCTTTTAAGCCAATTGTTTTGACTGAATAGCTTGTAGATTTATAACATGCCAGTATATTTACAGCTTGCAATTAAAGACCAAATATACAATTCAAAGCACAAATCATAATAGATCTTATGTACAACTTTCAAAACATAGTAAAAATGAAAATGGAATGGATTTTTAAAGCAAAATAAAAATCATAAAGCTGTATTTCAAGGTCTGTATAAACACACCTGAGGTTTGATGGCTTTTTGATTGTTGTCACTGGTTGACGGACAGCAGAGATTACTTAGAATTTTCCTGAATTCACTTGCATGCATCATACAAGAAACCTAGAAGACAAGCATGTAAGGCTAGTCTCTGTCATGAGTATAAAAAGAATAATTTTTTTATCAATTTTATACCTTAAAATTACATGTCCTAACATTTTATTAGCAACAATTTTTCATCAGCATTGAGGTCTGCATACAAAATAAAATGGGCCTGACTCTCAGCTGCCTTATACCTTCCATAGCTATTTGTGCAAAAAATGTGGTAGATGCTATCTGTATGACTTGCTAGCAGTTTTTATCTATTTTACTTTAGTGTAAATGATAATGTAAACAATGGATTATTTGGCAAAAGCAGGAAGCTGGGAAAATGAAGCATCTTCCTAATTTTGGCACTAACTCACTAAGGCTTCATTTACACAACAAACTTTACCATGTACGGTGTTTGTCAACATTTATGTGAGCTGACGTGAAACAATGTATATTTTACTGTGGTCTCACTGACAAACAGTTCTGTGGCATATAACTGAAGAGAGGAAACTTGTTCAACCACATTAACATTTTGTAGTATAGAGTAAGCTGTTCTTTATTTGGATACAAACAGTCATCTTTGTGCAGCAGTTCCACAACTACTAATAAAAGGGGATACAATGTATAAACTTTTCTTGACTTTTTTTGGTTGAAAGGAGCTAAATAATGTCAAATTATTTTAGAATATACTTTGCTTATATGCCTATTGAAGTGCACGATGTGCTAAACTGCATAACACAATGTCAGTTGACTGTCTTGCCTACTATTTACAACAACTCTTAACAAACACTGGCGATTAACTGCATACATTGCTTAGGTGTATAGCATCTTTCAGCTCCCCTGCCTCATCTGTAACTCAGTTGTAGTCTGTTTAACTATGCAAGAAACAATGAAGGGGAAGCAGCTGTTAATGGGCTTCTAGCTGAAGTGTATAGTGTCTTTCAGCTCCCCTGCCTCATCTGTTACTTAGCTATAGTCTGTTTAGCTATGCAAGAAACAGTGAAGGGGAAACAGCTGCTAGCAGAAGCTTTGAAAATGTCTGAAGATGATGGGGTTTGGTCAGTTTCACTGCTATCTCCTTCCTTTTCCAGGGTTCTAACAGCAGCCCTGAAGCTAACTCTGAGAAGCCTTGAAAATTTCAGGGCTTCTAACTAGGCTCAGCACTGACAGCACAATGTATTTAATCAGTGTTGTTTTCATTAAGTTTGAGTACATGCTTATTCCAGGTAAGCGCAAAGCTTTTATTCATTTCTGAGGTTATGCACTTATACAGAGTATGCTGAAAATACTTTCACCTATGCTATATGTATTTGCAAGATGAGTTAATATTGAATTAAGATGAATTAATATTCATTGTTCATGAGGTTATAAGTGTGAAGAAAAAGAGGGCTATGATGGAAACCCTTTTGCAATTTTAGTTTCAGTGGGTACTGCTACCAACTATTTTTAATTTTTACCACCCAAATTAGTCAGAGGATTTTCCTTTTCATGTCATGGCATTCACCATGCTGTGTGAAACATGATCATAAAAATATAAAACTGGAAGTCATCCAATACAAACCCACACAGGTTTCACTATGTCTCAGCCATCCCATACAGATGCTTATCCAGGTTTGTCCAACAAAGATGACCCTGCATCTTCTATAGAGTAGTTTATTTCATTGTCCTACTCCTTCTGCTTTGGGGATTTTTATTCCTACCTCCCTCCACCCCATATTTAATCTACATCTGTTTTGGGGCAGTTTAAACCCTTTCTGTCATGTCCTGTTGCCCATCACGACAAAGGAGTACAATGCTTCTCTGTCTCCATTAGGGCAGCCCTTTACATATTTGGAAACTGCTAACATGCACCTTCTAATTTCTCTCTCCTCCAAACAAAACATAGCTAGTTCCTCCAACCTGTCCTTACATGGTTTGAATTCTAATTCCTTTGTCCACATGTGTCTCTGTCTCTTGTCTGGATCCTCTCTAGCATCTTTCCACCCTTTGTTAAAAAGGTTGTTCTGTGTCAAAACTCTGCTCTCATGGTGACCTGACCAGTGCCTGGTCTGGCATTTGATACTTCTGCTACCATAACCTGACTTCTTTTTTGGATGGGTTAACAGTGTGTGTGTAGCCACATGCTGTGTGCTCTGCAAAGCCCACGTGCAAACCTGGGAAGCACAGTCCTATTTGGTACACAGAAGAAACATGGGCATGTGCCCACACAGGAACTGTTAGGAGCTCCTGGTTGTTAGACAGGCTATCTGGTGTGTACCAACTAATTCCTTGGGACAATGGAAAACAATAACAGGTACAGAAGTCAGGGTCAGAAGTTGATAAGGCGTGCTTGGGGGGGAGGAGGGGCGCTGGCACAGAGCAGAGTGAACCAGCCAGAGCCCACTGGCCTTTGAACAATTAAAAGCATAGGCCTGTTTGACGCATAAGGGGAACATGGGCCTTACGCCCACAGAACAACAATTAAATTCTCTGTGTTATTAAGAGGGGCCTATGGAGTATGTATGTGTCAACTCAATTCTGGGAACAACTCAATTCTGGAAAAGAGAAGACTGTTGGGAGATTTAATAACAGCCTTCAATTCCCTGAAGGGTGGTTACAAAGAGGAAGAAGCAAGACTGCTCTCAGGGCTGGCAGGTGAGAGAACAAGGAGCAATGGTTTCAAGTTGCAGCAAAGGAAGTTTAGATTAGATATCAGGCAACACTTTGTCACTAGGAAGGCAGTAAAGTACTGGAACAAGTTACCCAGACAATGTCGGGGACAGTGCCTACCAGTGCTGGGGAAGCTGTTCAGGTGCTTGGGACTCCAGGCGGGCTGGGCAGGTCGGGGTGGAAGTGCCTGCCTCTCCAGCGGAGGAAGAGGCAGGGGGCCCTTCAGGGACAGTAGAAAGCTGCGTGGTCCAGCTGGTGGCAACGAAGCCTTTGCTCACAAGGGTGGGGGTGGGAGATGCTGGAGGGAGCAGGGGGCTGCAGGTCAGGAATGAGGGGCACTGGCAGAGCTGGGGGGACAGGGTCTGTGGGTCAGGAGTGAGGGGCACCAGCAGGACAGGGGGCTGCAGGTCAGGAGTGAGGGGCATTGGAATGGTTGGAGGGCCTGGGAGTGAGGGGCATGGGGCTTGGGGGACTGTGGGTCAGGAATTCAAAGCCCTGACAACACCAGGGGGCTCCAGGCCAGGCTTGAGGGGCACCAGCATGGCCCAGGGGGGCAGGGTACCACAGATGGGGAGTGAGGGGCAGCAGTAGGACTGGGGGAAGTTGTAGCTTGGGAGTGAGGGGCAATGCAATGGGCAGGGACAGGGCACAGACAAAGCACAGCCCTCCCACAACCATATACACTTCCCGCATCCCCTCCCATGTGACCAGTATCCAATTTTTGGAATTGAAAATACAGCAACCCTACTCTTGAGTGTGTATTAACAACATTTTCTAGAAGCAGGGCATTAGCTGCCTAGTTCTCCTGGCTTTCCTGGGGCAGGGCCTGTGCCGGGCAGGGCTGAGGCCAGTTTCAGGCAGCGTTTAGACCTGCAAATCTTAACCTGTGGGTTGGGGCTAGGGTGGCCATCATAGAGGACATTCCAGTTTTCTGCTACTGTCCTCTGTTGGTATGAAATCTGATGCCTTTATGTCCTCTATTTTTCTCTTCTATAGAGGACAGTGGCATTGGCGATGCGTAGGGGGGTGAATGTGGGCGCATGTGCACCTCCTGGGCATGGCGGTGCACCCCTACAAAAAGGTGCCTGTGGGTGGTCA